>PPKO02000010.1:0-385704 GCA_003706155.2 Ogataea glucozyma
GAGGCTGGAGTTTCACTTCTCTAAAAAGGAAAGGCTGGAGTTTCAGGTTCTCAAATAGGAAACGGAACATTGTGAAGTACAATATTCAACAGGGAAGAACATTTGTTATACTCGGCGTGTTATTATTGCGCCGTTCATTCAAATAGGCAAACATGGACACATGGATATTCAGACAAGAATTCTCGAACTTCAACAGTTTACGTTAGGAGCTTGCTTTACGTTAGAAGCTTGTTTTACATTGTTCAGCCCTTTTTTACCAGAAGTGATTTATCGAACACATTGCTGAGAGATTCACTATAATCCAGCGTTGTTTACTAAACTTTTCTTCTCACAAGCTCGACTTGATCATATTGCTAAACGATGGAATTCATCCAGAACATCCGTGAGATTCAACAATATGGGGGAATTTTCATTTGTGATCCGTTATAGCACAAATAACGAATTGGTCCTTGAGTATATATTTGAAGGTACACGCGGAATTATTCTCGATTGGAATAGAACCAAGCAAATAATTGATTGCGGCGGTGCTGGCGAACATACTTTGTCAGCTTCTGAAGTAGCAGAGCCAGGTAATTTGTGTACACGAACAGAATGTTGAAACCATCGCGTCGACTTAGTCCAAGTTTCTTGCTATGTTTTGTATAGACAGTCAGATTCCCCTGTCCGTACCAGCTCTAAGTTGGTCGTTAATTGTGCCCCGGTCGGCCACAACGACCTACCGAATTCGTCAACTAAATCGCAAAGAGTTCCACCCGGAAGTAGAATTCTAAGCAACTCAGCGTCGGAAAAGGCCCATACTCTGGAAATTTGGGAGTTTTTACTTTGACGTAAAGTCCAAGTCTTATTCGGCACAACGCTGCCAAATTGCTTTTCAATGAATCATTGGAATTTTTTGACGTGATATTTGGGGTTTTAGATTCGTAGTGTGTTTGTTCAAGAAACCTTTGGCAGGAGGTCCATGACCGACTTGTGTTCTCGTGGCTGGACATTGCCTCAGTGCAGACATTTTTTGAGATAGCAACACTGATGACACATGGGGAAGTACAATATTTCAACACAAAAAAACAGTTCTTTTTTTCTTCACACTAGTTTAACCATGGTGTGTTATCGTTGAGGATCAAAGTAGTTTGAAACAGTAGGGGTCCGGAATGTTTTGTCTGAAAAACATTTTTGGCTCTTGAATAAGTTACATCAATTATATTTTGAGTGTGATAAAAATCTTCTTCAACTAAACTAAAAATTTATATAGTCGACTTATCTCAAAAACTTCTGCGAATCAACAGTGTTCAACTAATGGTTCAAGTTCTGAAACTCAAGAGTCTCCAACCAATGATGTCAGAAGGCTTGACTCCATGATTGCTAGACTCTTCAACTTCACTTCAATGGTTTGACTTCCATTTCCTGAATCTGGCTAAAGTTGATGTTTTGACGGAGAAATTGGAGTTTTGAGTTCTCAATCGGGAATTTCACTTTGCAGCCCAAAAATGGCTAAGGGTGCTTATGGTAGAACAGGAAATAAATACTCCTACTTATCATATTCAACAAAATCATCTATTCAACACTGAACATGCCTTGCTCTGGTGTAACATGGTCTTCTCTCTTGGTATTCTTTCGCTCAACTCCCCTAAAAAAGATGACCTACTTGAATCAAGACTTGCTCCATGGTATAAGTAAAAATTGCTGAATCTTGAAAAGAATACCTCAGAGACACCTGATGTCACTGTTCTTTCGAGCGAAATTTGACAGTTTCGCCAAAACATTCTCGCGGTCGCTCTTCCTGTGAAGCGAACCCGAACCTCATGTCTTGAGTTGATCAATCAATCCGTTGAAATTGAATGTGGGAACTGATCGTCACGATGTGGTCCTGGATGTCTCCCAGATACATTCCACTTTCTGAGCGAGGAGCCACGTCCCACTGTTCGTTGCATCTTTTCGAAAATCCTTCAATCACATCGGCTTTGAAGCCCAATAGACGCAGTAATGACATCACTCTCTTCCTGCAGTCACCGATTCTCCGCAACATGTCTCCTTTCCGTTTCCAGCCAATGTCAGAATTTAACGGAAAATGAAAATGAAAAGCAAGATTCAAGATAGTATCAGTAAATATCACCTACGTCAATGATGCAGCTACAGCTAGCCAACATTCAGCCATCGTTCATGGTCGTAGCTCTCTCATCGCCAACTGTATTTCGCTTACAAACTGGAATTACAGTTTGAAAAGTTGCGACGCACTACACTATAAACATGTGCGTAGCTTGTCGGGGCTGTCATTGATGAAACAGTTACCATCTGACAAGGACGTGTTTGATAAAGAAAGCAACCCAAGTTATCGACCTTGACAGATTGGCCGCTAATTTTTTGCCTACTTTTTCATGCGTCTTTGTTGACTGTTACTGAGATAGTGATAATCACGCGTCTCAAATTGGCATATTACAAAACTACTAACTCCCGAAGAACTTTCTTGAAAGCTTTGAAAGCTTTTGTTGTCCAGATTGATATTTCATGGCACGCCATATTCGCCTAATGCAAACAATTGGTCCCAGTGTCCGAGTGGTTAAGGAGCCGCCCTGCTAAGGCGGTGTGCTTTGCATGCGCAGGTTCGAATCCTGTCTGTGACGGATTTTTTGGCAAACACGCAGTACGAAAAATAATATTAGACCGAATTTGCAAAAAAGTGTACATACAACATTTTTGTGTGCGTCTCATTGGAAAGCAAGTCTTGGTAGCTGATTGTTGTCATGCTGAACGCCTTTTCAAAATTTTTTACTGCACAAGGCTGCTTTGATCAATCAAAACATCGCGACAGTCAACGTCCCATATAAACCTAGACACCATTAAGCTGGCCTTGATTCGAAGTGTGATTGGTCTGTTGATGGGAGAGAATACAGAACTTGGTAGATCAACCAAGTACCAAGTTGGGTGGATCTCTGAGGTGAGAGTCATTCTAAAGCGCCAGCTTGAGATAGGGTAAGCTCAAGGTTCATCCTGATTGCTTGATTCATGCGTGATCACGTCAAGGGGTCGAGATCTTGGGAACGATTGAGTTTTTATGCATGGAGATCATTGTTTCCAGTATCTGAACTTCTTGCAGGGCACCTTGAATAAAAAGTAAGAAATATATCATTCAGACTACCACTGAAGCTGTGACTACTGCCAGTCACCATCTAGCCAAAAGCCCATAAAATTTTGTGAAAGTGTTGCGTTTTCACAAAGTTTGAGAACGAAAGCGAGCCCTTTATACACAAAATGCTCCATCTCCATACTATTGAGGTACAGGTGGTTACAAATCTCACAGTTCAGTTTGTGGTAAAGTATGAACTTCTTGATTTGATTATGAGAATGATCCCTAGGTTTGCTGGGCCAGAAGCGGAGTCACCGGGCATGACCACGTCATCAAGCTGAGCCACCAGGCTCAGTCTCATGGAATTCCTCAAAAAAAAGTTACCACCAGATGTGAATCCTGGTATGAAATGCGGGTATATATGAATTCACCGGCATATATAACTATTTCAAGTAGAATTAAAGATGGAGATCAAAAAGGTAAATTATGAGAATACATAAGCTTTGAGCTCTTCTGGTTTGGCCATCATTCTCGCACCGGCAAACAGGTCTCAAGGTGTGACGAATCATCACTCATGAATCATCACTCCTGGAAGGACTAGTTCAGACGCACCTCGGTTCGTGCGAATATATGTTTACTCGAATTGACTAGACCAATCAAACTCATTAAAGTGTCCTAGGAGATTAATCAATCTTCTCATCTCATCAAAACACAATATAAGACGGAACAGGTGGGTTTTCCTATTGTAGATTTGTCACTAGCAACGAATGTTATCTCCGTAGAACACACATTCGTAGAAAATCATGAAGTAGCCTTTCAATATCTTGAATTTTGAGATGTGACTATACTAAACTGACTTACTCATAACAATACTGTTGAAAATTGTACTTCACAATGTTCCTTTTCCTATTTCACCATAAGCACCGTTAGCCATCTTTGAATTTCAAGTTGCAATTCCTAGTTGAAAACCTGAAATTTCAGCCCGTTCTGTGAAACAATAACTTTAATTGATTTGAGAAACGAAACTCCAGCCATTGAATTTATGTTGAAAAATCTAGCGGTCGTGCAGTCAAGCCTTCTGACACTGGCTAATTCCCAAAGGTCTTGGGATAAGTCGAGTATATTGATTCCTACTTTAGTTGAAAAAACACTTATCACATCTAATATATTATGTTGTTGCTTATTCAAAAGCTAAAGATGGATATTCAAACAAGACTCTCTGAACTCCAACAAATGTGACCTGCATTTTGACTCAAGAAATGATGAGACCACGCTGCTAAGTCATGGAGTCCCAAGATATTGAAGTTCAGAAAGTCCTGTCTGAATATCCATCGCCAGCTTGTGATTTTGACTTTGACGTTGCTTCTTATTCCCCAATGCAATCGGGCTCAGTCGCATCCAACACTAAAAAGCTAACCGCTCCAAAGTTCAATACTGGCACCAATCCATCTCCCATTTTCATGGACGACGATCCCAATTTTCAAGAAACCCTCAATGATTACGAAACCAAAATCATTTAACTCAAGCAAGCTATCAAGGCCAAAAATGAAACTGGTAGCGGTTATTTTGAAGAGGCTGGAGTTTCGTGTTTTCAATTAGTATAAAGTCTGGGATTTTAAATTCTTAATCGGTAATTTCAACTTGAAATGCAAAGATCACCAACGGTGCTTATGGTAGAAAAGGATAGAAACATTGAGAACTACTAAATTCAACATTGAGGGGCACACATTTTGTTGATAATACCTCAAATATGTCTGACGTTACAAGTATATTGAATGAAAGTCAACAATCCGGCGCTGGAGCACGACATTTCACAGCAGTGTGGCCCTTTTCGTGACATCTGAAGCAAGTCAGTCTAGAAACCTTCTTCTTGTGTTTCTTGCCAGAGGAATGTGAGTCAGCAGTAAGAGCCAGTGTAGTGAAAGTGTTGTCACCACCTTCTGGTTTCTGGGCACAATCTTTGATGATCCGAGAGACACGACTAACGCTGATCTCGGAGCCGCTGGCAAACACCATTAACCCCGCATAGGTAGAACGAGCATTATGCAATAGCATATAAGAAAGTAATTCATCTTGTGAGACCTGCCCCTGCATATCCAGGATCCAGTCACGCATGTAATTCTCGAATTCCGCGTAAGGTTCTCGAGAACTCATTTTCTCAAAAAGTTCTCGAGCCTTGATGAACTTCTGCTGAGGAGTAAGTGTGCCAGTCTCGATGTGCTTCTGTTTAGGGGTATGCGTACCAAATAGGCGCAACAGCTTAGCAAACTGGCGGGGGCCAGTAGGCTCATCGCGCACAGACTGCATAGTGTCACTAGTGACAGTGAAAGCCAAAATAGTCTTGATTGCACGATCGTAGGCACTGATCAGCAGCGCGCTGTCGGAAGGTGATGCGACAACCTCGGAAGAAATTGGAAGTTCACCACTCGAAAGATATTCAGGCAAACCAGCACCGCAGATAGCAAACTTTGTTGAAATTTCGTTACGCCAAGACGCAAAGTTCTCGGCACCTTTCAACTTTTTTTGCTCAGGCATGTGGCAGATAACCGCAAGGGAGCTCATAGCCTGTTGGATATCAGCAAGCCTTGTTTGGATATCCATCTTTAGCTCTTGAAGTAACAACAATAATTTGTCCAATGTAGTAAATGTTTTCTGCAACTTTTCTAAAATAAAAATTTCAACTGACAAAGAACAGATAGGGGGGAAAATCACCCCTTTATATATTATTTTTTTGATTAGTAAGGAGTGGCGGAGTTAACATCCAAACTCCGATGACAGAAGGAGCACTTGGCCAATTGTTGAAGTTGAGAAAGTCTTGTGTGAATATTCATCTTTAGCTCTTGAATAAGTCTTAACAATAATATGTTGAAAAGTAATAAATATTTTTTTCAACTAAATAGAAATCTATATAGTCAACTTATCCCAAGAAGTCTTGGGAAATAAGGCCTTCTTATATATTGTGTTAATAATGATCAGTCAGTCTTTCAATATGACTGATCATTTTTAAGTGTTATTTTTCCACTTAATCAAAGCAAAGGTAAATCAACATTGTGGAAGTACGATTCTCAACATACTTCTCAAATAGGAAACTGAACATTGTGAAGTACAATATTCAACACCAATAGCATCAACCGATAGACAGGTAAAGGAACATTGTGAAATACAACTTTAACAAGGATTACTCCGATTGTTGCAGCATAGTAGGGAGATCGATATTTGCTACGAATACCGTTTAGCTTGACATTGCGTTTGCTGCTTAATTGCTTAGCAGATATCTGAATGCATCAGAAAAAGTCATGTGAACGCTGCTAAGCATGTGTTGAGATACCCAAATGGGACTTTGGATTTGGGCTTAGCCTACACGTCTGGTTCACCCCTGAAGCTCATCGGTTATAGTTGTTGAGAATGGTTTAGCTCAAGATATGAGTTCTGGGTTCGATCCTTGGTGAGTCCCGTATGTTGGGTTATTGGGTCGTAGTCGGAACTACTGGGCGTATATCCGGGCGAAACTACCGGGCGGAGTCACCGGGTGCATGACCGCGTGACCAGACAGGTTGGTTGGGAACTGAGCCCTGGAGAGTAATTCAGTAGTGTTGGAGTTCAGAAAGTCTTGTTTGAATATCCATCTTTAGCTCTTGAGTAAGTCTTAACAATAATATGTTAAAAGTAATAAATGTTTTCTTCAACTAAGTAGAAATTATATAGTCGACTTATCCCAAGAACTTTGGGGATTAACTAGTGTTCAAATAATAGTTCGGACTCTGAAACTCAAGAGTCCTGAAACGATGATGTCAGAAGGCTTGACTTTCTCCAACATAAAATTCAATGGCTGGAGTTTCCCTTCTCTACTGGAGGTTCCCTTCTCTAAAAAGGAAATGCTGGAGTTTCCCTACTCTAATAGGAATCTCAACTTGAAACTCAAAGATGGCTAACGGTTCTCATGGTTGAAAAGGAACATTGTGAAGTACAATATTCAACAAGGACAGTCACCTTGAAACTCGAAGATGGCTAACGGTAGTTAAGGAACTTTTTGAAGTATAATATACAATAATATAAATTTGGTACAAAATGCAAGTATATAGAAGATTGAGAAAAATGCATATTGTGAACAATACCTTAGGGATGTCTGACGTTACTTTTCAATTGAATGAGACCCAACAATAGTGACGCTGACTACGCTGGAGACAAGGATGAGCGAAAGTGCACTTCAAGTTATGTGTACGTTGGCAGGCTTGCCATCCCCTCATTTGTAAATTTCCCTCATCTGTGCGCAAAATCACACTGCTTTCTATAGCTGTGTTCATGGTTGCAGTTAACCCAGTGCTTCTTGATATTCAAAAATCTAGCGTTATTTTTTATGCATTTTTGAAGCCAGCCGGTCGTTTCTATAAATCTTAGTGATTAAGTGCACAGCTTCCCAGTTGGAAGCTGTGCACTTACTGTTGGTGTTGAATATTGTACTTCACAATGTTCCGTTTCCTATTTGAGAACCTGAAACTCCAGCCTTTCCTTTTTAGAGAAGTGAAACTCCAGCCTCTTTTATGAAACAATAACTTCAGCTTGATTCAGAAGTGAAACTCCAGCCATTGAATTTCATGTTGGAGAATCAAGCATTCCTGCAGTCAAGCCTTCTGACGTCATCGTTTCAGGACTCTTGAATTCGAGAGTCCGAACTATTATTTAAACACTAGTTAATTCCCAAAGTTCTTGGGATAAGTCGACTATATAGATTTCTACTTTAGTCGAAGAAAACACTTATTATTTTATATTCACAATGAATGTTCAAATAAGACTTAATGAACTCCAACAGTTGGCTTATTTTCTTGGTGAATTTCAATACCTGGTGTCGAAATGTCGTAAGTCACAATGTTTCCCTTTTCAGCCGGAGAAACATTGTCGCGTCGATTGGAAACCAGCCACAAATTGGTCATTCCATACAGGAGCCAGTATACGGTAATTTGGTACTTGTGCTAATCTCGTTTCATGATTCAAGCTGGTTTTGAGTTATTATAATTCACATTGTTCAATATAATGTTATAAAACCAACGTTGAGACTCTTCAGTAATTGTCCCCTGGATCAATCCACCAGACTTGTAACTCTCCTATTTGGAACGTTCAATTTCGAGAGTCCAAACTATCATTCGAAATGCTGAACACTTTCACCAAACTCCGGGGTAAGTCGACTATATAGATCTCAAAGTCAGTTGATGAAAGAAGACAGATTTTCTGATTGTCTAACCAATTGACTCAAGTAAGCTTCGATACAAATGCATATGTGATATTATCAAAATTGTCAAGGATCTCACTATGATTACATTGCTACAGCGTATGTTCTGAGTGATAAACCTCAAATATCACAATATCGAGAGCTCATATTCAAGATAACTTTGATTGCTATAGATACCCTTGGGAAGTACTCTCTTTGAATAAATTAGGAAATCCAGCTTTTTCTATGTTTCAGTAGGTCTGGATTTAGCGAGGAAAACTGATAATTTTGAGATACTATAAACAACATTGACTTCAATCGACCCAGTCACTTTAAGGTATCAGTATCACGTAGCGAAATACTCTTCATGTTCCACAGACGCACCGAAACTTAATTTCTTTCCTGCAGACAATAATATACTATGGAGGTTGTTTTCTTTCCACCTCAGACGGCGTGATTGATGCGCAAATTCGGAAAACGGCTCATGCCCCTGGCTCTTTATCTATAGCCGATTTAGCTGCTTTGATCAGTGAGGCAATTCAGTCATTGAGGTAATGGTGGATACCGATGATAACCACCATGATCGTCCTAGTCATGCTCCAGCCGCCGTCTCAATAAAGCAAAAAAGCAAAAAAAAAAAAAAAAAAAAGCAAATTTGTTCTTCGACGACTTTTGTTGGAAGTTGCAGGAGTTATGCTCAAAGTTCACCCAGATCCCCGAAGACATCAACCTCAAAAGTGAACCTTTCTTTGCAACTGGTGCATGTTGATAATTCCGGGATTTTTATACTCCTGGAATGAATGGGGAATGAGTAGCTCAATGGTGTTGTTCATCGGGACTAGGTAATGTGACTGAAACTCAAATTAAAATAGTCCGGTAACTACAAAATCAAGACATGGTAAAAACAGTCTCGTGAATTTTTGAAATTGAAGAGTGTTCAAAATAAGGGTGAACAATTAGTTGATTCGGGCGTGTTCTATTCAAGTGAGGAAGAAGCAAAAATGTAAGACTATTTCAAGTGTCGAGAGTACTGGGAATCCACAACTAAGACATTCAAAATGCATTACTCCAGTGCATTCAAGAAAGTTCAACAAAAACAAAAGTTTCGAATACAGATTCAGAAGGCAGGTCAGTAGATCCAGGAGGTAGGTAGCTGCGTCACACGCTACACCACAGGCGTGTTGAATATTGTACTTCACAATGTTCCTTTTCCTATTCAACCAAGAGAACCGTTAGCCATCTTCGAGTTTCAAGTTGAGATTCCTATTTGAGAACCTGGAACTTCAGGCTTTTCTTTTTAGAGAAGGGAAACTCCAGTCTTTCATTTTAAAAGAAGAGAAACTCCAGCCTTTCCTTAATAGAGAAGTGAAACTCCAGCCTCTTCTATGAAACGATAACTTCAGCTTGATTCAGAAGTTAAACTGCAGCCATTGAATTTCATGTTGGAGAATCTAGCATTCCTGCAGTCAAGCCTTCTGACATCATCGTTTCAGGACTCTTGAATTTGAGAGTCCGAACTCTTATTTAAACACTAGTAAATCCCCAAAGTTCTTGGGATAAGTCGACTATATGAATTTCTATTTTAGTTGAAGAAAGCATTTATTATTACTTTTAAAATATTATTGTTAAGACTCATTCAAGAGCTAAAGAAGGATATTCAGACAAGACTTTCAAACTCCAACAAGGCGGAGCCACTGGGCGGATATCCGGGCGGACCCACCGGGAACTTGACCGTGTTACCAGGCGGAGCCTCCTCTTCCCCGGAGTGAGTCTTGCGTATCAATAGAAAAGAATATACTGTCTCCCAGATATGAAGCAGGTGTTAGATGTAGAAAATATTAACGAATAATGTATGGTGAACTCAACCTCAAAGATGCTTTGATATAAGAAACTTTCTTGTCAAGCGCAATTCTGAAATCAATCACGTACGAGGTGAAATAATTAGTCAATCAGTCAACAGTGCTACAAAGAATGTTCAAGAAACACTATTTCAACTTCAACACTTCAAACTAAAGTGAAGATACAAATGCTAGCCACTGCTTGCTCAAACGCTACATATCAGGAGCTCTGTACAAAATACAGAGACTTCTGAGAAGCACGCAAAAGTGGAAATGTATGTGAAACAGTATTGCTATAACCGCATGCAGTCCTTTTCCTCATGATGTGTCGAATAAGCATTATTTTGCTATGTCTATTTTCTCGAGCTACGATTCCCTTGTGCACTAGTTGATCTTCTTGCTCCGACAGCTGGCACTACTCACAACTAGTTGTTTCAAGCGATGTTTATTTTTTCTTGTAGACCGACCGATCATTTATTATGTGCTCATCCGAAGACAAAATGCAAATTTTGATCAAAAAGGCTAATCAAGCTGTTGAAAAAATTTAATTGCACGAAAATAATGTATGTCCGTATAAGTGTACGTCATTCCTTACATTTTCATCAAAATGCCACTTATGTCACCTCTGCAAAAGTTTTCCCTTGAATTCTCTCACACCTGTTAAGTCAGTTCTGATTGACGGGCTTTGCGTAAGGCTCTGGAAACCCGTCTGGCAAAGCTTTTATCTCTAGAATTTAGTTCAAAGGCTTTGGAAGCATTTTTGGAAAATGTTTTGTGTTCACTATGTTGAATATTGTACTTCACAATGTTCCGTTTCCTATTTGAGAACCTGAAACTCAAAATTATTCAAGCAGTTTCAAATCCACGATCAAAATCTAAAATTGCATGTTCTTATCCAAAGCTCTTTTTTACACCCCAGAATACCACGCGGCTGATTTTTGTTGAGTTTTTTTGATAGCGGTGGTGTACTTACTGCATATGGAATAATTTAATTCTTTTTTAGATGATTTCTTTTACGACATCTATCACAATCGGAATCATACCAACTCTCCTGGAATTTCCTCACCTTAAGAAGGTCTCACACAATTTGACCCAATTCCTCACATTGCCAGATCTGATCATGAGTCGGTTTAAAAGTATCACGTGACTTGAGTACTATCGACTTGATTTTTGTTCCATCACGTGACTCTTTATCTATGATTTGAAACTTAAACTACCAAGTCCCGTGACCTGCTTTCACGTGACACCGCTAATTTGAATTAAACAAGACGATTGTCTCACGACTTCAACATTGGTAGTATTTTTGCGGTTACGATCACGTGAGTAAGCCGTGTATTCGAAGTACTGTCTTCAGACTACTGCGTATCCTAATCCACAGGAGATGCGATAGTTGAACTACTCACAGCTTAACGCTAATAAATGTGGGGGAAGAAGAAAATTAGGTATGTCAAACGCCCCGAGACGAAAATTGTTCAAAGTGCATCAAGTAGTTTAGATTCTTGTAACCTCTGGTACGCAGATAGATTCGTCAATAGCATTTCCCATATTTGGTCAGGTATTTCCTCACTAAGCGCAAGAAGGGCGTTGGTATCGAAAATGGTGTTGGTCTCGATAATGGTTCGAGATTCAAGTATGTATTGGTCGGTATGACTGCGATAACGAATTGAAGTTGATGAGCAAGAATGAGACAAAGTCTTTCCTGAAAAGAGCACAATCTTAGAATACTTTCGAAGTAATTTCCGCAGTTGTGTCTCGTTCAAATTTAGATCCAATTTTACCACGATTGAAATTTACAAAAAGCTACTGAATATAATTGGATCCACGCCATCCACGCCCGTATGAATTAAAAGAGAATACGCAGTGTATTATGTTGTCTTGAGTATGTTCAAGTGGTACTTATGAGAAACTCAAATTTTTTGAAACAATGGTATCAACCCGAGTTTGTGGTTGAAGTTTGCAAGTTGCAGACCTCCACATAACAGCAGAATCACATCATATCGCTTTCAATTTCATGCTGGAAACAAAAAATCCAAGGTAGTTTAATGGTTAGAATTCTCGCTTGTCACGCGGGAGATCGGGGTTCAATTCCCCGCCTCGGAGTTTTATTTTTTATGCATCCCAACATCCTTTTTTTCGGAGTTGCTTTTTTTTGAAGTCCTGGCTGTGGAATTGTTGCAGTTTTTGTACACCGATTTTTTATGGACGCTCGAACAGTCCAAGGTAGTTTAATGGTTAGAATTCTCGCTTGTCACGCGGGAGATCGGGGTTCAATTCCCCGCCTCGGAGTTTATTTTTTTTTTCCTCGAGCGTTTTGTTTCAGCAATTACTCAAAATTGTTTTTTAATCGCTCGCTTTTTTTTTCTCGATGAGAGAAAATGTGGGGCAGTTACTTTTGTTAGTTGCTTTGTTCGTATTAACAAATTCGACAGTCACAATCCAAGCTGGCTTTTTCGGCGACTCCAACCACGAAATTTCAAAGCTATACATCATTCGGTAGCACTCTCACATATTGAGTACGAAAGCAATCTCGATTTCTTGACAGTTGCTGGAGTTAACGGGCTAGACTAAGATAATCTTGACGTTTCGAATCCACTACTTGGAAGAAGGCTCTTTTTCTGTCACACAGCCATGCCGTTGACAACGTCAATCCATAGGATACACGACTACACGTCGGTGAACTTTTTTGGGTTTCTTGTGACATCGTTCGCTGTGGTGATGTTTGCAGTGTTTCTCTCAGCAACACAGCCATATTTCATCACAGATGCGTTGGGAATTGACAATGGTGTTGGAAACTACATAGGCTCGCTTGGATTCTACGACGAGTTGCTTTCGATGGTTCTGGTGCCTTTTGTCGGGGCCATGTCTGACAGAATTGGCACCAGGCCCATAGTTTGCTTTGGATTCCTGGTAATTGGAGTCAGTCTGTTCGGGTTCGGGTACTTTGTGAGACACAGTGTTTACCCAGGGATGTTATTCTGGCGGCTTTTGTTCTCGGTTGGTCTGACGTCGTCTTTGGGTATTTTGACGGTGATGCTGATCGAGTTGAACAATTCCGACTACACTATACCGGGATTGGGAAGCCGGAGCTCTGCCGCGCAGCAAGACTCTGCGCTCGGGGACAGTCTGCTGCAGGCAGCAGAGGCCTTGGACAGCCAAACGGAAGAGAGTGGAGCTCAAGGGACCGGTAATGGCGCGACGGCCACAACACTGGAGGAGATTGACAAAATCAACAGACAGAGAAGCGACGGAAAGAAGGTGGCTATTATGGGCACTATGAGCGGTCTCGGTGCGGTCTTTGCAGTTGCTATGCTTCTGAGACTCCCCGTTTACTTTGGTAAGTCTGTATCCGCTGGAGAAGCCGTGCGAAAGTCGTACTACGCTGTTGGAGCTTTGGCGATCTGTCTTTCTGGACTGCTATTTTTCACGCTTCACCACGAGAAATGGAGCGAAATGGACGAGCTTTTGGCGGAGTTGGACGCTGCTGATGCCAGCGATGATGAGGAAGCCATTGGTGGTGTTTTAGCGAGACCAGAAAGCTCGAAAAATATCTTTGACTCGACTGACAGCTACTGGCAGTCGATAAGATACGGGGTTTTCCTGTCTTTACAGGACCCAATGATTCTCGTGGCGTACTTTGGCGGCTTTGTTTCAAGATGTATCACCATTGCGATCTCACTGTATGTCCCATTCTACATCAACCACTACTTCTTCTCCTCTGGGAAGTGTTCGACAGCTGAAATGGACAAAAAACAGTGTCCCGAATCGTACATCCTATCGTCGATATTGACGGGTCTGGCCAATACTGCGGCCCTGGTGTTTGCCCCAGTGGTTGGAATCATGGTTGACCGGATCAACAAGCTCGGCAGTCTGCTGCTTGTGGCAAATTTCATTTCAATAGCTGCGTTTGCGTCGATGTGCGCGGTGTCCGATCCCGAAAAAAGCCCTCTGATCTTCATTTCTGCGAGCCTGATGGGGCTTGCCGAGATCTCTTTCATCGTGATCTCCATGACTATGCTGTCTGTGATCACCTCCCAGGACAATTACTACAATTCGAAGGGCTCCATCTCTGGAGTTTCGTCGTTTGTCGGTGGAGTTGGCATTTTGTTTGTGTCCAAAGTCGGCGGGCTTTTGGCCGATATCGACAGTCGGGGCCCCTTTTTCTTGCTCATTGGGGTCAATGTGGTTTATCTGGTGGTGATGGTTGCTCTAGGGGGGTTTCGTTGGACATCTCACAACGAGCGAAGCGAATCGGCGAATGAGCTATGATTCCAATGAATAGCATAGCGTCTCGACTTTTTCGATACGGCTCTTCCATTGAACTTTGCTTGGGCTTTTGAGGTTTGGGAGTGTCCGATGTAGTCAAATCCGCCTCGCCAATCTCTGACAACCAACCGCAACACCCAAATATGTACCTATAATCAATACTGGCAGTGCAAGGCCACTCTGTTTCAACGCTACTGATTGCATACAACCGCAAAAGCCACCAGAAGACAACACAAAGTAAGTAACAGCCTACCGGCAAGGTAAAATCCGCGATCAATTGAATGTATGGCTGTGCAGATTTGGATGCCCTAGATCGTTTGATCTCCACCTGGAGGTCTCGCTCGGGGCCATAGTGTAGCGTCTTACCATCAATCACGCTCAGCCAGCCAAGTTGAGTGTCTTAGGTGCCACCACCGACCCACACACGGCTTCACCCGCCTCTGTTGGCATGTCACCCGGAGATTCACCTCGCTCTAAGCCCCAAAACATCTCTGCACCAGAAAGTCAAGTGTCCAAATCTCTTAGACCAAAGCGTTGTTCTGCAAAGTCAACTTGACTAGTTACGCAGTCTTTTGTTCCCAGAGATCCTAGTGGAGACGGCGTACTCTAGTCTGTTCTACTATATCACGTCTGCTGAGTGTACATCTTGTCTTCAGAAATTTGAAAATATATCTTATACCAATGAATCGTCAGTTCAGATGAACGGGAAAGCAGAGGGATTGGCACCTCAAGTTGTTTTTCATAGTAGTCACTGATTGCAAATCAACAATGTTAATCTTGGAACATTGCAAGTCTCCAACGGTACCGGTTTGAAACATGAAAACTGACTTACACACACTTGCACAGCCATAATAAAAATTCCATAGATCGCTTACTTTAGATAGGGAGCGACAAAATCATAAAAAAATTTCAACTTCAAACACAAAGATACCGAGCGTACTCCGAAGTATATACACATGCTACCGCTACCGGCCCTCGCTTTTCTCGGCCCCGCAAATGAGTGAAAGCCAGCGGCTTCTCGATGTTGAGCGCAACGAAGAGGATTATGCGCAGTACCAGAATATCAATGAGCCTTCGCCAGGCTTGATAAATGACCTGAAAAAATCACCTCAGATCGTCACACGATCGCTCATACCCCTCGATGACTCGCTGCCAGCCAATCGCACGATGGGGACTTACTCCACACTGATTCTTTTCATTGGAAGAATACTAGGATCGGGCATTTTTGCCACACCAGGACTGATTCTCCGCGACTCGCAAGGGTCTTACTCGCTCTACTTTCTATGCTGGATCATAGCCGGACTCATTGCCTACAGCGGCCTGGCGCTGTATCTCGAACTGGGATCGTACCTGCCTGTAAACGGGGCAACTAAAAAGTTTCTTGAGTACCTTTTCCCGTGGCCGAGGCATCTCACCACCATAGTTTTTGGCGTCTTCACTGTGCTCTTCTCTTTGAGCTCTTCAAATGCTCTCGTTTTCGGGGAGTATCTCAGATACTCGCTCGGTTACACATACAACGAAGAAGCCAACAAGAAGCTAGCATGTCTTCTCGTGATTGGCTGCGGAGTCTTGCACGCCTCTAACAAACAGCTCGGAATACGGTGCCAAAACACACTGGGCTTTCTCAAACTGGCACTGCTGGCTATCATGCTGATCACGTGCGCCTATGTTCTCGCGATTCCAAGTCACGTGACCGGCTTGCCTAATCATCTGACCTGGGAGAGGTTCCAGTTGCCGCATTCCTCATCTTTCTCCGGATCCGTGTACTCGACTGCACTGTTGAAATGTATCCACTCACTCGGGGGTTGGACCACGTCGCACACGGTGCAGAATGAGATCAAAGACCCGGTCAAAACGTTGAAAAAGACCGGTCCACTCTCGATCGTGATCATCTTGGTGCTCTATCTAATGCTTAATCTCTGCTATATGATCGTACTGCCCTACCAGGAGATGCTCGATAACGACCAGCTTGTTGGAGCGCTGCTGTTTACCCGGATCTACGGCGATAGAGTCGGGATGCTCTTGATCAATCTCGTTATAGCGATAGGCTCGGCCACCAACGTGCTGGTTGTGGTTTTTGCCGACTCTATCATGAATCAGGAGGTATTCAGGGAAGGTTTCCTACCATTCAGCGACATCCTGTGTTCAAACGAGCCCTTTGGCACTCCGCTTTTTGGAATCCTCATTCATTGCACCGTGAGCTGTCTTGTTATCTTCCTCAAAAAGAGATCCATCTACAACTACATCATCTCGATCCAGTACTATCCGAACCAAATTTTCCACGCCGTTCTCTGTGTGGCGTTGCTCTTCCGGCTTCGCAGGCGGTTCCCGAACATCCACGCTCCAATAAGAGCTCCAACGGGGCTCATCTACGTGTGTCTGGCGGGCTCTCTTTCTGTTGTGATCAGTCCTTTTGTTTCTGGAGAGTTCACTTTCACTCTGATAAGTATGGGAGTTCTTGCACTTGGATTCTTGTTCTGGCTCGCAAAAGTCGTGGTTTTCCCAGCTTGGGGGAGGTACACGTACGCAATTTATCCAATGAAACATACAGATGGATTAGTATACAAGAAATGGATAAGGGTGGACGGTTGTCAGGGCGGGGCAGCTGTGTGAGTAGCGAAGCAAGAGCTGGTCACTGCGCGATAATAGAACACCAACAAGCAAAACGAGCCGTTCGTGTTACTGAAGCGAGCGAGAGCGGGACGCCATTGGTTATATGCCCATAGAACCCCCACCAAGAGTATAACCAAGTTGTTGCTTGCCTCCATGTGTCTTGCCCAAAAATGACTAGTTCAAATAGATTTTCGCTGATTCATGTGGCCGTCACCACCGAAGTCCCCTCCTGAAACCTCACCTTAAACAACCTATTAGCATTCGTAAACATCCCCTCCTTCAAAGAAACCACAATGAACTGAGACCCTTTGAACCTCGTCTTGATTAAGTGCCCAATGTTCTGAGTATGGCTCAAATCCAACGCGGCATCCACCTCATCCAAAATGTACATCGGAGCAGGCTTGAACTGCAGTAACGACATGATCAACGAAAGAGCAACTAACGACCTCTGTCCTCCAGAAAGCTCCACCAAAGACTCCTTCCAGACACTTCCAAGCTGCACACGAACTTCCAGTCCCTTTGTGACGTCACGGTCGTCAGCAGGAACCAATTTGGCGTATGCTTGCGGCAGAAGATCGGCAAATATGGAACCAAAATCCTCAGAGACTTTCCGATACGTCTTGACCAGTTCTGTGCGCTTGTAATCGTCCAATTTGCCAATCGTTTCCTCGATTTTAGCCTTGTCCTTCTGAATCTGCTTGATCTTCGTCTTGAGCGAGCTCTCGTGCTTCTCATGGAGCTCAATTTGAGCCATGATATTGTTGTTGATTCCTTTGCGCTTCATCGAGACTGCTCGGCTCGTCAATTGCTCAATTCTGTCGTGACAGTCCTCTAAATTAATGTTCGGATACTGCTCCAAGACGTTTTGCAGCAACTTCTCGTCTCGGACCCAGTCATGCTCGTCCAAAATCTCGTCCAGTCGTCTTCTGACTCGGTCAAATGCCCCGTATGCCTCGGAAACCGCATTCTGCTGCTTCGCAAGCGCTAGGTTCGCCTCGTTCAGCTGTCTTCTCTTCTCATTCAATACTTTAGTCATGTCATTCAACTCCTCGTTAATCCCAACCAGCTTGGCTTTCTCAGCCTCTATATCCTCGCGAACTTTCACCAGTTCTTCTTTGAGACTCTGAATCTCCCTGTTTTCCAGTTCCAATTCTTTAGCAGACTCAGAAATCGCCGTCTTTGCCTCTTCATACTCGCTGCGAAGCGCCTCAACGTCACTTTGAACCTGCTCTTTCTCCACTTGGAAGTTCTGGTATCTGTTCTGCTGCACTTTGAGCTTCTTTTCCTCCTCTCTGATCGTCGCAGCCAGCTCTTTGACCTCTTCTTTGAGCTGCCGCACTTTACTGGCCCCGTCGCTGTTGAACTCGCTCATATCGCTTTCGATCTGCCTCACCTCGTCCTCGAAAGAGACAGCTTGTTCTTTGAGCTGCTCAATCGTTTTTTGCAGAGCCAGAATTTCCTCGGTATCTGTCTCAGTCTTTTTCAGCAAAACAGCAGCAGAGCTTTGCTCCAATTGCTTCTCAAGCAGCTCAACTTGGTGCTTTTCGATGCCCAAATCACGCTGAATGCTTGCAGTTTTTTCACTCAAGGTGCTCAACCGTAGAAGCTCCTCAGAAACCTGTTTTAGTTCGGCTTTCAAAGTAGTTTGGCGGTCTTTCAGCTCCCTGAATCGCTGAAAATTCGCCAAAACTGACGCTGAAGTTCTTCTGGAGCCCCCAGAAAGCCGACCCTCAGGATCGTAGTAGTCTCCGTCCAAAGTGATCGAACCAGTACGGATTTGAGGGTTGAAAGTCACTTTTTTTGCAGTTTCAGGGTCCTCGCAGACAAGCCTATTGCCAAAAATGTACTCCATGGCCTTCTGAACAGAACTATCATACGAAACAAGATTCAACGCCAACTCGACCTTCTCCGGAGCCACTGATTTGGCCATCGAGAGCACTCTCTGGTCAATCTTGCGGGCAGAAATTCGATTTAATGGGATGATGGTAACTCTTCTGCGCAGTTTGCCCTTTTCCAAAAGCTGTGAACCAGTCACTTCGGTGTCTACGACAACGTTGAACATCCGTCCACCAGCACACACCTCCAAAGCCGTTGCAGACCGCGCGTTAGACTCGGGAAGAGCGAACAGCTCGCCTGCAAATCCTTTGATTGAGCGAGAATCGAAATCGGCGTACGGCAGCTCGAACGAAAAATCAAAATTTGGGTTGTTTCTCGTGAAATCCGACAGTTGTTGACTTGCTTGGTGCAATTTTTGCAGCAAAACCTTCTCTTGCAACTTTAAGTCCTTGAACCTACCGGGGTCAAACCCAATCTGTTGCATCTTGCCCTCGAAAGCAAGACACTTCTTTCTTCTTGCCTCAATATCTGCCTGAATTTTCTGCAGCTCTTTGGCAGCATCAGCGGCTTTTGGCTTGCGATTCCGAACTTCAGACTCCAGATGCTGGATCTTGAGCCGGTGCTTTTCGATTGTGACACCCACACTCGACAACTTCTCTCTTGCTTCTTGCAAATGGGCCATATAACCCCCATCTGTCGATCCTTTAGAGGAAATTCCCGTGGAAAGCGTTGAGTATAGCTCCTCTTTGCGCTGCAGTTGCTCTTTCTTCCTGTCTAGCAGTTCTTTCTGCTGCAAGAAGTTTTTCTCTAGCTCCCGATACTGCTCTTCTTTCTGGTTTGTGGAACTTTGTTGGGATTCAATTTGTTTACTCAGCGAAGCAAGCTTGCTTTTATGCTCCTCAGAGCTCTGCGACTTGAGATCTCGAGCCGTTATGAGCCGCGTGACCTTGTTGGTTATCTCATTCTCAGCAGTCTCAAGTTCTTTAAGGATGTTGCCCTTCCCGAGCTCCTGCTGCTTACGCAATCTCATCTCCTCGAGATCGCTCTCGAGAGTTTTGATCTCGCTTGTGAGAACTTTGATCTCTGATTCTGTGGCAGACAACTTCATTTGCTCTTCTTTCAGTACCGTTTCGCCACTTGTGACTTTGTCCTGAAAAATACGATAATCATGAGCCGCGACAGCTTTAGAAAGCGTTTCGAGCTCCTTCTGGAGCTCTTGATACTCCAAAACAATCCGTTTCTGCTCGCGCAAGTAGCGCAACTTCGGCTCCACTTCTTCCTTGAGCAACGTCTCTGTGGCTTTCAATTTCAAATTTTTCTTGGCCATGGTTTTCTCGGCTTTTTCACGTTGTCCCTCGTACATTTTCGTGCCTGCAGCTTCTTCAATCAAGCTCAGGATCTCTGTAGGTTTCATGTTGAGCATTTTGGTGATCTTTCCCTGCATGATAAGAAAGTTTGGGTTGTTTATGTTGAGCTGGACTGACTGGAACAGATTCAAAATTTGATTTTGCTGAGCTTTGTGACCGTTGATTAAGTATTTTGACACTCCTCCAAGCATAACTTGTCTGGATATACTGATTTTCGGATATTGTTCGAAACCGATTGGCGATTTGGCCTTGTCACTGTTGTCGAATGTGATGGTCACAGAAGCTTTTGTGACTCCAGCTTGACCTCTCTTGTAGATCAGGTCCTGTAAATTGGCCGCACGAACAGTAGACATGCTGGTGATTCCAAGAACAAAGCAGATCGCGTCGAGGATGTTTGACTTTCCCGACCCATTAAGCCCAGTAATGGCGTTGAATTGGGGGTCCCACGACGACACGACCGTACGAACGGCGTACGACTTGAAACCGTCTAGAACGAGCTCTTCAACGATCATATGGAAGGAAGATAGGGAATCTCAGTAACAAGACAAAGTTGAGCTGACCTGTGGTAACAGCGGAATTCAGTAGATGCTGATGGGACTTTGGTTTTATTCAAGGGTATTCCAGTGTATATCGATCGAGATTGAAGGGGGTCAATGTTATGGAAGAGATCGACCCTTAGATTTTATGATGATCGACGGCAAAATCTGTCTATTGACTCCTCCAAAAAAACTTCTACTGCCTTTCGTACCAAGACACAGTGATGTGGGTGAGTTGCTCCTATATCTGAGCAATCTGTCGCATGGTCATAAGGAAAAGGTATATGATCTGGGAGAGGGCTGTTTTTGTTGGCGTTTTGTTTTTGTTTTGGATCAATTTTGTCGCGTCTGGATTAGCACGGACACGACCGGGGAACCAAAATTATGATTCAAGGCGGTGCAAAAGACGAGATGGAGAAATCGAAGGACAGGAGGGAATAGACTTAGTCAGACGCTGGACTGCACAAAAACCAGCAGCACATGGCTGAAACTGGATGTCAAACATTGTTTGGTTCGTAACTGTAGAGTTCTCTTTTGAAATGAGCGTGGCAGACTTTGGGTGCCAACAAGACCAAGTCACGTGACTGCCTGCTACGTGACAAGAAGTGAATTTCAAAGTGGGTATAAAATGGTTACTGTCAAGCTCCCCGAGACCACTAATAAGACACCAAAATCCCCTTTAGGCATTCGCGTGATTTGGAGTTCTTGTTCATACTAGACTTTCCAAGACGTTGGAGTGACCGTCCAGCGTGATTTGGCACATATTTTGACTGAAGTCGCTTCATCCAAATCGGCCAGGTCCCGTAGCTATCAACGAGTAGAATGAAGAAGAAATCGTGAGAATTCAAGAGGCAGCTTGAATTGATCGCAGCCCAAGGGGATGTCGCCTGACTCCTACCAACTCCCATCAGGATCACGGGGTATCAGGGGTGACCTCGCCCATGTTAAGCGATCGAGGGGCAAGTCTGCAGCCTTTGATTTGATGAAGGATAGCTGGCGTTTATTGAGAGCAGTACCTTCAAATGACGGAATGCTATCATCCCAAGTTTAGCTGGTAGAGTCCTTAATCTTGACATGCGGAGATAGTATATTTGAGTCGCCAAAATCGTCGAACGATGCGAGTCGATTTTGGTAGTCGCGACGTTTCCAAAATCTACGTGACATTACTCTGCACAATTGGGCACAAAAAGGGCAACAATGAATTACAAAACGACCAACGTCTCTTTAACTGCTCATCTGATCTTCAGCCCAATATTTCATTTCTCCCCATTCATACAATCATGACGGACGAAATCGTGGGCGATGACATACTAAGTCCGGTGAATCCGTCGAACACGCTTGTTTTGCCCTTTGAATCGCAAGTTTCACATGCTATTGAGTTAGCATTAGGACAACAGAAACCATTATTGATGTTGCTGAAAGATGATACAGAGAGCTCGGAAAACTGGTGTTTGGAGCGGTTCGGCTCGCTGAGTCGACTTTCAGAGCCCAGCAGATATCTTTTGGTGCACAGAATGGTTCGTCTGGCTCTTTCAAAGGGCTCTACAGACTATGGATTTTTTCTACAGCTTTTTCCTCAGTTTGCAAATCTGGCTCTGCCGTCGATTTTGATAGTTCATCATGGCCAGATTGTCGACCTGATTACCGTGGGAACCTCTGTGAGTGACTTTGATGACAAGTTGCTTGCTTTGTCGGATAAAATAGGGGAGAAGAAGGAGGAAATAAAAGACGACCAGAATGAGACAAAAGCCGAAAACACAGAGAAACCTGATAAGGAGGCCAAGAAGGAGAATAAAGAAAAGAATCACACCCCCAAGAATGATCCCAAAAATACTCCTCCCCGTTACACATCGCTCAAGGAAGAAGCAGCGGAAATGGCAGCAGCGAAACACAGAGAAAACCTCCTGAGGCAGCAGAAGGAAGCCGAACTTAACAAGAAGCGGATTCTGAGGCTGATGCAGTTGGATCGTGAAGAAAAGCGTCTTGAAGCGCAACTTCGGCACAAAAACGAGCTTAAGAAAAGAAATGATCCGGAGTTCAACGATAAAATTTACACAAAGAGCGACAAACTGAACGAGAAACCAAGCAAATCGGCAACAGCAGACACAAATGCCACCAATGACTCCTTGAAATCGCGCGATTACGTTATACAGCTAAAGCTTTTTGACGGAGAGACGTTGCGGTTAGGTTTTTCGAGTCAAGATGCGCTCTCAACCATTAGAGAAAGCATTTTGCTCAAGTTCAAAGAGTATCAGCAGATTCCCTTCCACTTCTTCAAAACGGTGGACCGAATCACCTACACGAACGAAGACGAAAGTAAGACTTTGGAGGAATTGAGCTTGAATAGGTGCACACTCATTTTGAAACCTGTTGATCCGTTTGAGCAACAGCACGAGCCAGAAGAGCAAAAAGGAGGATTTTCCACGTTTCAGTGGCTAAAAAACAAGATTGGGGAGCATTTGTGGGGCTCTAGCGCTGTTTGTGAATCTGAAACTGCTATAGAGTCCGAATCTGCAGGTGAAGCCATGGAGCAACAAGAACAGGACAAACTCGAGCAAGTTGTGTCTTCTATGAATTCTCCGGTGCCGGAATCGGAATCTGACAGCGAAACAGTGTATCATTCGCCAGATTTGCATTCATTGATGTCGAGGTCTTCGTCTCCTTTTGAGCCTTCGCTGAATCTGACGTCTTCAAACTCGAATTTTGACCTCCATGGCAGCAACGCGGCTCCGTTTATTCAGCCCAGCACGGCCAGCACAGTTCGCCCGGCCCCTTCTTCTTCCTCGTCGTCCTCGTCGAGGTTTCGCACGGTCGAAGGCGTTCGCGAGGTGTACAACGGAAACAATGTGAATCTGGAGGATAAGAAGAAGGATGAGGCATTGAGGAATCATCAGGAAATGAAAAAGCCAAATCTCAGGAGTGAGAAATGAAAGGATAAAGATGACGAGACATCAAGATGAGAATGGGTTCAGGAGTTGGGAGATCTGAGCGGAGATATCGAAATGAGCCTACTTTGGGAGAAGAACTTGAAACGTTTGAACCTGACTGAGCACTCATAATAAGGGCTTTCGAGGCCACGAAGATATCCATTTGAATGAGAAGACTAAAGTTCATCAACGGGATTTGATGAGACTCGCAATTTCAGTATCGGACAATCTCAGCATGTTTGCGAAATTGTCGAGACATTACACTGATATATCAATCAATTATACGTCTGGAGTTGTAAAAAGTATTGTTGGAGTTTGAAAGAGGGTTGTGATCCGTGATATGCTGATGGGCACAATCCAAATGCAAATCGATGGGAACAAAGAATCTGTGAATGTAGAGACCAGTGTGCGTTAAAGAAAACAAGATGATGCCAGTGTGGCCGGGTACAAGATACGAAATTGAACAAAGTGAATGGTCAAAAGTTGACACAGCCCGCCGGGTTGATCCGAAATGCTCACCAAGACATTACATACAGATAATAGAGTTATCAGCTCTTCATTGATTTGAACGTAGTAGTCGCAATGTCGAATCTTACTGAAGCACCACAACTCGCTGCGCTCGTTGTCGTCTTTGAACGCGGGACAAAAACTCATCGCCGGATATATTTAGCAGAAAATAATACAAAATAATCTTATAAGCAACCTCTCACGCAGCGCTGCGCTGTTTGGGCTGGCTTGCGTAGCTTTGCTTGGCGTCGCTCGTTACCACTCGTTTGGCTTCCTTCTCTAAAAGGTCTCAACGGCCCAACCGTAAACAAAAATGACAGACTCCTTGCTGACTCAGCACTGACTAAGCGATCAAGATGAAACTGACAAGAAACAAATGGTTGCTCGCTTCACTCAATTGCTCAACACATCTCCTCCAGACAGAAGCACGCAAGCAAGGCGGCAAGACATCCTCCGTAGCATCCACAGCCACCACCCTGTTTCTGAGGCTGTTGTTGCACGTACATGGGCTGCTGTTGCGGCTGGTAGTAGCCCTGTTGTGGAGGTGGGTATTGTTGTTGGTAATAGCCCTGCAAGATGTTAGTCGGTGCTCTTCGATTGCGATTGGAACGGGCCACTTACTTGATTCATTTTGAGACTCTGTAAATTCCACTCAATTAACTGGCTTCAACTCAAAAAGAAGAAAGATGTTTTGCAAATAAAAATAATTTCTACAAAGGCCGCTTCGAGAACAAGAAACTATTGTGTGCGTTGCTCCCTTTATATGGCACCTGCTGGCTGTGTTCTGTATAGAAAAACGAGGCGCTTCAGCCACCTGTGACACTGCCTGACCAAACTGCACTGCGCAGCAGAACCTCGTCCCATATAATTTTTGCTGCTGTGCTGCGCACTAAAATTAGCACAGCCGGGTAGCGAGAGCGCGACAACTCTGATGTTGTGCGTGGGAGCAGATGGCAGATACCAAGACAAATGACCTGCCAAAAAAGCCCGCTGTATCGTCTCCAGCAGGAAGTCCGTGGCACAAATCCCGTCCTCCGGGTAGCGAGACAGAGACGCTCTTTTGACAGTCTCATTCTGCTTATTCCGAAGTCCACCCAATCTGTTGAAGCAAAGCTGCCATTTACTTAGCATTTTACAGGCTGAATGACATACACAGATCGTATTCGACAAACGTTCGTTATACAAACCAAAATATCGTGAACAGCGGGACAAGCAAATTCCCGTAGACAGCTCGCTTCGGTCGCTGTTTATTGCAGCAACTGGTCTCTGTAGTGTGGCTGGTTGTTGATGAACTTGGCAGCACGACGGTCGTGCACATCCTTGGCCTTCTCCTGTCTGTTCCACACACGCTTGCGGTCCTGGAGCTGCTTTCTGTCCATAGAAGGCATGAAATGACGGGTTTCTGCAGCAATGAGCGTACCTTCTCCCTCGCTGAGCTCTCTCTCCGGTCTCAAATTCTGTCTGTAGTATCTTGCCAGCGACCTGTGGCCAGCAACAAATCCGTTTGGGAGATGCAATTGGTGGCCCACGGCATACAGATCGTCCTGCGAAAGCTCCTCGTCTTCTTCGTCCTCCGAGCCGCTTCCGCCCTCTGCATCATCAGAAACGTCCTCCCACTCGTCCTCATTGTCCTCAGCATTGCCGGACTTGCTGTAGGTGGATCTGAAGTCGTAAAAGTCCGAGATCTCCAGCTTCTCGTTCATCGTCTCATACGGTATCTTGCAATGGGCCTTTGCCTGCATGTGCTGTCTCACGCTCTCCAGATTGCGGCCCTGGTAATTACACACCAAACAGACGTTTCCAAAGCCCACTTTCTCGCTCAAATAGTTGATCAGACCAGCTTTGTCCACCAAATACTCAGCCTCAGGAACGTACATTCCGTGCTGCTTGAACATGTGCTCTATATTCTCGTCAATCGTGGCCGATCCCTTGCCACAAAACATACACGTTTCGGGCGGAATGTCCACTTTGTTCTTGAGCTTCTCGGCCATCAGTTTTTCTTGCAGCTGCTCTTCAGTGAGCTCTTCCTCGGCAACTTCCTCGGCAACTTCAGCTTCAACTTCAGCTTCTGCTTCTGCTTCTGCTTCTGGCTCAACTTTAGTTGTCTCTTTCTCAACTCCGGCTTCTTCAGCTTTCGTCACAATGACTTTCCCGTCGTCTCCGATCTTCAAAGTAGCTCCGCTGTCGGCCATCTTCTGCTTGGCCAGCTCCAAAAGCTGTCTCTTCTTCTCCATGAGAGCTTCTTTCTCTCTTCTTCTCTGCTCTTTTTTGGTCATCTGGCGGGCCGCAGACCGCTCTGACCCGCGCGGAGTCTGCAGGTCACTGCCTTCACTGTCGATCTGCGAACTGGTCACCTTCGCGTTGAAAATTGACTCGCTGATCGCCGGAAGTTGTGCCACTCTTCTTTTGAGATTGTATCTGTGCCATTCTGTTTTCATGTGTGCTCTCTGATCTGCCGCGGCCGCAAAAGCGAGCCCACAGCTGTTACACGTGTATTGCTGGGAAGACATGAGGGAAGTGAGGAGGGCAAAGGGGATGTAAATGCACGGGTTAGGGAGTACAAGCGGGGTGATTTGAAGAATTACTAAGGATTTGAAAGATTTTTGATAAAAAAAAAATTTAGGGATAAAAATCAAAAAAAAAAAAAAAAAAAAAAATTAAATTTTTCTCATCCGTACACAGGTGCCAGATTGGTTCTGAAACACCCGTGCACCAGATATGAAGTTGCACCCAATCCAACGTACGGTATCGCAGGATCGACTGCCACCCACGGTGTGCCGTGCTATGGGCGGAATCGCTGAAAACAGGCCCACCAATTCTGGAACAGATCGACACGCTTCGGTGACGGTTCAACATCGCATAGGGTGTTCAAGAAGCGAATCACCGTAGTGAACAGAGCAAATCCTGCGATTTGTCGTCACAAACTATCTCTCTGTTTCAGTACCGGTTCCAGTTCTGCCAGAAGAAAAGGACTACTGCATGGTCACGTGGTCAAAACTGCGAGCTGAGAAGCCACCATGGAATATTGGCACTGAGTGCGCATGTGGCTACAGTCTGCGATAAGATAAGAGATAGATGACACAGGTCATCGGATCCGTGCCTTGGCTCTACCCAATCTTCTGGGAATTTCATCTGTTTTTTCCCACTTTGGACTTTCCATTGGTGACGGTCCACATATCAAAATTTTGATTTCTGATCAGATCATAGTGGTTCGCTACGTTGTTGGTTCAGCTTACTAAGCACTTGCAACTTATCTCTGTACTCCTGTGAATCGGCCAAAATCTGTACTTCAGCCTTACAACTCCTCACAACCACTGCACGTCCAGATCTTCAACACGGAGTTGGGACGACGTGTGTTTTTTGGAAATCTCGTTGATCGCTTTTTGGTGCGGGCGAGAAAATGACCAAAGGCCTACTTCAACAGATAGTCAACGCCATCTGACAAGAACCCAACATAAGTAAATGAACGCTCGGACAACTTGCTTCACTTGGTGTTTCGTTTCGGCCTCCGAAGCTAACACCCCCCATCACCATCTGTACACCCCCTCCCCGCTTGTTTTTCCGCATACAACGCACAATCGCTGACGTAAGATGGCTGTGCAAAAGTGGAGTTTTGCAATGCATCCGAGCGGGGCAACAACCAATTCGAGCAGGGGTGCGGGATCGGTGAGGGGTAACTCTCATTTCTGCAGACGCCAACTAGTAACGTTCTTCCAACATCGGGATGCATTACTTACAGCTCTCGCAGCCAATTTGACTGGGCCGTTGCCGTCTCGTTCGTGAATGCCAGTGGTGAGATTTTCGGACTTAAATTTGCAAAACATGTGATGGTTTTTTCTCGACACGAGTGCAGCAGCGACCACAATAGCGCGCCGTGCAGAAACAAACCGTACTGCTATTGTGCTAGTTTTTCCGGACTTGCTGGGAGTCGCGTTCCTATTGTTCAAAGCCTATTGTTTGCCAGAACAATTAAAGACAACTAAGAAAAAAAACACAAAAAAAAAAACAGCCTTTGAAAAAAACTCATCAATCTCCGTTATCCACAACCGAATAAACTCGAATCATTTGGCTGTTTGCTTGAATTCGGTCGATTCTTAAATTTAATTTCGGACTTCACACGTGGATATTTTAGACGCAAACACACAACATAGGCAGTTGTAACAGGCACAAACAACAGAGATCCCAAATAGCAATCAGCAAATAGCCAACAGCCTTTTATTACTCACTATTTCTAATACAGCCATTTTAGCTATCAGCTATATCTCCGACTTGGACCTTTCAGCACGTCAAAACCACTATTGATCACTTGCAACATGAGTCCCAATATTGATCCAGCCGCCAGGCCAGGCTCGCCGGGATCCTCTGCTGTGGTTAAACAAGAGTACGCAGAACCGATTCTAGGCTCCTCGGCAAGCCCGTCCACTGTGGACACAACACCTTCGCCAAGCACAGTTATCCAAAGAACGAACAGCACGAACAGTCAAAATCAACTGCAAAATCAACTACACAATCAACTACAAAATCATCACAATGGCAGCTCGTGCTCCTCGTACGTGCATCGCCAGCATTCTTCCCAAGGCCATGGCCCGCAACATTTGGCTCATCACAACCACCACGCTCAACATCTTCCGGCCAAAGCGGTTAAGAGCGAATTCGAACACGACTTGAACGACAGAGATGATAACGACGCTATAGAAATGAGGAGCGGAAGCTCCGCCAACAGAGGCGGAAGTTCCGCCGGAGTTTCCGGCCAGCGACCGGTCATCGAACAGGCTTGCGACTCGTGCCGAAAAAGAAAACTCAAGTGTTCGAAAGAGTACCCAAAATGTTCTAAGTGCATTGCCCATGAATGGGAGTGTGTTTACTCACCAAGAACTCAGAGATCACCTTTGACGAGAGCCCATCTAACGAAGGTGGAAAACAGAGTCAGACAGCTGGAGACACTTTTCGAAAGAATGCTCCCTGGTGAGGACATTGATACTCTGTTGAGTGGAGTCAAGACGGTTGAATCTGTTGCTGCATCGCTCAGCAACTCGCCCAAGCAGTCATTATCGCTTGCTTCATCACTCACTTCTACTGCAGCCACGTCGCCAACGCTGCAGCATGCGCGTGATTGTGACAACGTGGCGGTGCAATCAAGCACGGCCACCGTTTCCGGACATGCCGGAAATAAAGCCCAACCTCCCAGATTACCTCGTCTGCCTGACGAGTATCTTACCAACGATCTTTCAAACAACACGAACTTTGACTGGTCTGAGGATGACGACGAGCCGGAAATGGCCGGTTTTGCCTTCAATGGTGGAGCTGGATCTGCGTCTTCTGCGTCGTCTCCTTCGTCAATCTCGGAACCCAAAGGCCAGAATTCTGTCATCTCGTTGAATTCATTTGAACACCTACCTCACAGCATCACTCAGCAGTCTGCTCTCACGACTAGGACGAGCAGTTCGTCTGTTTCAACCTCTCCCTACTTGCGCGCGGCCGGTCCTGGTTTTGCTGTGGACGGAATGGGAGTGAACCCAAATTCAAAATCTGGTTTTCTTGGAGCCGGTTCGAGTTCTTCGTTCTTGAGAGTGATGAAGATCGATAAGATCGACGAGGGTGATGACGAGGATGCTGTGAAGCGCGAAGGTACGGACGAGGACGTGGTTATGGAAGATTTGGACCTGGCTAGAAATGTTAGCACCGGAAACGGAAACTCGCAAGCTCAAACCGGCTCAGTCGCGGTTGTCCCGGCAACCACCACTTCTGCAGGCTCGTCTCCAACCGACCGGATCAATCCAGCCTTGAAAAGACAGATTCACGAAGGGCTCAAGAAAGGACTCGACTCAATGGAACAGAACAAACGCCAACAGGAGCTTGAGCACCTGCTAGACCAACGAGCCACTCAGGAACACTACATTGCCAGCTACTTCAAGTACTACCACACGTCGTACCCGTTCATTCACAAAGAGTCTTTCATCAAGTACTACAATCGGCAGCTGCCGATCAAGAACGAGAGCCACTGGCAGTCTCTGCTGAATACGGTGTTGGCGCTCGGATGCTGGTGTCTTCACGGCGAGAACTCCAATGTGGATTTGATGTATTACCATCGCGCTAAAACGTACCTCAAGACTGGTAGTAACGTTTTCGAGAGCGGAAATATCTTCCTTTTGAGCACGCTGATTCTGCTGAGTAACTACACGCAGAAAAGAAACAAGCCCAACACAGGCTGGAATTACCTCGGACTGGCTGTGAGAATGGCCATGTCTCTGGGAATGTACAAGGAGTTTCCCGACGGAAACTCGGCGGTTTCCGTTTCCGGTGTTTCCGTTTCCGGCGAGACCGAAAACGTTGTCAAAAAGCAAGATATTGTCAATTTGGAAATTAAACGTCGTCTCTGGTGGGGATTGTACATCTTCGACGCGGGAGCCTCGATCACGTTCGGTCGTCCCATCAACCTTCCTTCCACGGACGTTGTCGACGTCAAGTTGGTGAGCAATATCAACGACGAAGAGCTGGACAAACTCGTCAAAACCGATAACGGATTCTCGACGCTTTCTGACGCAATGCTCAACAAGCCATATCCGACTTTGTATTCTGCAATGATTGCTCAGACCAAGCTGACCTTGTTGACTGCTCCATTTTACTCGAAACTGATCTCCAAACCGCCTCCAACTTTGCAAGAGTGCCTGGATATGAACATGAAGCTGAACAGATTCATTGCCGAGCTGCCTGGCTACTTCCACGAGAACGAGACCATTGCCAGATTGCAGTTTTTCCGGCTTTTGTCCAAGACCAATTCTGACGAGGCCAATCAGAAGCTGCCAGAGTGGTTTGCCCTGTCTCGTAGCAGACTCATCTGGCGCTACAGAAACTTGCAAATAGTCCTATTCAGGCCTTTCATCTGGCAGAGAATCGTGGCTGTGCAGGACCCAAAGATGATGGAAGATTGTAAGAGAGAGGAGGCGAAAGAAGGCCGTCGGATCTGTTTGAACGCCGCGTCATCCACAATTGACTCCATCAGCAAGTTTGTCAACGAGGACGAGGCCCGGCTGTCCATAATCGCCGTTTGGTACGCCACTTACTTCCTTTTCCAGGCTGTGCTAATCCCGATCGCTTGTCTGTGCTCAGAACCGGATTCTCCGCACGCAAACTCGTGGATGAACGATATCAACAGGGCCAAGAATACTTTGATTGTGATGTCAAAGTTCAATTCGCTTGGTTTGAAGTTCATCAAGGTGATTGACAAATTGTTACACCAGACAGAAGTTAAGAGAGAACAGCAGCAAAAGTTGCAGCAACAAAATGCTGTCAGCACCGCCACAAGCACCGCCACATTTAGCGGAGCTACCACAAATCCAAATCTAAGTGGAACGTTCGCAACTGCAAGTCTCTCTGGTACCACGACTCCTTCGTATACTAAAGAGTTTGCCGATTCCAATGGTCTTCCTTCGTCTACAACGTCCCTTTTCGGCCACTACTCCATGCCCGCTTCGAGAATCAACTCGTCGACTTCGCTCAGTAAGCTGAGGGCAAGTACGGTCGACGTGGAACCGCCGGCTCGACCAGGGTTCTCGCGTCAATCAACCCAAATGAAGTCACCGAATGCTTCATTTGTGCAGCAGCAGCAGCAGCAACAGCAAAAACTCCAGCCTCAACAGCAAATCACGCAACCCCCACCTGTCGCAATCCCCCCACCTATGGCTTCTGTGGGGTCCGTGTTTGAAGGGTTTGGTAATCCCTCCACGCAAGCAGAAGTGAAAGCGTCACCAAATGATGATCCACTTTCGGTTTTGGACGCTTTCACCACGCTGGATCGGGATATAGAGCCCGGTGAAAGCCAACAGCGTCCAGGAGCGATGTTCGCTGATGATCCTGGTTCATTTGGACAGCCATCGTTCACCAACAAGACGAACTGCGACGATTCGACGGAAACGGGAGTTTCGGAGAATGGCGGAGAGAAGAATGAGCTTTTGAACGATATCTATTCTTTGATTTTTGATGAGTTTACTGATCCGATGGCTTTCAGTGTTAAGAACGAATGACGAGCCAAGTGAGCAATTTATGAGGGTTTTTGATGATTACCGAACACCAACTACCAATGACTACCAACACCCTCGAATTACAGATCGTTGCATTTCACAATGGTCATGCTTTAATGTTATGATGATTAATTTTTTTAATTTTGGCTTTGAAAATACCACATGGTTTGATCACTATTTCGTGATCACCATTTCTGAGATGATAAATAATAGTACCATAAACGTGTAATTGCAACCACCACTTGTAACGAACGAGCAAGCCCAATAATTTGTAATGAATATCAAATGACCGTTACTGGCATCCATTCGAAACAAAGGTGATAAATAATAATAAATAGTGATAATTGGTAATAAATAGTGATAGATGGTAATAAATAGTAATAAATAGTTTAGTAGGTCGAATCTTGACGTGAGATCGCCGCCCGAAGGCCACTGAACTCAGCGAGAAAGACAGGACAAAGCTTGACTCCAGCTCCCCAGATCCCGCACCGCTCGCTCAGTTGATTTGAAGACCTTTCACCTCCTCCAACGGCGGGAGCTTGAAGTTCCAGCTCTCTTCACCCTCTCTGACCTCGTAATACTTTCTCAAATCGATCCCGTGATTCTGGTGGTTGGCGAAATTGAACCAGGGAATGAAGGCCAGCATCAATTGGGAGTTTTTCGAGTTTCTGGAGGCCACATCCTGCATGTACGGAGTCATCATCGACTCACCATAAGGATTTTTACCCTGACTGAGCAGTTTTTTCGTCTCGTAACGGTCTTTGTTCACTTCCCTCGCGTTCTCGCTCCAGCCCCAGAACCTTTTGCTCGAGTTATTGTAGGCCAAAATGAATCCACCCACAAATCCCAGCAATCCAGCACATCTCAGAAACATTGCTGGCGGCCTTTTGTAGACTCTCCCAACGGCTGGTTCGTACAATTCCATCAGAAGCAGCGACGCGGGGGCAGCGACGGTCGACGCGGCCCAGATTCCGAGGTCCGAAGGCCTGTAATATCTGACGACTTTGGTAAATTCTGGATCCTCGTCAATCAACTGAAGGGTGAAGCCGAATTGTTAGAATGGGAAGCTCAGAAAACGTCCTAACACCACATACCTCGTACTTGACCATATTGGAGGGGGGAAAACGGTTATTTGCTAGTTGTACAGGTGGAAAAATCACTACAAAGCCTGTTTGAAGCTGTATTGCAACGTTTATTTGAACAAGATGTTATTGGTGGCGAAGCGGAGATTTTTTGTTTAAACTACTGACACAAAACCAAATTGGCAGAAACAAAAGCTCGACGCGTCGATCGAGACCAAAAGGTGTGCAAAAAAAAACAAGTCGTTACCCGTTCGACAGATATTCGTTAGTTTTTTTCCCCTTCAACTTCACGATCTTTGATGTGTTTTTTTTTGGTGTTTTGTTTCCTTCGTTCCTTTGTTTCCCTCTTTGAACCTTCTGTTGCACAAAATTTGATGCTCTACCGCTCAATCTGCTCCGGAACTTACCAATTCGTGTCGTCTTAACATCTTACTGCTACAGTCCCACGAAACTAACCGTATAATTCACCAAACGTCACCACTCTCGATATGCCTCCCAAGAGAAAGCCAGCCATCATCTTGACGCTCAACAACAAGAAACAGAAAACCGCATCGGGCAATCCGGGGGAAGATGATTCTGACAAGTTTGCGGCGTTCTGTTTGGATACGATTGAGACGCTGAACGACCTCCGAGATGAGGAGGGTAACAACCAGATCATTGGTCCTTTTGTCAAGTTACCACCCAAGAAAATCTATCCAGACTACTACGAATTGATCGAGAGACCGATTTCGATCAATGAGATCAAGCAGAAAGTGAAAAAACAGGAATATGAGTCACTCGACGAGTTTTTAGCCGATTTCAAGCTCATGTCACAAAACGCAAACACCTATAACGACCCTCAAAGTTTTATTGCGCTTGATTCCAACACGATATACTCGTTTGTTGAAGAGAGCGTGTCGAAGTACGAGTCTGGAGAGTTTACTCCGAGCTCTGTTGAACCAAAAGTGCCGAAAAAGAAGGGGAGACCCCCTAAAACGGCTATCAAAAGAGAACACACGAGCGCTACTGCAAGCCCAGCAGCGATTCCCGGGCCCGATTACGTTTCTGAGTTGAAAAATCTGCTCAAGGGACTCGTTAGTTACCGGGCTCCGGCGAGAGGTCGGTTGTCGGACCCGTTCATGGAACTTGTGGACGGAGAAATGTACCCAGATTACTACGCGATCGTCAAGAAAGGGATGTCATTCAATTTGATCAAACAGAGACTGGACGAGGGTTACTATACGAATGACAGCGAGGGTGTAATTGGATTCAGGAACGACGTGAGACTCATTTTCCAGAACGCTCAGACGTACAATAAGGAGGACAGTTTGCTGTACAAGGATGCGGCCACATTGCTTGCCTCGTTCAACAAGCGATTCGAGAAGTTCAAGGCCGATTTCCTGGGCTTTGTGGATGACGAGGAAGGAGGTGAGGAGGGTGAAGAAGGCGAGGAAGAAGAAGAGGAGGAGAAAGTGAAGAGAGGTAGAAAGCCAAAGTCTGCAGTCAAGAGGGAGGAGCCGAACGTTCCGAAGAAGCGCGGCAGAAAGAGCAAGAAAAAAGCTGTTCAGACTCCTCTTGACGAGTCTGAGCAGGAATACGGCAGCGGTGTTAAGGAGGAGGAATCGGACGAGAACGAGGCCCACAGCGACCGAGGAGAGACGGAGGAAGACTTGGAGGAGGATGTGAACGAGGAGGAAGCCGGAGAAGGAGAGGTGGACGAGGAATTAGACGATAGTGGGATTTCTCCTGCTCAGGAGCCACAATATTACAGAACGCACCTGAAAAGCCCGGAGAATGAGCCAATAATCAGGCAAATCTCCATCTCCTCAGCTCTCAAACAATACCAACAAGCGGATTTCACGCAGCTTTTTGAGTTCATTTTCACAAATCCTGCTTCTGTGAACAGTATTAGTGTCCCCTCGTTGATTGTGGGTCAGCCTTTGGCCGTGCAAGTTTTGTTGCCCAACCGGATTGTGGACGCCAAATATGTGACGGAGCTAAAGATCAACAACGAGGTGCTGAAGCCTTCTCCGATTTCGATAAAGTACGACGATAGCGAGGAAGACGGTGAGTTTTTGGCTTCCAAGTACGAGTTCAAGCTCGGTTATGGGCTGAATATGGTGCAATACGAGCTGAAAGTCCCTGCGTACAAGCTAGGGGAGGACGGTGAGGAAGAGCAGAAGTTGCGTCGCCATCGTGCCGGTAGCAGTGGAGTGGGAGGGTCTCCTGACGGGGGCGATGGCGCGTTTGAGGTTGAGAGGGTGAAGATTTGGGTGAATGTTTCTCAATAGGCGAGCGACGAGCGATGCGAGAAGTGAGGTGTGTTCCAGCGATTAGACAATTTGGATTCAGACAGAATCGGTGTATATACGAGGACAATGTGATATGAAAGTGCGAAAAATCCACGAAATTGCCGCAAAGAGTTATGACAGTGCCTTGGACTTGCCAACAAGCTACAGAGACGTTTACACAAATGGATTGATTAGTATACATGGACGGGTGAGAAATACAGACAAGTTAGCTAGCTAGCTGGCTGGCTGGCCGAATTTCGTTTCCCGACTGGAACGGTACGCTCATAGAGGAGTTGGAGGAAGCCTGTCTGGTCGATGAAGTGACGAGAGGGAGATGAGGGCTAATGAGTTGAGGGAGGTGAAGCCTCGACATGAATAATGGCGAGCAAGGTGAGTCGGTAGGTTTCAAGCGTGACAAACTCAATCAGTGGAAGCTGAATTGAACAGAGATGGCCGTCTACAGACGGCATAATCAGGTCAGTTCCGCAAGCGGTTTGCTGAACTGAACTCTAGATTGAGTCGTTTTGTTGTCTGATGAGAATAGCTGGATCGTGTATTCTTTTGAATAGTCGGGCTGTGCATCTGAAATACTGAAGCATTCGAGACGAATGAATTTCGACGACGACTGAGCTCATCGATTTGGCTCATTATCTGAACACTGTAGCCGCGGTACTCGGTCAAGTTCCGGGTACTCTAGAGGAACACGCTATAGCAGTGGTAGTGATACATCTCGGGCGGGATTTTGCCGGGGAGTTGAGCTCGAAAGACATACTAGATAGCCCGATTTGGTACTTTGATAAGCGAACGCCGCTGAACCTCCAGTTGTTTGAGCTCACCATCGCTCGATATTGACTCAGTTTCGGCTCAAGTTCGGCTCGACTTTCCGCGATTTCGCACGCCCCGCTTCGCTCGTCATTCACTCGAAATCCACCCTCAACGGCCCCACGTCCGACACGTCGATCTTCACCAACTCATCCAGCGTATCGCTCACCTTATGACTCAGAACAGGCAGCTCTTTGCTGATTTCTGCGCTAGTTTGGGCGGGATCGAGCACCTCGATCTGGATCTGGCCGTTCGTAGCCGGGATCGACGACTCATATTGGGCAACACTGATCACAGGCGGCGTCTGTGCCGAGTCCTGGCCCGCGAAACTGGGCAGCGAGGCGGCCGAGGCCGTCATCTCTGGCACCGGAGGCAGGTCTTCTGTATAGAGCGGTCTGTGGGATTGCGATTGTAGAAAGTTCGAGAGGTCGATGAGATGTTCGTTTGTGGAGTTCAGGATGTTGTTCAGCTCTTTGTTGCGTTGTTCCAGGAGAAGTTCTTCTTGCTGTTGCTGGTGGGCGGTGGCAGAGGCGTTTTCTGCGAGTAATGGCGACGTTTCGTCGTAGTTGTCGTCGTCTACCGAAAGACGGATGCACGAGAGACAGAGGCCCATGGGGAAGAGCAGAAGACGCGTGAGGACTTTGTGATGTTTTCGGGTGTTTTTGCGGTGAAAAGGACCAGCAAATGTCGTAATTAGCGAGAAGCAATAGCGATAAACGACCAGACTAATTGTACTTTTTGTGTTGTTTTTTTGGTTTTTTGGGAGTTTTTGAAGCTGTAAGAAAAAAACCAAGTATCTGGTGCACGGGTGTTCTCCCAATATTTTCTCGTCTTTTGCCCTCTCGGAAAATCAAATCTTACACCAACTCTAGTGGCAAACAGTCCTTCCTCGTAGAGCTCAACGAAACAAGCAAAAAAAACACCCAAACCCGCCATTTTCTTGCCGATTCCAGCGCCAAGCGACGTTTCTACATACATTACCCCCCTTTTTTCCCTGATTCACGCAAATTGGTACACAAAATGGCTGGACTCAGTTTTGACAACTTCCAAAGAAACCAAAGTCTGGTGCAGAACGGCTACCACGCGCCCCGTGCCACGTCCACAGGAACCACGATTGTTGGCTGCAAGTTCAAAGGCGGCGTTGTGATTGCCGCCGATACGCGTGCCACCGCTGGACCGATCGTGGCGGACAAAAACTGTGAGAAGCTGCACAGACTGGCTCCCAGAATCTGGTGTGCGGGAGCAGGAACAGCAGCAGACACAGAGATGGTGACCCAATTGATCCAGTCGAACTTGGAGCTGCACTCGATGTCGCTGAATAGAGAGCCACGGGTGGCTTCTGCTCTGCAAATGCTCAAACAGCATTTATTCAAGTACCAAGGACACATTGGAGCATATCTCATTGTGGCCGGTGTGGACGCCAAAGGAGCCCATCTCTTTTCCGTTCAGGCCCACGGATCCACAGATGTTGGATTCTACCAGTCGCTCGGCTCTGGTTCGCTCGCGGCCATGGCTTTTCTCGAAAGAGACTGGAAAGAGGACATGACGAAAGAAGAGGCTATGAAGCTTTGTACCAGCGCCATCGAGGCTGGTATCTGGAACGATTTGGGTTCCGGATCGAACGTGGATCTGTGTGTGATGGAAGTGGGCAAAGATGCTCAGCTGTACCGTAATTATCTCAAGCCGAATGTGAGAGAGAGTAAGGCGAAGAACTACAAGTTTGCTAGAGGCACGACGGCTGTGTTGAGAGAGAGCGTCTGGAACTTGTGTGAGGTGGAGGAGGTTGTGGTGGGGGAGCCTATGGAGGTGGATGCCTGATTCACGACGAGCGAAGCGAGGTGCGAGTGAATTACTTTCGAACGAAGAGTGATCTCGTACGAAGTTGACGAGTTTTGAGCACTGGATACTCGATCTGCTACTGTTATGACCCTCTGCCAAATTTGCGATCGATTTGAGTCAATTAGAGCGACTTTGCTGCCTCTATGTGGCTGGAAGGGCCGTCAGAGACCAGTCCACAACCACTCGATCTCCTCTTACGGCTCTCGAGGGCTCGCCTTCTTGGTGTTAACTTCACCTCAATGTTTGCCCGGTTTGTAAGATGTTTAGAATAAAGAATCCAACTGTTGCGAAGAAAAGTCAAAGTACGAGAGAACAAGAGGTACTGAAAGTATGTTTATTACGTAATCTTACACAAGAGAGCGTGAAATGGCAACGAACAAAAGCGGTTTTGCCAGCTGGATGTATCTCATTGCAGTCTATTGGGAGAGTCTCTGCGATCAAATAAAACACAATATAGTGTCTGTGGCAGAGAATACTCGCTACACGCTCGTTGTTTGCTCGTTTCGCTTGTTGTCTGTTCGCTCGTCATTTGATCAGCTTCGCCACTTTGATTGTTCCCTCGACAATCGCCTCATGCTCCAAGGCGTGAATCCTCTGCTCCCAGTCCTCCAAAGACTCACCCTTGATAACATCGATTTCCCGCACGACCAACGGTTCCCCCTTATCAACCTCCTCGATTACGTAATGGATCATGCAACCGCCTTTTGACACCAGTCCTTTTTGACCAGCCTCCCAGGATCTTTCAATGGCGCAGGTTCCTTCAAACTGGTTAGGGAGCGCCGGATGGAGGTTGATTATTGGAATCTGGGCAGTCTGAAGCGGCTTGAGGAAGTCAGAAGACAAAATGAGCATCCATCCTGCACACACAATGAGGTCTGGCTTGATATCTTCGAGAATGAGCTTGACCAAGTCCTTGTTGAACAAAGCACGAGCGGCAGATCTCTCAGTTTTGTTCTCTTTTGGGATTCCCTTGAAGTAGGTCTTGAGCTCGTGAGTAGTGGTTGGAATGGCTGCTTTAGCTGCTCTCTCGAGTCCAAAAGCCTTTGATGAGGACGAGATGACGTGGGTGATTTTGCCCGGGATTTTACCCGTCTGGCACGCGTCAATCAGCGCCTGTAGGTTCGACCCGCTTCCTGAAATAAGCACGAGAATGGATGGTTGCGACATTGCGAGTGGTGGTGGTGGTGGTGGTGAGTAAGTGAAGGTGATAGTGGTTGATTGAATAATGAGAAGTTGACTTCTATGAAAAATAATTTCTCACAGTCAATTTCGCGACACCAAAGACGAGAAAGCGAGTCAACAGACAAGTAGCACCAAAACTGACGGGTAATTCGACGAGCGAGGCGACCGGGTTGAAGTGGCTGAGCGTTGCTGGAGTGCTTTGAGTATGAGTGAAGCCTGTTGGCGTTGGTAGGGTGCGTGGGAGGCGTGAAAAACACCACCAGAAATTTTGCTGCTGGTGCAAGGATGTCTTGGTCGCCAGCGACTCGCTCTGCTTGCTGCTCAAGCCAACCACCAACTCTTGAAATCCTTGTAACTCTTGTGACTGCTCTTGAACAACTGCTTTTCAAAACTATCCAAGTTCGTGAAAAACTCCAGATTGTTCCCGCTGAACTGATCATTCAACTTGTAACTCAAATCGTTCAACTCGCAAGCACGCTGCACAAATGCGCGACCGATCAGCTGGGTAAGCTCGGTGTCGTTGAACATGTACGACCACTTCGCCACAATACGATAGTAGTACATGTACGGACTCAGATTGACTCTCAAGGCATTAGATTTCACAAAATTGAGGAAGCTGTGCGAGAAAAACTCAGGCTCAATAAGCTTGAGAAGAGTATCTTCCTCGTCTCCATCGCTGGCATCCTCGTCGCTGGGGCCAATTGATAACACTGCCAGAATCTCAGCAAGCCAGATCGGCAGTTCCAGCTTAGCATTCTTCTTTATGGGCTCTCCAGGCTGGCCGTTGAGGTATCCGAGGCCCGGGATGCTGATGGAGAACTTGCAGGGGAGTTTCTAGACGTTGAAGAATTTGTTAGTGTTGTACAGTGAGAAGTCTGGGTTGTCTAGAAGCAGACTTACTTGACTATCCGCAAGAATATCATCGATGTCGTAGTATGACATGGTGACGGGGAGAGCGGGAAGCGGTGGTTCTTATGGTTAGAAAGAGTGGGGTGTTGTACTGTCAGGACGCGTTTGTTGAATTTGAAGCGCGTAGGTGAAAAATTTTGCACAGCCAGAAAACGAGACGAGCAAAGAGTGCTGAAGATTTTACCCCATCGACCGGTTGACCTGCCCCACCAGAAAGTAAAGCAACGAGAGTCTGACATAGATGGTGCTTCCCAGAGATCCATAGGGACTTCTTCAACCTCTTTTTGCGACCTGTTGCTTAGAGATCCGCCAGACACCCCATTCATCACACTATTCCCATCGCGGTATGTTTTGCACAGCCTTGCACAGCCTTGCACAGCCTTGATTTGGCAGCTCAAACAAACCGGCGCACTTGAGCAATTCGGCTCCTCACAGCTCACGAGCAAGCTAGATCTACCACTCGCTGGCCACTTGGCTGAACGCTCTCTACGGCTCTTGTTTCAACTTCGTGATTCACTTCATTGCGAACTACTCGCTGAAGCTCCTTCGCTTCGCTCGTAATTCACCTCTATGCATACCTATATACACGAAGCCCTACGGGAAACCCTTGATGGCACCCACGGGGCGATATTACACAATCTGGCTCATTTCAGCAGCTGTCGTTGTGTCGGTTTCTGTGACATCAAACGACAAGTTTGTCGGGCTCTTCTTGGCGATGATCGACTCAACTCTATTGTTCTTGACCCGACATTTTTCTATGATATCTTCAAGCCACACGTCATCGTCGGCCACACACGCATGTTCCAAGCTCGAATCCACCTTCAGCCACCCCAATTCCTCGAAAACTCGCTCCTCAAAAAGACTCAGACGGTGCAAGTCGCCGAGCCCATGGCTGAAATTCAGGTTCAACTTGTACTCCAGCTGGCTGCGAAGCACGTCAAGTCTCCTGTGACGCTCGATAGAGTTCTTGTAATGGTGGTGGAGCACAAACTTGGCCACAACTGGGTACCAGCTGGGCAGGGAGAAGTCTGGGCGTCGAAGCAGATGATGCAGGATGAGTCTGTTGGCATTGTAGTTGACGAGCCCAAACTCGCGCCACATCGAGCTGAGCACGATCAGCATGAGCCTCACGCTGTCGTGTTGGCGGGCGTGGCGCAGGAAAAGAGTCATGGTTGAGTTCTTTGGATTCAGTTTTCTGCACCGCCACTGCTCGTGCATGAACCGCCACGCGCGAGTGAAGTGGTGTAAAGATGTGTGGCGCGGCACCGGGCCATGGCCATGGTGATCTGAGGATATTCCGGTTGGCGATTGACCGATCGCACTGCCGTTGGCGGTGGCTGTGTCGTCTGGTACATCCAACATCTTGAACAACACCGTGTTCATACAATTCACATCCACAACACCCTTGCACCTGGCCTCCTCATAATACTGCTCCAACTGCTCCAACGTGGCGTTCTGCTGCAGCAGATCGTTCAGCTGGATATCGTGGAAATGCCTGACTCCTTTGTCGAGATTGTGGTGCAGCATGAGCTGTTTGAGCTCCGATTTGGCCGGAACTCCGGCCGGAAGCACACTGAGCGTGATATAGTACGAAGCCAGGTCCACGGCCACGTTGGCTTGAGCCATGCGCTCCAATATTGATTCCCATATCGTGAGTCTTTCCAGCACAATCGTGGATCGCTGAAGGTAGTTTTTACCCAGCAAGTTGAATGTCATGGCGTTTGGAATCACCTGATCTTGCTCCATCTGAGCGAAAACCCTGCGAATCACGGCGTCGTCGTCGCGATGGGCAAAGAAGTCGATCAGCTTGTTGTAGACTTCGACGGTCCGGACCGCGCGGTACTTGGGGCTGTCTACGAGCCTGCGTAGCTGCTTGGCGGCCCGATGGGCCATATTGAGGTACTTGAACGTGGTCACATCGTGGACAAATGCAGCGACTGCAGCCCTATCTGAGGCCGGAGGCAGCTTTGGCAGCTCTGTGCGCAACCAGGGGGTTCTGAATATTCTGTGGCAATCTTCCTCTCGATATGGGAGGTCTGTGTAATCAATGGTGTGAGTTCTCAGTAGATCCACTATTCTCTGCGATTTGCGACAGATCAGACTGTTTTCCGTCTGACGCAGTGTGGACTCGTATTGGGAGCTGATATCTTGCTCAGGCGGGGTCAGCAGACCCAGCCGAGGCGGTCTGGTCGGGTCTTTCCTCCTGGAATCTCTTTTGTCGGTGGTAAATTGATTGATCGGACTTGTCGTCTTTGTCTTCGAGATCGTCGTCGACGCTCGTACGCTAGTCAGTTGGGGCCATCTGGGCCCCGTGGGCGGCCCCCCGAAACTCTCGTGGTTTCTTCGGCTCCCTAGATTTCCCCAGCCGCCGAGATTCCCGAGGTTTCGCCGCAGCCTTGTCGTATTTCTGGCTATATCCAACATGCTATGATCATGGCTAACTGATATGTGTCGTGAAAAATGCCGGGAAATGCGTGCAAACAACAAGAAAAAACAGGGGAAACGCGCTAGATCGGCTGATTGCGTCCTTTGGGTGCCTCTATGAGCGTTTGTCCTTATCGAATATCTTTTCAAAGAGCGAAGTTGTGGACCTTACCTGCTCCATGCTATTTTCTCCGAGACCGAGGCTCACCACAGAAAGCTGAATTTTTCACCTTGGAAAAATCGGGGCTGCGACACAGCCTTCTGTCGTAGCGCGGTTACCCGGTGTGATGAGTTCATTCTGAAAATTTTCCACGAGTTTAATTTTATAGCTACTTAGTACTGTTTTTGTTGATCTACAGTATCACCGTACCAGCTGCCCTTTTTCCTCCGTTCCCCACAACAACCACCATGAGCAGAGAAGGATTCGTCCCACCAACAGCAGCCAACCTTGGAAACGCCGCCTCGGGAATCCAATCCATCAAGGATTACGGAGTCAAGTACATCTGCGCCCAGTGTGCCGTCAACTTCTCTCTGTCGCCTAAGGAGCCTGTCAGATGCAAAGAATGTGGTCACCGTGTGTTGTATAAGGCCCGTACCAAGCGTATGGTGCAGTTTGAGGCTCGTTGAGCAAATGCAGCGAATGCGGGCATAGCGAAGCCCAGCAGTCGCAGCAATCGGGGCGAGCTGGCGGAGCCGTGGGTGATTCAGCAGAGACGACCAGATGGCGTCAGTCCGATCCAACCCAATGAACTCTCTCTAGTCTTCACATTGACCGTTGACTCATCATAACCTCATGTCCCTCCTCCACCGCCCATCACCAAACATTGCATTAGCAAGTCACCGCTGAAACCCCAACTGAACAAAGCATACCGAATCGCAACAACACGTCCCCTCATCCGATGGTGGTGTCCCGATCTTCTTTTTTCCCCTTGTTTGTGTAACCTTAATATGTATTTGATATTCCTGTTTGAACTCTCGCCAGTTCCTTCTTAAAACATCCGTGCACGGGGAAGTTTTTCTAAAAAAAAAAAAAATATTTCTTAGTGCACGTACTGTATAGCACTCCACTTCTAAGTCAACTCCCCCCGAGATAGTCCGTTGATCCTCTATCGTACTGGACTCAAAACACCCCAATCCTGTTGATTTATCTGATTAGTTTACATCCAGCACCTTTCGCTGCATAGAGTCACTCATTGAGTTGATTGCGCCTTTTCTCACCCTCAATCGACCATTAAAAACTCTTGGCCTTCCGCCCTCTATTTATTATCGATCCACTCATTACAGCTTCAAATGACCGATCTCCCCTTTCACTTAGCACGCCGTCTCAATGTTATCCGCCAACTTGCCCAGTCATCTCCTCTGATTTCCCATAGCCCCTCCGTTGTCTCGAAAACTCCCTCTAATTCGATGTCTCTGCGGAAATCACTGTCGTTTCATCGCTCGCTCAGCACAGTCAGCGTGACGGATCTGCTCAAGTCTCCACTTCCCAAGCCCCATCTGTCAAGCTCTTATCTTGACGCCCACTTTTCTCGCAAGGAAAAGGATCTAGTCAATCGAATGACCCGATATAATACGAAACCTCTTCTGGCCAGCTACAAAGAGCTCCAAAGTTTGGAGCTTGCCACCAAGCCAATCGGCCTTGCCCTGCCACCAGTGCCCTCAAACTTGAATACAGGAAACAATCTTGTTGTTTACGTGCAAAAACTGGCCAAATATAACTTCAGAGGCAAGCAAAACCTGTTAGTTCACCGGATCATGAACCAAATTTTGCAGAGTGAGAAGCTTCCAAAAGCGGTTTTGGAGTGTCTAATGGGGTATTTTTTGGATCTGGGTGAACAAGACAAAGTGGATTACATTCTGGACCGTCTGGAGCGAGATGGCCGGGTTCCCAGTGCCCAATGTCTCAACAAAGTGCTTTCACGCGTGTCTGTTGCACCAAACAGTAAGATTGTGGCCTCCAAGATAAACTATCTGATTCACTATGTCTACCAGTTTCGTCGGTTCAACGTTCCCATGAATTACGCTACGTTCATCGTTGTGTTTCGAGCTGTCGACTTGCCTGAATCGAGGAAAAGACTGCTGGATTACATGCAAAAGAACACCAAATTTGCCGATGTCCACCCAATAAACCATCTGATTCTGCAGGACTCTTTCTTGAGCCACGAGTTGGACGTGGATAAGCTTGTCAGCGACCCTTCAACGCTGCAATTGAAGGCCTTCAACATGTTGTTCTCGCATCTTTTGCGTGCAGACGCGCAGAAGGCAGCTCGTCTGTTCAACAACATGTTCCAAAAAGGTCGAGATAGTGCTGTTTTACCCGACAAACAGACTCTGGCCGTCTTGACCGAGAGCCTGATTGAGCAGCGCAGGTACTATGAGCTTATCAGAGCTCTGGGCTTCATCGAGAGGAAGTTCAATGTTTCCGCGAACTCTTCGCAGCTCAGATTGCTGGGTGTTCTCACGTTTTATCCACACAGAGACCCGGAGGTCGTGCCTGTTCTTCGCATGCTGCACTGGCTGCTGATCCAGCGCAAGTCGCTGCCGGTCGAGGGAGCCATGAGGCGCCGACTGCTGAGAAAAATCAATGGGGACGTGGAGCTGAGAGAGGAGGAAAAGAAGATTCTGGCGGAGCGGTGCCAGTCCCTGGAGTTGGCGAGCCCGCTCGTCTGCCCGAGCGCGAAACGGACGAGAATTGGAGTCGACTCGAGCCAAAAATGACAAGGTCGGCATAAGCGAGTTTAGCGAGCTCAGTCGAACGACTAAGATGAAAGAATCACATGTTGAATCACCCTTGTGTGAGTCCTCTGGAGCCATGGCACGGCGGAGCTCGGGATCTGCGGGATCCGCGTCTCTGATTGGCGTGTTCTCCCCGAATTTGCTCGCTCCTCGCTTCCTCGGCCCCCATAAATAACCATCAAGGTTATTTTTCAAAATATGTGGAGAAAAAAAAAAAATTCCAAAAATATAAGTGATAAAAAAAAAAAAGCTCGTCTCAGTTTGCTACCAATTGTCGTCATATTTGGAACGTCCCACCACCCGTCTGATGAGCGCCAACACCACAAAGGTCGCCCAATCCTCCGTTTGAGTCGCTGAGCTGAAGTTTTGCACAGAATGACGGCGTCCCACAGCAATCCCAAGCCCATCACGCCACAGCGATTGCTGCAGCAATGCTGTCCCGAAGTCAGCTGTGCCCCCTCCGTTGAGTGGGAGGATCCCGAGTCTTTGGAAGAGTTTCTCAAGTGCTGTTTTGAGCCGGCACATCTCGAGCCTGATTGGTCCAAGCCGGGCCCGTCGGCCACGAGCAAGGGCAAGGGAAAGGGCAAGGGCCCGTCCACCGAGGAGTGCTGCTTCGAGTACTGCACGTTTGATGACTGCTGCGACAGCGACGCCACCCCGACAACCGGCAGCGAGGAACCAGAAGTGCCCATGCCGGCGCCGGCGCCGGTGCCGGTGCCGGTGTCGGTGCCGGTGCCGGTGCCGGCTCCCCAACTGAAGCGTGCTGGGCCTGCCGGCCCTCTGTCTGGCGGGCCTCTCTCGCCTCTTTCTGAGTTTCTTCTGCCCCTGGCAAAAGACGAGCCTCTCTCCTCGAGCCTGTACAACTCCACGAAGATCAGCAACCTCCGAGAAGAGCATTTGGGCTCGAAACGAGACCACAGCTCGCACCATCACCACGTCCATTTCCAGGACAAGCTCGACGGAAGTCTCGTCCAGCACGACATCATTATACCCCCGCAGACTTTTCTCGACAACCGCCATATTTATTCGCACCACCACCACCATCATCACCACCATCACCACCACCATGTTCATGTCCATCCAAAGGAGCAAAGAACCACTCTGGAGCCAGGGCCAGAGCCAGAGCCAGAGCCAGAGCCAGAGCCAGAGCCAGAGCCAAAACCAAAGAGAATCAGACTGGAGTCCGCTGGGCCTGGATCTGTTCCTCCAGATCTCTTTTCCTGCCAATGGCACGGTTGTAACGACCCGCTGGAAGATCCTCTCGGTCTCAACAAACATCTCCTGGAGAAACACATTCCCCCCGCGCCCGCGCCTGCGCCCGCGCCTGCGCCTGCGCCTGCGGAGTCAGGAGACGCGACACGATTTCAATGTGGCTGGGGAGACTGTCTCTTCTCAGCTCGAGAGTTGAAGCAGTTGCTCAAACACGCTGGAAGCCATGGAACGAAGAGCTCCGACGCCGAGAGGCTCGATGCGCGTGCCAGCCCTGATTTCTCGCAGCACGCGGACCCCTTGTTGCGCCACACATGCCAGTGGGAGTCCGCCGGCGCCGTTGCAGTCTGCGGCCGCCAATTTGAGACAACTGCCGATCTGACGGATCACGTGATCGACAGTCACGTGACCTCGGGGAAGCCCGAGTACACGTGTAGATGGCTGGGGTGTTTCCGTCGATGCAAGCCGTTTTCCCAGCGGCAGAAGATTGTGAGACACCTCAGCACCCACACGAGGCACAAGCCGTTCTGCTGTGGGACGTGTGGCAAGCAGTTTGCGCTGGAGTCGATGCTGGAGCAGCATCTCCGCATCCACACGGGCGAGAAGCCGTTCAGCTGCGAGATCTGCGGTAAGTTTTTCACCACCTCGTCTGCGCTGACGATCCATTCCCGAGTCCATACGGGCGAGAAACCGCTGAGCTGCAGCGTCTGTGGCAAGAATTTCAGCGAGTCTTCCAACTTGAACAAGCACATGAAGATTCATGCCCGAAGGTTCAAGTGTCCGTGCTGTCTCAAAAGTTTTGACACTGCGGAGCGTCACCGCAAACACGTTTCTGGCTGCAAGGGCAATTCCGGCGGTCAGGACTGCCAGAACTGTCATGGAAGCGAAACGAGTACCGAGGCTTTCCGAGAGCGGGGTGGATTTGAAACAGGCCGTCTTGCTGCGAAAGCTGCCCTATTCAATTGAGCGTGATGAGGCAGTGTAGTGAGAGCAGACGTGGGATTTTTTTTATCCGGGCGTGGGATAGTTTGAACAGACGTGGGATTTTTTTATCCGGGCTCTGCGATCAACTTCAAGATTCGAGGATCAAGACAATGACGGATTTTCTGGTGGCAGCTGGCAGAGCTGCTTTTGGAAATGAGAGTGATTCTTCTTTATAAACGTATATAACCATACTGTGCTCAAGGCCAGACGGATTGATCTGGAATCATGAACACGACGAGCAGTGAGGAGATGCAAACTAATTAGAGAACTTCAATTCAGAGCTGCATACCCCAGTCAAAGGGATGGCGTAATTTTCTGTGCCTTGTCTGTTAGCTCTAGCCTGATTTCTTGTCCTTCGAGGCCCAACAGAATCTCGTTCCGCTCGCTCCGCTCGCTAGTGCTTCACCACCCCCACCACGCCAACCCTCAGAAACAAGCTCAGCACAAAACAAAACCCAAAGATAGCAATGGCCACGTAGTAATCATACTTCATGGCCGCAAACAGCTCCGAGATATGCGTGGAGTTTTCCGAGTGTCCGTAATACTTATCCTTAGAGGACAGAATCGTCGTGGAGATCCCCAGCCCCACCGACGACATGATCTGCGTGGCCGTGTTGAACGTTCCTGCCGCTCGACTTTGCAACGACCGCTCCACAGACGAGAGAGAACACCTGTTTGAGATGTTGTAGATCAGGTCTGCCCCAACAACAGAGAAGCAAAATGCCCAGAACGGGCCCAAAAAATAGTTCCTGTGGACGTCTATAGTGGCCCAGAAGATGGCAGAGATCGTGAACCCCAGGCACCCAAGCGACACCAGGTAATGTCCCGGGATAATGTGCATGGTGAGTCCTGCAAATATGTTGACCAAAATTCCAGCTATCGGCTGCGTGAGGAAACAGCACGCGACTATCATCACGTGATACCCGCGCACCTGCTCAAAGTACAAGATGGCATTGTAGTTGAGGAATCCGAAGAAGCACATCCACGACAGCCCGGCGATGGTGACGCAGAGCACGAAGTTCTTGCTCTTGAACATCTGGACCGGCATGAGCGGGCGTTTCGGCACGTATGCCTCGTAGAGGCCAAACGCTGCCACCAGAGCCACTCCCACCACGAGCAGAGCTATGATGTACGGGGTTCTCCATCCTTTTTCGGTCGCGTCCACCTCTGTGAGCGAGAAGCAGATCAGGGTGAATCCTGCCAGCGAAATGAGCGCGCCGATGTAGTCAAGGCCCTTCAAAATGGTCTTGACCGTCTCCCAGTCGACTTTCTTATCGTTTGGTAGCAGGAAAAAAACTCCGATAGCGAGCGAGAAAAATAATATGGCCAAAAAGTAGTGCACAGATCTCCAATTCAGCGCCGTTACGCACACACCGGCAAGGAAGTAGCCCGTGGCTCCTCCCACTGGAGCTCCAATGCTGAAGAAACTCATCACCATATTCTTGCGTCGCGAATCCCGATAGGTGGCTCCGAGGAATCCGGCTGCGGCCGGAGTTCCGCACGCAACCATGGCGCCTTGAAGAGCTCTAAAGACACAGAGCAGGATGAAGTTGTGCATGAATCCGCCGATGAGAGCAAATACAGAGAACCCCAGGTACCCGAACATGAGGGTGTTTTTGCGGCCAAAGGCGTCAGCAAAACCCCCCGTCAGTAGTAGACAGCTCCCGTTGGCCAGGGTGACGCTGGAGACACACCAGGTGAGCTTTCCTCCGGTCACGTGAAAGTAGTCAGATGTGACCGTTAGACTTGTCTGGAACGACGAAGCCGACATTGTGGCTGCCGCTGGCGCGAAAACCACAACAAAGCAGCACAGAAACTCGTGGATGTTGGAGCGAAACATCGGAGGTCGTTGCTCGGGGTCCTCGTAGTCGTATACGGAAGGCCCGTCGGTGGTTGGCTTATCAGCCAAGCCAAGCTCAGGGTCTTTTGGGGGTCCATGCTGGTCATTTTCACACGCGGCCTTCAGCTCCTTGAGCTCCACAGCCTGATCGGCGTGGCTGTGTTCCAACACGGCGGTGTCACTGCGCGGGCTGCGTGCGCTGTGGAAGCTAGCAGAGAGGCTCTCTATCTCTGAGGCAGAAGAGGAGCTCATTTGATTGTGTCCTCTGTGTGCTTTTTCTATTTCGACGGCAAAGAACTTCTCTGGAGAATTCCCGAGCGCCAGAGACAGTGATTTGGCGACCTGGGCCCTTTTCCACCTTTTATTCACCCTGGCGAGTCACACCACAGCCTATTGCCTGCTTCTCCAGATTTGTTGGTACTGCTGAAAAACGGGCACGCGATTTTTTCTTTTTTTGAGTAACTCCGAACTTTCGGGCTGTGCTGCTCGGCAAAAAACTTTTCAGAAGTATACAGGAAGATTAAAACGAGTATATGTAGTCGTTGACGCTGGCTATACATATTTCCGGGAAAAAGTCAAACCAAGTCCGCCAAAATGTACACGAGAACACCCTTTCGCACGGAGAGCAGGGCTCTTCTCCGGCTAGGGCTCAGATCGCTATCCCAGTGCCGCAAACCAGCCAAAGTGGCTGCTCCACTGAGCCCAAGCAAGCTGGCAGCTATTGCTCTGGCTGCAGGGGCCATGGAGGGTCCCAGTGGCACGGAAAGAGCCCAAAAGCCTTTCAAGAGAACCACCAAAAACGAAAAGCCCTCGAACAAAGCTCCCCTCCCGGTGGACGGTCCATTTTTGAACGCCCAATTCAGCAAACACTCGGTGATCCAAGGCCCCAGAGTCGGGGTTGCAGAGCTGTCTCGGCTCAACCAGCTGTTCAACAACGCTCAGATACAGCTGGACTGGAGCATTTACGAGTACTCCAAAATCCCCGGGGAAGAGGAGCGGCTCCAACGAGAAGAGGAGAGGGTTCAGAGGGAGGACAGTGAAGCAGAACAGGAGCAGGATGAAGATGAGGGGTTGGGGCCCCCACTCAAGGACGGGCACCTGAGATACTTACAGAACGCCGAAAAGAAGAAACAGCAGGAGAGTCTGTTCAACAGTTTGCCCGAAGTTGTATTTTTGGGGCGATGTAACGTGGGAAAGTCGTCGTTGATCAACGCCTTGCTGACCAACAACAAGCAAAATGCCGTCCAGTATGCCCGAGTCAAGTCCGAGGCCGGCTACACCCCCTGTTTGAACTTCTATAACGTCGGTGGTCTGTTTCGGCTGGTTGACAGCCCCGGCTACGGCGAGAAGGGTCGCGAGTGGCAGGGAGAGCTCACGTTCCAGTACCTGATGAATCGCCGGCCGTTGCGCAACTGCTACCTTCTACTGGACGCCAAGGTTGGGCTCACTCAGTATGATGAGCTTATTCTGGAAAATCTCACCGAACTGGGGGTGCAGTTCGACATTGTGTTCACCAAGATCGACAAGCTCCGCAGCAAGGACCGAGTGAGCCATTTGGAGAAGTTGATAGGGGAGTCGATGTTGAGCGAGCTCAAGATTCAGCCGAGGTACTTCTTTGTCAACTGTGTTGAGGACAAGAAAAAGGGAGGCTTGGCACAACGAACGGGGGTGAACGAGCTGAGGCTGGCGTTATTGGAAAGCTGTGGATACTCGGGTGAAGAGAATCTGAAGCCCAAAGCAAGGAAGAAGGTGTTGGATCCTACAAAGGAGGCTATCAAGAGGAGGAATATAAGAAAGGCTTTGAGGTGGACTCAGCGAAACGAGTGAGGGGAGCGAGCGAGCAGAGAAGAGCAATTTACTAGCGAATCTCAATTCATCGAGCTGGCTGGATTCCGACCCTCCGAATCACCGCAACTTCACCAAGATTGTGCTGGTCAATTTGAACGATCGGAATCCGCTTCTGCCGTCTCAATTTACTCGAACCGCATGACTTCTTCCCAGTTCGAGTAGCTCATTCAAATCCATATCAGATTCGCTAGTTTCAGCTAAGTTTTATTCGAGTGACCGAGAATCGCCGAGGAATATACACTTCCGCCGCCCATTTCTACACAGCCACATCAACAGTTCCCCTTCCTCCCACCCTTCCTCCCACCCTTCCTCCCACCTTGGCTTGCTTTAATCTCCAAACATCCATGGTGTGCTCGCTCTGCGCATTTCATCAAAACACGGGGTGCGAAGGAAAAATTTCCCCATTTTTGCTTTTTTTTTCAGGGGTGTGCGTATCATTAACTGATTGTATATAAAAAAACTGTACATAGCGTTCGGACCAAGCATTACATCATCGCAACCATCGCAACCAAATCACTGGTCGTCATCTGGGAAAAACGACTTGACAGAAGCTCCCAGATAGGTTCCAAGCTGTTTCTTGGTGCAGGGAAGCAACTTGCACTTCACCATAGGGGTGCCGGACTTCTCGTAGGCCTGGAATCGATGACATCCCCCGAAAGCAAAATACTTCTTCTGCCCTTTGTCTGAGACAACCAGCACGTCAATGGGTGGCAACTCGCCCGAGGTGATGTCCTCGATGTTGCACGTGGATGACGCAGTCGGATTTCCCTGCAGAGTGTTCACCATTGTATCGATCTTGGAGTAGTCGAGAACAGGTGGAATTGGTCTCAATATTTGGTCAAGAGGAATGTAGTCGACCTTGTGTATGCTTTGTGATTGTAAGGACATTGTGGATATACTCTGAATGGTTGTTTGGGATGAACCAGATGGTATTCAGAATGTGAGTGGGGTGGGAAAAGCGGTATTTATATTGCAATCAAAGTCAGAGCAGGCATTAATAATATTAATTCGAGCTCGACCGTGCACAGCCTTTCACAGCCTGAAATTACAAATCAGCGAGGGCGGTTCTAGATGGGGTCGGGGAGAGCACCCTGGCGAGAGTTGAGACTCTCAAAAGGCACACGCGATCGCGGAGCACAACCACAATGCTTAGCCATTCTGCCTTGCTTGAAGCATCGATTTGTCTCCTTGTGATCGCTATTCCTTCTGATCCTTTCACCCTAAGATTTTATCGGTCAAAGCCCTATCGACGCCAGAACTTCGAGTGCACTTCTTGCGCGTCGATCGACTTGATTTTTTGGTTGCCGCACGACCCCCAATGTTTACGTTTTAGATCTCAAAAAAAAAACAAAACATGATTGTTCTACCTCCATTAACTAACTCTTCGTGCTCCCATTTGGCCCATCCAATAATACCTCGGACGCTCCAGTTCAGTCACTCGTCTGTTGCGATATTGAGAATCTGAGTCACAATGGACAACGAGGAGCCCGATTACGCGTCTTTGCCGCTGGAAGAGCGGCTAGTCCACAAAGTGAGTTACCAAACACCCTTCCAAGTTGGCCAATATTGAACCTTGTTACTAACGAGAAACGCGCCAAAAAGGTCTGGAAAGCACGACTCCAAGCATATGAGGAGGTTGCTGGCCAATTCCAACGGTCTGGATCAGAAAGTGACGCGTGTTTTGCACCCTTTTTGAAGAACCCTGAACTGGTGAGGAAAATGGTCTTGGACAGTAATGTGGTGGCCCAAGAGGCTGGATTAGGCGCATTGTGCGCATTTTTGGAATTTGGGGGGCCGCAGGCTTGTTCGAGGACCCGAACTGTGGTGGTGCCGTGTGTGTGTGAGAAAGGATTGGGCTCAGCAAGAGCAGGAACGAAGCAAAAGGCCGTCTCAGCACTGCTATGGTACGTGGAGCTCGATGTAGCCGAGCCGGTGATTGAGCTAATACTCCCTTCTTTATCTGCGAGACTCCCTAAGCTTGTGGCTGGATCTGTGGCTGCATTGAACGAAATATACCGCAATTTTGGCTGCAAAGTGTGTCCCCCCAAGCTCGTATTGGACGTTTTGCCACAACTTTTCGGCCACGCAGACAGAAACGTGAGAGCAGAGACCACCAATCTGTCCATTACTCTCCGGTCGTACATGGGAGAGGCGTTTGAAGCAATAATTTTTGAGAAGTTGAAGCCCATTCAGCAAAAAGATCTCGGTAAAGCTTTCGAGAAGATTGAAGGGATGCCCAGTCCAGCCAGGCTTCTCAAAAGTCAGCAAGAAGCAGCAGCAGCAGCAGCTGCTGCTGCTGCTACCGTGGGGGGTTCCGAAGACGTCAGTATGCAAGATGACATGGCTGATGCTGGAGCTGCTGAAGTGGATGCATACGATATGGTGGACCCTGTGGCCGTTTTGTCGAAGCTTCCCGATGATTTGAACAACAGAGTTAACTCTTCCAAATGGAAAGACCGGGTGGAGGTTTTAGAGGAGGTTGCAAAAGAGTTCAAAGTGATGAAAATCAAAGAAGAAGATTTCGCTGAATTCATTCGAATGCTCTCCAAGTGTCTGAAAGACGCCAACGTTCAGGTGGTGACTCTAGCAGCCAATATTATCGAAAGTTTGGCAAATGGAATTAGAAATGGATTCCATAGGTACGTCTCTGTGGTGATCTCGCCGCTTCTGGAGCGTACCAAGGAGAAGAAACAGTCTGTGGTGGACGCTCTATGTGCTGCTTTGGATGTTTGTTTCAAGTTTTCTTCGTTGAGCGAGATTCTGGAGCCCACGGTGCAATATATGACCCACAAGACGCCTCCGATCAGATTGGAAAGCTCCAAGTACTTGATCCGGTGTCTTAAAGAGTCCAAGTTGGTTCCCAAGAAAACCGAGGTTGAGATGATCATGCAAGCGTGTAACAAACTTCTTTCAGACTCGTTGGCTCCAGTGAGAGACCATTCTTGCGAGATTTGCGGCGTTCTGATGCGGCTTCTCGGTGAAAGAGCGTTCAAGCCATTTTTGGAAGGTATTGATAGCAGGAAGATGAAGAAGATTGAGGAGTTTTACGAGTCTTGTGAGGTCAAGGCGAAGGTTGGTGCGGTTCAACAAACGCAAACGCGACCTGCTGCTGCCAGTTCTACCACTATTGCTCGAAAATCTGGCTCTTTTGGACCTTCCAGTCTCTCTTCTGGCCCAGCTGTTGCTCTGAAGAAGCCAGCACCAGCGGATTCAGCCGCTTCTGCTTTGACTTCCCGGAAACTGGCATCGACGTCAACAACAATTCCTTCCAAAAGAGGGCCTTCTTCGCCTCTGAAAACAGCGAACAACACGACCAAGATGAACCTGACTTCGAGGACTTTAAAGCCTACTGCTTCGCCGACTCTGAGCCGAACAGGCGTTGCTCAGGTCCCAGGACTCAGCTCAGCAGATAGGCAGCTTCTGGAGACACTGAAAGCTGAAAAGCTCAAGTGGACCCAGGAAAAATCGGAGCTTGAATCGCAATTACAACTGCGGACTGAGGAGGTGGCAATGCTGAGCTCCAAGCTTAAGGATTACCAGGACAGACTGACCGAATCTGCAGTGACTTTGAAATCCAAAGACACTCAACTTTCGAGGTTACAGAGCGATCTGGGCAAGAGCGATTCGCAAGTTAGAGAGTTACAATTTTTGTTGCAACAAGCACAGTCGTCTTCGCAGGCGCAGGTTTCCGCAAGCCCTGTGAAACAAGAGCCGAGGGACGAGCTTTCTGTGTCTCCACGTGAAAGTGGGAATGATAGAGACATCAAACTGGACCTAAACAGACGGATTTCGGACCTCACGATACATTCAAAATTGGAGAAGGAAAACATCTTTGGTGGAGCTTCGAGTGGTAGTACAGGGATCAGGTCCAAGTTTAGTTCTGGCTTGTACGATGTGGACGCGAACGATGACAGCTGGCGCAAGGCTGCAGAAGTGACGAATCAGTTGAAGGCGAGAATTGAAATGATGAAGTCAAAGTCGAGGACGTTTAATCAGCTGTGATAACGGGCGAAGCCTCCTTTTGGAGTTTCTTGATGAAAAATGATGTTTTTACGATTTCGGTGACTACTGAGGTCATGTTGGCATAATCGATTCAATTGGACCTTTGTTCCCTTGCTACTTCGCTGGAATTGATCCAGCGTGGTTGACGCTCCATTACACTCGCCTCGTATGCACCAGCAATCTATGATTCCAAAGCTGGCTATTGCTGGTCAATGCTGCAATGTCCACATTGACTGTCACTGAGTTGGTCATCCCCTGGACATCGTTCACCGATTTCATTTATCATCTTGGATTGAAAATATCATGTTGGGTTCTACTAGTCTTTTAAGAGTTCTCGCTAGTCTCTACCTAATTCCAATCCTCGAAGTTGTTTATTCCGCTTTTCTCGAGAAACTCTTGAGAATATATACCCTTTTATTGATGCCATTTAGTCTCCGTTATTTCCCTCAGTACGATAATTTCTCAAATCTCCGTTGAATTTTTTCCCCCTAGGTTTTCCATTTTTTTGAATTTTTCGAGGTGATTTTCACGAAAATCACTGACGAAAATGAGTACTTGACTTGACCAAATTGAAATCGAGCAATAGTGACTGCACACATCTCGGTGTTCTCAAGGATATCGGCAAGACAACACAACAGAATTCTTCTATCAATCGAGATGAGCTCCAAGATCCGGATCCTGCTGCCTGTCAAGCGTGTCATCGACGCCGCTTTGAAGCCTAGAATCAACAAAACTCACACGGGAGTGGAGTCAAAGGGTGTCAAGTTCAGCATCAATCCTTTTGATGACATCGCCGTTGAGGAGGCCGTCAAGATCAAAGCTGCCAACAAGGGCAAAGTGGAGGCCATTCATGCGGTTTCAATCGGTCCAAGCAAAGCCCAAGACGTTTTGAGAATAGCTTTGGCTAAAGGCGCGGACACATCCTCCCTCGTGGACGTTGGAGACAAAGAAGTGGAGCCTTTGCAAGTTTCCAAGATACTCAAGAAGATCCAAGAAAAGGAAAACTCAAACCTGATCATTCTGGGGAAGCAGGCCATCGACGACGACTCCAACCAGACTGGCCAGATGCTCGCTGGCCTTTTGAACTGGCCACAAGCCACCAACGCATCCAAGGTGAAAATTAACGACGACATGTCTGTTGAGGTCGAGAGGGAAATTGATGGAGGTGTCGAAGTTGTGAAGGCGTCTCTGCCTCTCATTATTACCACAGACCTCAGATTGAACGAGCCCAAGTTTGTGACTCTGCCAAAGATGATGAAGGCCAAGAAAAAGCCTCTCGAGAATCTCAAAGTGGAGGACCTGGGAATCGAGATTCAAGACAGACTCGAGACGATCAAGCTCGAAGAGCCTCCGGCTAGAAAGGCCGGTGTCAAGGTTGGTTCTGTCGATGAATTGATCGCTAAGCTCAAGGAGTTGAAGGCTATCTAATGGAGAGGAAGCAGCTCCAGACCAAAGAGCTATGGCAACGGTGGATTCCGCACGATGTATGTTGGATAATGTAAGCAAAAAGAATGAAGCAAGGAATAAAGAAAAATCAAAGAAAAATTGTAGGTAGTCATAGTGGAGATTGGGGATTCGGAACCAGTGAGTAATGGAAACTGTTATCCGTCAGCTTTCTCTTGATTCCTGTTTCAACTCCTCTTCCCTTTGTAGTGAAAACTCCTGTTTTAAACAATTCCCCTAGGTGCGAAGCGGTGAAAAAAATAACCTTATCCATATTACTTTCTCCACACTTTTTTGAATTCTTTTCCCTTACTTCAAACATGTCTGTGCTAAGGAAGTCGCTAGAGTTCTTGGAGCCTCTTTTGAAGACACACTCAGAGCTTGAACGCAATTCCAGACCTTTTTTCATCGGGATAGAAGGCCCGCAAGGGTCAGGCAAAACATATCTCACCACCAAATTGGAGGCCGAACTCTCACTTCGATTCCCATCGTTGAACGTGGTGAGCTTCTCAATGGACGATTTCTATTATCCGTTTGTGAAACAGCAGCAGGTGGCTGCCTCAAATCGCGGAAACATGCTTCTGGAAGGACGTGGGCTCCCTGGAACCCACGATCTTGAGTTGCTACTAGAGTGTTTTGCTGCCATTGACAGAGCAGACACCGAAATTGCGATCCCGAGTTACGACAAATCTTTGCACAACGGCAAGGGAGATCGATCTCCTGAGTCACAATGGAGACATGTGACAAAGAAGTCGATTGATGTGGTTCTTTTCGAAGGCTGGTTCAACGGGTATCTCGCCTATGAAAATGAACAAGACTTGCTCAACAATTGGAGCAAAATTCGCCAGCTGTACCATCCCAAATTCGATTCTGTGACTTCGGAACATGTATTGACACTGAACAAGAGCTTGAAAAGGTATGAGGCAGTCTGGAAGAGGTTTGATTGCTTCGTGTATTTGACGACACCAAACTTGAACAACGTGTACACCTGGAGATTGCAACAAGAGCGCGCTTTGATTGAGGCCAAAGGCTCTGGAATGACAGACAAAGAAGTGGCGTCTTTCGTTGATAGATATATGCCTGCGTACTACCTGTACTACTTCAGGCTCTCCAAAATCAGAGAACTGATCCCCAAAAGCATCAATCTGCAAATTGGACTCGACAGGGAAGTGGTGGAAAACATCGGTCCTGTCATGTGAATTTTCTGGTTCTCTTCATTCGTCGCTTTCAAGAAGCATTCTTTTGGCAGTTGGTCTCCGGATTTCCGCACTTGTAACTGCCCTCTTTCTTGAGCTACCGCTCGATGAAGACTTCTTAGCTTTGAACTTGCCATTTGAGTCTCGCTTCTTTTCAACTTTGACCACTGGCACTTTCAGTGACTTGAGAGTAGCCGCATGTCGATCACTAATCTGTTTTGCTGTCCGGTTGAACATGCTGGACATCATGCTACCCAGATTGTGCTGTTTGTCCATCATTTCAATGAGTCTGACCTGGTTTTCCAAAATTAGTGAAGTGTTCGTTTCGATTTGTGAGCTATAAGGGCTACTGGTGGCTCTCTCCAGACAATTCATTGTGGTGAGTTTGGAACTGATCTCATTCATGACAGTTTTGGAAGACGCTGCCATGCTCTGAAAAGCTTTGACGCTTTTGAGAAGCTCTTCAGAAGTGGACTTAAGATCTTTTATCAGCTTTTGCGAGTTTTCTCTCAAGTCGGTGCTTTCAAGCTCGAGTCTGCTCGCCCACATCACCAGCTCTTTGTGGTCCTTGCTGTACTCCTTATTGTCAGGAGCGACGATACGGTTATTCAGGTCGCCATATTCGGCCTCGGAATCGTCGGTAGAGGAATCATCGTTTTCATTTGAGGGGCCAAGACCGAATTGATTCACTTTGTGCTCCATCTGTTTATGTTCTTCAATGTTTCCCCCTTGTGTAAATTGGGAGTGATGTTCGCTCATTAGGGACAGATTTCCCAAGATTGAGAGGTTTTGCTTGGACGAAATTGACGAGGAGTCCATTCTGCGGGGATTTTTTGGAATGTATGGTTTTGTTTTTGTTGGATTAGTGGCGTTGAGAACAAAGGAGGAGTTGAAAGCAAATACAAAAGTATCCCTCTTTTTTTGTACTTTTCCGAAGACACGGCCAAATAATAGTTTGTTTCTGGTGTAGAGATGTATCTGGTTTCCGAAAAATTGTTACGATAGTTTAAACGATGTTTCTATACTGAGAGTATATTCGTCAATTCATTCCTGAGTCACTGCCTCGTATCAATAAAGCCAGCAAAACACAAGCTCAATGTCTGCTCTGAGATCCTTTCTAGAACGTGAGTACCACAGGATCACTCTCCAGTCCCGCAATCAAACTAACATTTCCATTTCACAGAGAAGGTCAAAGTCATCACGACAGACGGCCGATTGTTCATGGGAACGCTTGAAGGGTACGACCAGACAACCAACATTATCTTGGGTAAGGCTGTGGAGCGACTTTTCCGGCCCGATTTGCCCAAAAGTGATTTGGAGCTAGGCACTTACCTGATACGCGGAGAACAGGTTGTGTGCATAGGAGATGTAGACCTGGAGGAAGAGAGTCAAGTGGACTACAAGACGATTTTTGCCGAAAGTCTGAAAGGAACAAAGAATCCGCTTATTTGAAGAATAATTGTTGTTGCATAACAACTTCTTGTACATTAGGGAGGGTCATTTCAAAATTGGCTGACCACGTATATACTATAATCAGTGCGATATATCACCTTTTTGGCGATGCTACGCTACTGCTTCACAGTTGGGATTCCATGCAGCTTCATCTTGACTGCCAGTTCCAGCAAGTAGTCAATGGCCTCGTTGTAGATCTTGGCCTTCCAGACGGTCTCTCCCCAGACGTAGATTCCGTGTCTTCTGACAAGGACTGCTGTGGCGGCAGGGTACTCTTCAATTGCTTTCTGCAACGAGTCTGTGAGGTCCTCTTCTCTTTCTGTGTTTTCGATGATCGGGATCACGAGTTTATCAGAGTACCACATGTAGCCTGGTTCGGTAATCTTGGGAAGAGCCTTGATTTGCTCGATCGAGGAGATTTCAAAAACCTTGTCGAACAGCAGGGAGCACATCACGGCGTTCTGTGAGTGTGTGTGGATGCAGGCACCAGCGTCACGCATCTCGTAGGCACTCAAAAACAGAGGCGTGCATGCAGATGGCTTGTACACCTCAGGTCTGCGCAGGTACTCCTTGGATTTTAGGTCCATGACAAACATGTTTTCAGGCACCATTCTCTCCTTCTGGACTCCACTGGGGGCAATGAATATTTTGTCGCCGTCCCTGATGGAGATTCCTCCTCCTGTTCCGGTGACCCATCCGTTGTTGTAGAAGGTTTTGCAGAGCTCACAGATAAGGTTGGCCGGGTGCACGGGATCAGCCGAAACCACCAAGTGGTTGTTGTTGTGAGCTATGTCAACTTTTTGTGTCTGTTGTTGGCAGTTGCAGCAAGCCATGTTGGTTCGAATAACTTGATCAGAGTTGCACGTGCTGGAAAGTAAGATCAGTTATATATGAAAGTTGATACTCTCGAAAGTTGGCGGAAGGTGAAAAAAAAGTCCAAAAAATTTTGACTTGTAACTGCAAAAAAAACGTCACAGACAGGATTCGAACCTGCGCATGCAGAGCACACCGCCTTAGCAGGGCGGCTCCTTAACCACTCGGACACTGGGACGTAGTTGAAAACAATAGCAAAAGGCTGCAAACGTATAGGTTGTCTATGACACAGTGCTTGTTGTGTAGCATTTGCAGACACACTGTCTGAGGGAATGAAGGTTTATTTGGTGCTTTTTCAGCACTACCACTGAGCTTAGTTGTAAGTGGTCACTCAATCAATGCGAGCAGAGCTATTCTGATTCCAGCAAAAAAACAAAAAAGTCTCAACCGTTTACTAAATGTTCTATTTTTAAAATTTATTGGAGAGTCAGTGAGGTGATTGATAACAGTAGTAGGAACAGATGCGGAACTAGCTGAGTCGGTTCTTGCTGTTGCTGCTTTCCGCACTGGCACCACCGCCAGTCTAACCTCAGGGTCCATCCTACCCTTGTACTCCGACACTATTGAGCTAACTTCAAGTGATTCACCAGGCTGTGCCGGAGGGTTCGCGTCGCCATATCAATTCAGGATCCTCGGAGTATCTCGACAACACCGTGATCTACTTCCCGGGATCCCTTTCTCGGGATTTATCTTTCGGGATGTGCGTTGTTCTCGGTCATGCAAAAAAACACAGCCTTTTCTTGCACAGCCCCGCTCTTTTTGGCGCAGCCCCAAAAACTTCCAAACTCGCCAAATTGTAACAGAAACCTGCCGAAAATGAAAAAATTAAAGCTATAATTAGCAGTTTGTATGTTTATTGTCGTGTGTTGAAGACAAAACTTTTTGGATTCAGGCGCACAGTTGAGTCGCAACTGCGTTAAAAAGTCGCTACTTGCACCTCTCAGTCACCGTTTCAAGTCTTTGTGGTGACACCTTACCGCAATCGGCGCAACTCCACGGCGAAACGCGTCTCTCATAATGAGCTACCAACAGCGAAACAAAGCTCAAATGAGGGCAAATTTGCTCAGTGAGAGCACCCACCCAATGCAAGTACCCCCGCAGACGAAGAAATCACATCCGTACCAGTCGTATGCTGTTCCAGGTGGTTACGCTGGCGTTACGGGAGCTGCAATGTCTCAGAACTACGCCTACCAGCCCCAGCAAACGTTCATTGCCCACCCTCTACAGAGCCAAGCACCGCCTCAAGACCACAGATATATGCGCCAAATGGCTCAAACTTACCAACAAAACTCTGAACAGCAATATCCGCAATACAGCCAGCCAGTTGTGCATCATCCCACGTCCCATAAGCCAAATCACGGTTATTATGCAGAGAGTCAAATGACGCCCCAGATGCCCCCCCAGGTGGCTCCTCAATCCCACCAGTCCCACCAATCACATCCTCAGAGCTCCCATCGACCCCACAGACCCTACAAGCACCACCAATCTTACTCATCCGTTCCTGTGATACAGACGGCCGCGCCAGCAGCCGAAACCTACCGCCCTGCCGGTCCAGTGCGAAGCGTATCGCAGCCGTCAGAACCCATCCAGCACGAGACAAAACCTGCGACCCTCACGCCCCCGGAACAGCCATCTCCGCAGGATGACCAGCGAATCAGCAATCTCGAAGAAAAGATCCAGCAACTGGAGAAGATGCTGGCTTTCCAAGAGCTGAGGCTGAAAAATCCTTCTGACCCGTCCAGCGACGCTAGCAGCAGCAAGACAGACCCCCAGGAGGCAGCAGAGGGTGAAACTGTGACTGAAGTCTCTTCTGGAGCTTCCATGGGCTCTCAGAAGGGATACTCGGGTGCATCAACTGCAGCCCTCGTAGCCCCAACTTCAAACCTCACCGCCCCTTCCACCCCTTCCACTGCACCCTCGGCTTCCCCTAGCAGCAGCTCGTTTGCCCCTCCGTTGCCCCCGCCTCCACCAGCGGAGCAGCGGTCAATCGCCAACAGTCCTGTGGCCAATTCGTTCCTTTCTTCCAGCATTAACGACCAGGAATCGCTGCGTGAAAGTCTCAGCTCGAAGTCCTCTGTTGACGATCAGATCTTGGCCAGCTATTTTTCATCACCCAACGACACCGACAGCTATGACGCTGCGGACAACGACCTGCCGCCCCCGTCGTATGAGGAACTTGAAAAATCAGGAAGTCTCACGTACTCCCAGTCGATCTATCGTACTGGATTCGAAAAAGCCGGTATTCAAATGGACCATTTCAAAGCCCCGAAGACGCCCGAATCGTCTTCGATAGCGGCCAGCAGCGACCGCAAAGACCCGCGAGAGATCAAAGACCTGAAATCAAAAAGAAAACTGCCTCCCTCGGTGCCTGTTGAGGAAAGATCGCCGGCCAAGCAAACATCAGAAGCCAACGTTCAACAGCAACCTCATCCGCTGCCACCTTTGCCAGGTCTCAATGACTCGGCTCGCCTGGCCTCGACTGCCAGTTTGGGCTCCAGCATCTACAGCCAGCCGACCGCAGCAACAACCATCAAAGACAATGTTTCCGAGCGCACAGCAGTCGTGGGATCCGCATCTTCTGCCACACCCTTCATCGACAAGACCATCAGATTCGTTCGCCCAGACTCCTTCAGAAAGCTCCACAACGAGATTGTGGAGCCCATTCTTCCCTCGAAATCAGAGGAGCCTGTCGAGAGCCTCATCAACCGCTTTGTCTCGATCAGAGAAAAGGCCTTCAAAGACTACAAGGACTTCACTCCAGCGATCCAGTTTGAGTGGGCCATCACCTTGCTAGAGTCTCTGGCCAGGTCTGATCTGATTTCCAAGATGGCGATCGACGGGAAAGTGCGCAAGAAGCCAATTCCCTACAAGCTTTTGGGCTTGCAAAGAGAGCAGTTTCTCACCACCAGTGTGAAAGTGCTTGAGAAGCTGACCCAGATCTCTCCGAATTCCACAAGAGCAAGACTGTATCTCGGCGATATCTACTCTGGCGGAATCCACCCTGGAGTGATTCCCAAAGACGAGGCTCGGGGCTACAAGTTGTTCTACGATGCAGCCACGAAGCAGGACGACCCTGTAGCCTGTTACAGAGTTGCCTGTTGTCTTGAGTCTGGCGTTGGATGTACCAAAGACGTGAGACAGAGCTGCGACTTTTTTGAGAAGGGAGCTCAGCTCGGCGATCCTTCGTCGATGTGCCAGTTGGGGATGCTGTATTTTGCAGGAGTCAACGGATTTGAGTTGGACATCTCCAAGTCGATCCATTGGCACCAACGTGCTCACGAGGCTCTGACGGACGAGAATGTCATGGGATCGGATCCTCTGATCTCGGCTCGTTCGTTCAGCGATTCTCGCGGCTCTTTGTACACTTTGGCGAAGTTGCACCAGACGGACTTGCAAATTCTGTGTCTGGACAAAGACACGCCCAAAACCAGACATACTATTGAGCAGCTGAAACGACTTGGCGTGTACCAGAACGCGACCAAGACTCTGAGCTATTTCCTCGAGGCTGCCAAGTTGGGCCACAAGGAGTCTCAGGCTTCGCTTGGGTTCTACTATGCTCAGGGATTCTTCCCAACGAGCAACTTCAAGTCGGACAAAGAGTCTGCTCACAACAAGCCTGCACATATTGATGCGAGACGGTCGATCTACTGGTTCAGCAAAGCTGCTGCCAACGATCACGTTTATGCTGCTCTCGGGCTGGCCAAATGGTACGGTTCTGGGGCGGGCGATGTGCTCAAGAAGGACGAGCAACAGGCGTTTCTGTGGGGGCGCAAGGCGGCCGACGAGGGCCAGCTGCCAGAGGCCGAGTTTATGATTGGTTTATGTTTCGAGCAGGGATTTGGCGTGGCTAAGAACTTGCAGATGGCTGTTTCGTATTACAAAAGGAGTGCTGGGAGGGGCTTCAGGAAAAGTGCTGCAAAGTTGAGGGAGCTGAAAAGACCTTGAATTTGCGAGCAACGAGCGAGGCGGTCTTGGGGATTGCAATTTGGAAGCAGCGAATACTCGAAGAGAAAGCACGAAAGATGGAGGAAGAACACAGAACGAACAAACAATCTTTGGATCAACCTGATACCAAGCAACTGCGACTTTCTGCGACCACCAACACCTTGGCCACCCCCGAGACCCCCTGATTCTTCAGCACGATGATATCATCGCGACACTTTCGAGCCTTTTGACTGTTCTGGGTCTCACCAGCCTGTAAATATATATATGTACGAATATTGACGATTTGGACGATTGAAAAGATAAGAATTGGTCGATTATGGTGAGGGCTTATCAAATTGTCCATTGGCAGTGACTGAGACTTGCTGCACCGAGCTGCGATGATATATTGGAAAATCACCGTCGCGAATACTCCTTCTGCGCTGCCGAAGCCATCGACGCATCACAACTGAGCTTTGTTCCACTTTCACCTTCTCGGAATGCTACAAACTAGAAGAGCAAATGACGGCGCACTACTTTCTCGCTACCAATACACACACGAATCGAGACCGGCCATGGGTTATGAGAACCTGCAAAACGACCCTCCGGCTCTTGCACGGCGGTTGAAACAAAGCAGTAGCTGTCTTTGCTGGGCGTTTGCCCTGGTTAGGCTTTCCTTGAGCATGCCGTAGTCTGCCTCGCTTTGCACGACACGATTCTGTAAAGAATGAGAAAAAATACAGAAATCTGCGCTCCTGTCGGAGTTTTGCAACTCGCGCGACTCGCTTCGCCAGTCGTGTACCCACCGTTGATAAGATCTGCCAATTTCAGCACGGCTCTCCTTTTTTTGCTGTGTGATTTTCTTCATCCATTTGGGTAGTTTTAGGGGCTGAAAACAGATTGTAGGAAGGCAATTCATCGCAAACCCACAAACAAACCTGCTGAAAAAGAATATTTTCACTGTCCAAATTACAATTGGCCAGCTCAAACTCTTGTCTCGACCCGTGGATCCTCGAATCACTCTATAAGCAGCAAAAAAATGTCCAGCGGAACTAAAACCTGTTGCGGTGGTGCCTGTATGACCAAATCAAGCAACTCTTTGCTCACTTGGCAGACTCCAGAAGTGTCTGCCAAAGTTTTCGGAGCCATCGTGGGCACTCTGTTGCTTGTGAAGCTCGTCAATGTCTTGGCATTGGGCTTCTACCTTGGAATGTTGATTTTGGGAGGTAAGTTGAAAAGGATCAAGTCGGCTACCTATACATTTACTAACACGTTTTTTCTGATCAGTCTCGGCCGTTGCAGAATACGCCGGTAAACTCACCACAGGCCAAGGATTTGTCACTAGATTCAAGCCAGCTTACAAATCTGTGGCTGGTGACTTTGCTGAAAAGTACGCTTCTCACGCTGCCACTGTGCTCAAGAACATTGAGCTCAGAGCCCAGGAGATTGTGTACGCTAAAGACATCGAGCGCACCGCCAAGGCTGCCGGTGTCTCCTACATTGCCTACAAGCTCACCTCGTGGTTCAGCCTGTGGACTTTGCTCTTTGTGTCGACCGTGGCTGCCTTCACTGTTCCTCCTGTTTACCTCAAGAATCAGAAGCAAATTGATGAGGCTATTGTGACTTACTCGAAGTTGGCGAAGGACAAGCTCGCCGAGTTGCTGGAATTGCTCAAGGAGAAGTCCGGTCCTGCTATCGATGCTGCTGAAAAGAAACTGGGTCCTGTTGGCTCTTTCATCAAATCTAAGATTCCAATCAGAACCGCAGGTTCCACCGTCGGAGACAGCCCAGTCGCCCCAGCAGCAACCACTTCCGCCACCACCACTACCTCAGACTCTGTTGCCAACCCTCTCACCTCTGAGACGGTCCAGTCTGAGTCTTTTAAAGAACAAGTGGAGAAGGTGAGTGCCCAGGCTCAGGAGGCTTTGTAAGCGTAAGGGTGACTACTGGCATTCTGCAGGACTTTGCTTGCGCAGAAGATTGGCAGAACCATCGTCCTTTAACCTGTATTGGTTGTTTTTTGCAGAGCTGTGCTTTTTCTGGCAGTTTTAGTTTTGTTTTACTTTGATATTTTTCTTGTTTCAAGTGTGAACCAATACTCTTTGCGAGAGAGTGTTGTGTCTTTTTATAGTCCTTTCTTTATTCTGCCGGATTAATTCATCAAGTTTCGTGCCATTTTGCAACGATTGACTCGTAGTGGAGGACAGACGGACGAGAGAACATGTAGTTGAACAAATAAGGAAGGATAAGAAAAAATAGAGGAAAGTTTTTTTTCAAAAAAAAAGGGAAGATCAAGTTCACGTGACACACGTTCACGTGCTGGTATCGGAGTTGAAGTGACACAATTGTTGGTTCGAGGACGTCTTGTGACTGCCCAAGACCGCTTGAGAGCTTCTTGTTTTCACATGATAATACAGCAGCCCCCAGATCCATCGTCCCCGGAGCTTTTGTTCCCGCTTTTGGAGCCAGCGCCGGTGCCAGCACCGGAGGTTTTGTTCTTGTTGTTGTCGCCGGTGGCTCCTTGTTTATTAAATGCAAGACCGGAGTTTGCGCCCGTGTCGTCACCTGCAGAACCGGCAGCAGCTCTGGCTCCTGCAGCAGTGGAATCCTTCTTGCCCTTCTTCCCTCCCGCAGCTGCCAATTTTTGTTTTTCCTTGGCCTCTTCGAGGGGGTCTGGCAAAAGAGTACCTTCAAGTCCTGCGAATTGGAACCCACTGTTGTTTATCACTTTGACAAGGTTGTGGAAAGCCTCCGTGACGTTGACTCCGGTTTTGGCAGAGGTCTCAATGTAGGCACAGTCGAGCTCAAAGGCGAGATTGATGGCCTCTTCCTTGGAAACTTGGCGCTCGTCCAAGAGATCTGCCTTGTTTCCTATCAAAATGACTGGGGAGAAAGTCACTTGCTCGCCCTTAACTCTCATTATCTGGTTGTAGAAAGTGGAGATTTCCTCGAAGGTTTTGCGGTCTGTCAGACTGAAAACAAGCAAAAAACCCTCACCTGTCTTCATGTACAGGTCTCTCATAGAGGAGTATTCTTCCTGACCAGCGGTATCCAAGATATCAAGCGACGAAGGCACACCATCGATCTCGCAGTAGTGTCTGTAAGAGTCTTCGATGGTTGGGTCGTATTCGTTAGCAAATTCCGACTGGGTCAATCGGATGGTTAAAGCTGATTTTCCCACCACAGGCGGGCCTACAACCACGAGTCTGTATTCCTTGGAGCTCATTGAGTTGATATAAGTTGTTGTCGCTTGACTTCAGTCACAAGATATCCTATTGCTACCAATCAATTCTTATAGAATATTTCTGCTCTGCCCAATCTGTGTATAATTCGGGTGTAATTCTCAACAGGATAGCGCAACAGCCTCTGCAATTCCACCTTGATCACCTTAATATTGGCTCTTTTGAGGTTTCTCGGCTCTATGAGACTGGGAACTTGGCTGCTTCAGCACTGAAACTAGTTCCAACTTTCGAGATTCTATTCTTTTGGCTGAAGTTTTCTGAATTTTTTTTTTCACGGCCGCTCCGGCCGCTCTGTGGCGCAGCAAGTGCCCTGCAAGTCGCGAGGGTTGAAGAGTCCAAGCCAAGAGTGGCGCATGGGTTGGACGATCAATGACCAGTAGGACCTGCGTCTCTTGAACTGGCAAACGTCTCTGGGAGCCTGCACAGATTAGTCACCTAGCACCAAAATTCGCTCGTCCCACACCTTCGCCGCCTCATCCAACGAGGCTGGTTTCTCGAGTTGCCTTTTTTTCAGGGTCCCACAAGGTGCTGTTCGGGTGCACGTCGGTTATTCAAGATGGCTGGAGATGGCTGAAAGAACAGCCTCTTTTGTGGCTAGTGAGGATTTTTCTTCTTTTTGCTCCAATGCGTGCTAGCAAACTGCCAGAAGTCGACCGTGTCACACACGAACGCAGATCAGGTACCAGAAAAAATAGGCACCTGGAAAAAATAATTGATATACAAAAAAACACCATCTTCAATCAATGCATTCCATCTGTTCCTACCTACACCGCCCGGATTGCTATGGCTATCAGCGACTTTCTCAACGAACGGTTCTCCGTTCTAGATGATTTGGACTCCATCGACAAGACTGTGAGCGAGATTGAGGAGCTCCGGTCGCGACTTGTGAGTTCTGTGGGGGCAAACGAGGGTTTGAACTTGAACAAGGCCAAAAATTCCGCAGCAGTGGAACTCATGAAACAGGTCTCGATGGCTGTAGACTGCCGGGATCTGAGTGAGATTGACAACTTGATCGCAAAACATGGGAAACTCGAGCTTCTGACCACTGTTCGAAGCAGACTCACAGAAGTGGAACAACTGCAACAAGTGGATCAGCGTTACCACGAGCTTATAAATCAACTTGACGGACTCAACAGGACTAATTTAGAAGGCTATGAGAAATTGGCTTCCGAGCTTGAAAGCTACGCTCAAATTGAGCTCCTCAGCAAACAGATATCTGAAATACACCTCAGTCACGTGACTTCATTGAGGCAGAATCTCAAACAAAAAGCTAATGAGACTCTCAGACCACAGCTCGAACAACAATTCAAGAGTTTGGCTGCTGATTGGGACAAAACAGATGCAGACGTGGACAAAGATGAGCTGAATAGGCATTTCGAAAACCTTCTAAGAGCTCAAAAGTTGTCCGCAGTCTCTTCGAGTGAAGTCCCGGATATTACATCCTGGGCATTTGGGTGTCTAGCTGCCAATTTCACCGTTAAGTTTGTCTACCATTTTGAAGGAGCCAACGAGACAAATCGGTTGGATAAACCGGAGTATGCTCTGGGATATGTGCAAGGTTACATAAAGAAGACTGTTCATGTTGCCAAGAAGTTGTTGTACAAAACTTTTTGCAAGTATTACTCTGGCAAATTTTTCGAAACCTGTTACATCGATTCTCTTCTGGTACCGGCGAGGGAGAAGTTTTCGCACGAATTGAAGCAAATTCTGAAAAATGAAAAGTTGCTGAGCCATTTGATCCGCGAGCTTCAAAACTTTGATCAGTACCTGGCTAAGGCACACCATTTCCGGCACTCGAGTGGATTTCTTACGTACGGCTTGGTTCTGTCCAACGAGAGCGTATTCAGTAGCTGGCTGGAAAACGAGAAAAATTTTGTGAACCACAGATATGACGAGATCAAAAACGCAAAGGACGCCTTCACCATTGATTTTGATTTTGCAGAGAACGGCAAAACGAAGCCGACCAAGTCTGCCATCAATTTGAAAAACCTGCTTGTGGGGATTACAAGCAATTACGAGTCTTTGCCCACCAAATTCCAGATCAAATTCTTGAGTGAGGTTCAATTGAAGCTTCTCAATTTCTACTTTTCTGTTCTCAAGCAAGGATACAACGCACTGGACACGACACTGGTTGTCGGACACGAGGTCTCCACTGTTGAGCGGATCTGCCGGATCTGGTGTTCTGCGAAATATATGATCGAGGTCATGGCGGAATGGGGAGAGTCTTTGCTCTTTGTGAAGTTGTGGAAATCGATTAACGAGGATCGCAGAATACTGGACAGTACATTTTTTGACTCGATCATCAATGGTTACACCAAGGAGATTTTGCTGTTGCTGCCAAAGAAGATGCAGAAATATTTCGAAAGAGAATTGAATAAGACGATGAAGAGCTATTTCTTAGCCAACGATTCGTGGTCTCGTTTGCCCGATCACACAGGGGAGGTAGTTGGATCGCGGGAACTGGATTTGCCGATCTCTGCGTTGGCCAAAGATTTGCAATTTTTGCAGAAAGCTCTGAGCTTGGCCGATTTCCTGCAAATGAAGTTGCTTCTTTCGCATGTTGTGACGGGCTATTTCGAGAAGAACGTGATCTTCTCAAACAAGTTTAGTGTTGGCGGGGCCAGACAGCTTGAAGCTGATTATCAGAAGATGTTCCAGCGTTTGGATCTGATCAAGGATGTGAGCAGTCATGCGAGAGTGATGGAGACCATTCAAGTTCTGAAAGCTGAGAGGGCCGAGGACCTAGAGATTGGAAAGTTCTGTGTCCTGAAGGAGTGGGAGGTGAGAGATTTGATGGTGAGGAGGGCTTGAGCTACGACGGAGCGACGAGCGGAGTGAAAAGAAGCGACTTGTATGTGAGTACTTTCTATAATAAATTAATGATGAAACCCAAAAGTTGACTGCTCAACGCTTGCAGGGAGTTGCAGAAGTACCATTAGATCCTCATCAAGAGTGCGTGCCCCACATTGGTCTGAATTTAGTGGATAGTGTTCGAATGGTGACTCTGTTTCTGTAGGCGAAGATTGGGAAATTCTGCCGTTTGTGCCAGTGTTCAAGTGGCCAATCCTTCTTTTCGGCTTCAGAGCACCCTACAATACTCTGCAAAGTGTCTTAAAAGACCCTTTTACAATGGCAAACATCCCTCGTGGACCACTCCAATCACTATCAGAAACCGCTTCATTGACCCTCTTTTCGCGTCGTGAATCACTCCTCGAAACAAGTATTTTGCACACACACGTCCTTTTCCCCTTTCCGATTTTTATACCTTTAACAAAATTGAATCAGGAGGGTATTGTTTTAGAAGAAAACAGCTTATTCTGCTTTACCAAAGCGTCCGATTGAAGTCGATCAGAATACCTTGAAGCAAGCAATTCCGGTAGACCCCTGAACATGGGAGATTGTGACACGAAATCGGAGCAGAGCTCCACGTTTGAAGGCGAAACGAGCACCGGAGCTACCCCGCCAACCAGTTCTTCAACTTCTCCCTCCGACACGTGCGGAGATCAGTTCAAAGAAGAGCAGAAGGAGCCAAAAGAGGATACTGAGAAATCCAAAAAAGGAAAATCGGACAGGGAGCTGTCCAAACTGCTGGAGGATGCCGATTGGATTGTGACGCAAGTGGCTAAAGGCTCGAAATTGAGGGAAACAAGTATCAAGTATGAGCAGGAAAAGGAAAAGATCAGAGAAGAGGTTGCCTTGGAGCAGGTGAGACGCCCGAAAAAAGTGACAGCCCCTCTGGATCCGGTCAAAGTGGCAGAAAGACAAAGGGAGAGGGAAAGACAGCGAGAGCTGAAACGCGAACAAGACGAGCTGCGCAGGAAGCAGATCGAAGAAGGCACGTATGTCCCGAAGCAAAAACGTGTCAAGAAGACACCAGAGGGCGAACAATACTACGGTGGTTCTGAGCTGGAACGGCTATTGGCCGCCACGGAATACTTTACGAGTGTCGGTGGGGGGTTTGACGAGAAAAGACGCAGAACAGTGCGCGCTGTTGAGAGATTTCAGCCAGAGGAGACTGAAATCAAGGCCAAATTGGAGCGAACAAAGAAACCTGCAAAAACGGTGAAAACGGCAAAAAAGTCCTCGGCCACAGCCCGTAGATCTGTGAAAAAAGAAAAGGACTTGCCTGGGAAGGGAATCAATATGACTGAACCGGTTTCGGAACAGGGGACGATGGAACCTGAAGTGAGTGGGATAACTGTGAAGGAGGAAAACGAAGAGACGGAAGAAAAAGCAGCGAAACAAGCAGAAGTCAAGAGGGAAGAAGTTGACCAGAAAAGCCAAGCCACCAGCGAAAGCTCACCGACAGAATCCACCGAAGACACCGGAGAAACTGAGTTCTTTCTTGATTTGACTCCAAGTGATCTTCAACTTGCCGAGGGACACCGCTTTTTCCGGGACTGGATTCTCAATTCTCTGCCTGAAGAGTCCTGTAACGAGCTGGACAGTTTGGTGAGTGCCAAAGAACTTGTCGAGATTCGCAAACAACACTACACATCCGAGACAAATCCCAACGAGCTTGTGCTACGCTTCCCCTTCTACGGTTACAATGAGCGATATTTGCTGCTCCAACCCAAAAATCCTGTGGATTTCAACCCATACGATGAGGTTGGCAGAAACATGGAGATGATTGCGCACGCATACATGGACGAGGAGTCTCGCAAGAAAGTGGTGGACTATCAGAGCCCTTCTCAATGCATCGTGGGACGCTACAACAAGGCACTCGAGACGAACGACTGGCCCGAAGCGGAATCTTCAGTTCTGCAGTTTAACCAGCTTATCGATCAACTACGAGAAACTGGTCAGATGGTTGAATTTGCTAGAAAGAGAACAACGTATCCTGCTGGACTTGTATATGAGCTGTTGAACCAGTGCTATGTTCGTACGGTGCTTCCCAGTGCGCGAAAACTCAAAGTCTACAAGGCTTTTTCGAACTTTGTTTATGGAGAGCTGATGCCTGCGTTTCTAAGCATGGTTTACAGTCAATGTGGACTTTCTCATGACAAGGTCTTCATTGACTTAGGTTCTGGAGTTGGCAATTGCACGATCCAGGCCGCGCTCGAGTTTGGATGCGAGAGCTATGGAGTGGAGATCATGGAAAATGCCTCCAAGCTGTGCGAATTACAGACCGCCGAGTTCAACAGAAGGTGCCACCTTTTGGGCCTAAAACAAGGTAAGACAGAGTTCTTTTTGAGCCAATCGTTTGTCGGTAATGAGGCCGTCAAGAAAGTGGTTGACAAATGTGATGTCATCTTGGTTAACAATTATCTTTTTGACACAGATCTATCCAAGAAAGTGATCGATCTGATGAGCAATATCAAGACAGGTACCAAGATCGTCAGTCTCAAGCCGATCGTTCCTCCTGGCTACACAGTTTCGTGGTCTAGTTTGGATTCGATTTTGAATCGGATGAAAACGTCACGGTTCACTTATGGAGAAAACTCGGTCAGTTGGACGTCCAATGGGGGTACTTACTATATCACCGAGGTGATGCCGGATATCGTGGAGGAGAATTTTGTCGTTTTTCAGAGTAGAAGGAAGAGGTTGGACAGGGTCGGGGGAGAGAGAAGTAGAAGTGGGACCCCAATGAACGCATTCACAAATAATGTTTGACGAAGAGCTGAGCGAGCTCGAAAAGTTTGATTTCCAATGCTATAAACCAAAAGATGTTGCTATAGCGAACTGACGCCACAGACTACGCCAGAATATAATCGTCAGAAAATAATTCATGCAATACGCACACGTGATCTCTTACTATAATCCCAACTATGACCCATACCATCAACTATTCCACTAGTTCGTGATTGAAATCGCAAAAATGACCATCAAACACAGTCAAGCGAGATGAAAATTGCTGATTGAGTGGTCGTTTTGGTATGGAGCCATCTACGAGGAATGTTCGCTATTACTCAATTTACCGAATTGTTGGGCAAATTTGCCGAATAGAATGGATATGCTGCGAGAATCTTAGACAGACGCAACTCGCTTCGTTCGTTCGTTCGTTCGTTCGTTGTAGTTTCATCATCAGAATATCAACGTTCACATATCTGAGGCTATAAATAACTTTGTGAACAAACTCAACCTAAAAGTGAGTTGAGTGAACAAAGTACGTACTTACAAAACACTCTAATCACATTTTCTGAGCTCAATGACTCGCTTCGCTAGTCATTACTTATGGGTTTTGCTTAACAAAGTTAACACCCTTCTCAATGTTCTTGACCAAGGTCTCCTTGGCAGTAGCAACCATCTCCTCTTCGGCGCTGGACAAGTTACCGAGACCGTGGATTTGCTTGACACCCTCTGGGCCCAAAGTCACCTTGGAAGAGAAGAACTCAACACCCTCGGACTTGAACAATGGAGAGTCGACGAAAGTTGGCTCGACAATGTCTTGCTCGCCAGCCAAACCATTGAGGACGGCAGAAGCGAATCTGGCACCAGCTTGAGCCATCGAAAGAGTGGCGGATCCGGCACCTCCCTTAGCTTGGACAACTTCGTCACCACCGAATTGAATTCTGTGGACAAGAGCGTCGTAGGTCTCCTTTGGAAGGTCCTTGTGGTTAGTTTGGGAGATCAATGGAACAATGGTGATACCAGAGTGACCACCAACGACGGTAACCTTCTCTTGGTTTGGATCAGTACCAGCGACCTCAGAAAGGAATCTGGAAGCTCTCAAGACGTCCAGAGTGGTCACACCGAACAACTTCTTTGGGTTGTAGACACCCTTGGCCTTGAACACCTCGGCGACAATTGGGACGGTGGAGTTGACAGGGTTCGAGATGACCAACACAGCAGCGTTTGGCGAGTTGTCGGCAATGGCCTTAGCCAAGTCTCTAACAATGGAAGCGTTGGTGTTGAACAAATCATCTCTGGTCATACCTGGCTTTCTTGGGACACCAGCTGGGATGATGACAACGTCAGCACCAGTCAAAGCCTTGGCCAATCCATCCTCTTCTGGACCGTAACCCTTGACAGTGGAGTTGGTTGGAATGTGAGAGATATCGGTGGCAACACCGGCACCCAATCTCAAGTCGTAGAGAGAAAGGTCAGTGACCTTGTGGTTAAGCTTCATCAAAAGGGACAAAGGCTGACCAATTCCTCCGGCGGCTCCGAGAACGGACACCTTGTAGGCGCTGGCGGCAGTGGACGAGAATTGTCTGGTAGCGATTTTCGAAAACATTGTGATTGTTGTTGATTAGAGAGGAAAGAAAGAAGAGAAGAAAGTGGGAAATGATTTGTAGAAATTTATTGAATGAAATATATATTGAATTGAGCCTTTTTTTTCCTGATATGGGGTGGAAGGGCTACAGCGTACGGGGGAGACGGGGAAAACATCCGTGGGGCCCGCGTGCCCCATGGGCTGTGGAAAGCGCTCGCGCGCCGTGGAAAAATTCGCGGGAGCTCGGCAACGGCTGATTATCATACCGCGAACGTCATTGGCTGGATGAGCACGTCATTGGCTGTGATTACGGATTCGATTTCGGCGTGGGGAAGTGACAGAATTCTCGGCGAGCGAAAGTCGACGAGCGAAGCGAGTCGAAAATTGTGGCTCAAACACGACGACTGGAGCGACTGCGACAATGTCGATGTTGCACTACATGCATTTGTTGTACCATTTGGTTGTACTCCCATCATGATTCCGCTGGCTTTCGGTAAGAATGAGGACCGTAATTACATAAAACTCTAACCGCAAAATTTATCTGTGACTTTCTATTTGCAGTAATATGGGAAAGCAAGAGCGAGATACTCTGTGTTCGCCCAGCATCACCCAAAAATATTAAAGAGTAGCAAATATGGCAAAGCATGTATGGATTCTATTGTACCGGAATGCTCCTTCATTGAGTGCTACATTTAGTGTGGGCCAATTACTCGACACTGGACTATTACTTCGTTGATGTGTCGTGTCACTAGTATTAAAAGCCTAGCAGAGGGTACGTGATAGCAGTTCGCCAGGGAATCTGAGCTCATACCCCATTGATAATCTTGCAAATTGATGGATAGACCAAGATACTTACAAGCTGTCACATGACCTTGATTTATCGTCTGACGAGACGTACCGTCGGGGTCTAGCTAGCCCCGGTGATACTCGCTCTTGATCCTCGTTCTGCCAATGAGTTCTAGGTAGGACTTTGGAAGAGGCATAAGCAGTGAGTGGTCTCAGTTTAGTGCGATACAGTTCTTTTTCCTTCGCGTGCGTTTTGAGCGTAGTTGATTTTAGTAACGGTGCTTGAGGTGCTGTTACTTTTCAACAATTTCTTTGGGTAGCAATTTCGTACGGAAGACTCGGAGCAACGAGTGAAGTGGGTTGCGCGTGAGTGACGGGGATTCTTTCAACCGACGCTTCCGCTGTCTGATTCACTAGCTTCTCAGTGTTCGATTACACGGTGTGGTACCTGAAAAAATGAGTGCCTTGATGAACTTCTGCCATTTTATCTGGATCCGTTGCTGAACACATTGAGTTCAAAGTAAGCAAGTGCAAAATTATGTACGATAAAAAGCCTGGAAAGTATACTTTTGATTGCCACTTTATCACAATCAGTCATATTGAAGCAAGTTGCGGGTACTCCAAATGCTTCAATACTCACTCTGGTTCAAGTTCTAATAATCTGGGCACCCTAGCACCCTGTCTTTTTGGCGCACCAAATGGGCCTCTGTGTCGTTATTCATTAGTCGAGTAAGTCGTCTTGAGTACAATCAACAAGTTGATTGTGGTGTTGAGCTACAGAATGCTAATACACAAGGATACACTAGATTATAATCTGGTCACTTCGATGCATGTATATTCCGAAACTTTTGTGCTCTGTTATTCGGGCGACCTCATTCTGGTGCTATATTATTAGTACTGCTGATGCATTGAGAAAACAAATTGACAGGCGAGCTTTCGGCGGGATTTGTTCATTAGTAGCGAGTATCTAGTGATACTGTTTTTCTACTGGACACTGTCAACATCTAGTCGGATACACCATTTTTCAATTGATGTAAGCCTCCATCCAGCACCACAGAGACGGATCAAAATGCTCAGATCATACCGTTCAACGGATTGGGATTTGCGAGCGAGTTTGAAGTCGACAAAAATCCTTTCAAGTTCTCAGTGATCCCAAGTAGCCTAGTAGCCTGTTTTGTTCCCGGCTAACTTTGGCGATTCCTGTCCAATCTTCGTCAACAGAGTTCAAGGGAGTCTAGAAATCTACTATGAATCACAACCAATCATCAGATTTTTCCGACTTTCATGCATTTACCTTAGTCATTTCTGAGAGAGTGGGTATTATCCCTTCTCACACAACTGAGCTACACTCGAGCCACCCACTGATTGCTGCTTTTGTTGCCGAGTGGTCAATCTGTGTTCCCACCCAGCCAATGCTTCGTTTTTACTCGTACTCGGCTGGCTTATATAATCACAGTACACAGCCTGAAAAAGTGGGTCCACTTCGCGTGCCTCCACCAATCCAGACGAATAACGTTTGTCCAACTTGTGCTAATCTTTCGCGGGGGGCAGACGCGTGGGGGCTTAAATTTCGGTAAAGTTATTGACCCGAACGACATATCCGTGAAATAACGCAATGAAACTTCGTCTTCACGCTGTTGCCCCAAATTCGAGGAGATTGTGGCGAAATGTAGCGAGTTGGAATGTTGTAGAGCAAACATTTAAGTATCTCTGCCCTGAATCTGTTGATTACACAATTCAAGACTCACAATCAACTCATTTTGCTCATCTTCTGTGGATCTATTATTGATCCCGAACCGGGTAATTTTGTGGTGACGCGTCGCGTGAAGGAAAATTACCGTTTTAGGAAAAATAGAGAATGTTCCCCCACGGAAAGGGAAGCGAGCAAGCTGGAGACAAGAGAAGTTTTTGTGGATTTCTGAGGCGGCAGGTAATTAATCCAATGAGGAAAGCAAGACATATGAGCAAGAATTGACCCGACTTGGCCACTATGTGCAGTTTGGGAAGCATAAACATTGTCAACGATAGCAACTGTAACTAGTTTGCCCCAGTACTTAGCCAACCTATATAACCTTCTTCTTCTTCTCTTCACACGCGTGTGCTAAATTAAGTAATAAAGGCCCGCGGTGTTTGCATATTTCAAATTACCACTCACCCCCGCCTGCACAGCCATATTTTGATTCCGAACTTTTCGCGCAGCTTTTTGCAGCGAAAGATTTCTCTCACCCGTTTTGAAATTCAGTGCTGTCTTCTCATTTTGAGAAATACAATTTGAGCTCTTCTACGACATCCTAGAACAAACTCGGACGGTACTTGCCAAGCTTACGTCCAGGTTCTGCACCCCCCCTCTTTTGACTACCCCCACGCCCTAAATCAACATCTCATCTTATCTGGCAAGCAAGGCCATTTCATCACCAGGTTCAATTCCAACGTTTTCACCAACGTTGGTCAGTTAATCAAACCTCTCTCACAATCCAATTTGCCATCTTGGACCCATAGTATGATGTCCTCATCTCCGCCCAACAACAGCTCATTCAAAAACATCACTTCGTCACCTCTGTTGGCCGACAATCTCGCCTTACAAGCGATGGACAATTACGACTTGTTGGACGGTACGGGCCAGAACCAGCACAGCCACGACCCGCACAGCCACAATTTCCAGAATTTGCACAGCCACAGCAACTCCAACTTCAGCCACATGAACATGCACATGCACAGCCACAATCAAAATCAGAACAATTTACATCTCCATCATCCTCATCACCTGAACGGTCACAACGACCCGGAATTCCTGGATTTTGTGCCCATCTCCAACAATTTTGATCCAAACCTCCAGTACCCGGCATCATCGCACGCGCCATTAACAGAATCCTTCTCCAACTCTACGCTGTCCTCGGTGACCAGCTCCCTAGCCACGAACAACGCAATGCCATCTTCGGTGTCAACGGGATCCCTGTCGAACCTGTCGAGACGGCGGTCCTCCTCGACGGCAGCCAACTTGACGCTGACATCGACTCCAGTACAAACTCCAGTCAAGAGGTCGAACTCCTTGATTACTCCGCGGCGCAGCACCGCCACAGGCTCTGCCACTACAAGTACCGGTACCGTCACCCACCGCCGATCAAAATCTAAAATTTCAATCATTGACAAATCTCCAATTAATGGTAACCCATTTTACACGCCCCCATCTTTCCTTTCGCCCAAAATCACCAAACACAAGAAGCAGAAATCGATCACTGCTTCAGTCTCGCTGACTCATCTTGACACGGACTTGCAATTGCAGCTTCAACATAGTCATCAACAGCTAAATGCGCAGCCCGAATTTTCGGGATCACCTCTCAATACGCCATTGCGTACTCCTGGAAGGTCGAAAGAGCGCTTGGAAAACGACGAGGAGCACGAGGACGACAATGAGGACAACGAGGAGCACGAGGAGCATGAGGACTTGCAAAACTCGTACTTCATCAGCCCTTCGATGTTGGTCAAAGAGAAATTTGGTGGGAAATTGAGCGAACTGCAAAGTTTGCGCCGCGAAGGAGGAGCAATGGGGACTGCAGAATCATCCACCATGGACGCTGTGGACGCTGTGAACGCTGCGGACGCTGTGGATGGCGATTTCACTTATCAGCCGCTGATGTCTCATTCTCAGAGCTTCATAAACCCCGAATTTTTGCACGACGTTAACGATATACCGTTATTAATCGACTCAGATAACGTGGAATCGTTGCAGCCAGACCTTTTTGCTGCCCAACAGAACCAGCAGAACCATCCTGGACTCTCTAGAGCTCACACTATGCCGCCCTTACCCTCACAAATTGGCAGTAAGCTCACAAGATCGCGTTCATCTATCAATTTGAGCGAGATTGCCTCTTTCAAAGAGGCCAGGAACGCCGCTCTTAGAAGTAATAATTCACTCATCGATGCTCCAAACTACTCGATCTCCGAGGTTCCTGAAAACGAACTGGATTCGGGCATCACAGGCCCAACATCAGCTCCTCCCATGGCCCCGTCCAACCACTACCAATATGTAACGACTCCTCAGCAATCTCCTGTCCAACAAATGATGGTTGGCAAGCCGTATCAGATGGATCCAGCTCATTTTCCACACTTGCAGCATTTACAAGCTCTTCATGGCGGAGCAACGGCCAGAATGCAGTATTTAACTCCGCCGAGCTCGTCATCTTCGTCCACGCCTGGGAGTAAAGGCCTTAATGGACAAATGTCGGGTCAGGCTCATGCTCAGCCTCAGCCACCAGCGACATCTTCTTCGGAAATTTCGCATGTATCATCATCAGCCGCAAATACCGAAACCTCATTCAACCGAGCTACTCAATCAAAGCTCATCTCCACCAACACCAGCGCCGCCCACTCTGCTGCTTCTCCACCTCCTTCTAGACATCGAAAATCGGGTTCTGTGCCTCAAAAAGAGCCAGAAAATCTTGATCTACCTCTGCAATCATCACGCTCGAAAAGTCGGTCCAAGAATCTTGACCAGGAAAAGAAAAAGATTCATGAGTGTCCGCTATGCCACTCGAGATTCCAACGTCCAGAACACGTCAAGAGACACATGCGTTCGCATTCGTCGGAAAAACCTTTCGTGTGTCCTCAGGAAGATTGTGGAAAGCGGTTCAATAGGAACGATAACTTGAAGCAGCATTTGAGAAAGATTCATCATTTGACTTTGTGAAAAACTTCATAATGAGAGTCATTTTGGACATTCATTCATTTTGGTGACTGATGATCACCTTTTTTTTTACTGATTACTTTCCCGATTACTATCGGTTTGCATTGGCTGGTTTAACAAAACATGTCACAGATTCTCAACGAGCAAACAGTAGAAGTAACGAGCGCGGAAAGCCCCGCTCCATTAACAGAGTAGGATGGATCAATGGATCTCGGAGTTACCAAAATGATCGGAATTATTCGTACCTTGAAAAACTAATCAGCATAACTATTTCGACATATGCGCTCTTGACTTGCACCTATCCTTGAACTTGCTTTTGATTCAATCAAAGCGCCTCTCTTATTTGCGCATCGATCGGGAGCTCACTCACGTCCACACTGGCAACCACATTGCTCTTATGGAACTCCTGTTTCATCAGTCCAGCCACTCCGTAACATCCAGCAGCAATGGTGAACAGAATTGCCAGCGTCAGCAATGACGTGGCCATACAAGTCAGACTGAGCCATTGTAGCACAGCATTCACCACGTAGAAAACAACCCTCCAAAGATTGCTGTCGAGCTTTTGAACCCCGAGAATAAACCAGTCTGGAACTCTGAAGATCTTGAGCAAAAATGGAACTTCCACAAATGCCAACACGATTCCTTGAACAATGGCAATGATCGCAAAGACAATCACAATATTGAAATGGAAGATGTTGGCAATCCCTAGAGCAATACAGAGGAAAATGAGCAGGATTCCGATCCATTGTCCGTACAAACTAATACAGTCAATTAGTATATAAAGCATTGAGGCAATCGCAATTCTTGAAGATACTCACCTGAAATTTTTGGACTTCATGTCCTGGCCGAAGCCGCTGATCTTGATGTAATCCGTAAACGCCATATTCTGGGGTGGAATTGATATGATATTGAGACTGATTGTGAAGATAAAGACAGGTAGTTGGTAAGTTTTAAAGAGCTATTTTTACGGAAATATATATCTTGAGAAAAAAAAGCCACGCATGGGGGATTACGTAACAAAATAATAAGCATTTGAGGAGGATCCATACGAGCAACCAACCGAATCAGTCATGAACCCAGCAGATTGCATGAAACCACTTTCTGGAAGCAGTTTTGAACCACCTCATCAATTGCTCGATGTTGATTTAGAACTGCTCAGCCCTCGTTTCGATAGTGTTCCCCTCCTCGCCTCGCTCGTCACTTGATCTCAGCTATTACGTCATCACCCCATTTTTTTTTCTGATTCAAAACGAAAATCCTAACCTTTTCTACTTTAGCCACCACCGCCCTTCTTCACCTTCCTTGCACCATTTCATCGCCCTTCTTCCTAATACAGCTCTCCAACTCCCTTTATCAAGTTCGACCGAAACCCTTCGATGGCTTCTCCGACTCCGTCCGACGACTCCATCACAGAAGCTCTCGAGCAAGTAGGCAAAGTAGCGTTCCCCAGGTTCTCTGTTCTGCCGCACTTGCCCCGGGTCCCAGACCGAACGACAATCTCCCGCAAGCTCAGCGAGCTCTCCAGCACTACGGGTCAAGAGTTTGCTCGAATTTACATGGAACTGAGCGAGTCTTTGACCGGGGTGGTGAACGCTAATATTGAGTACCCAGTGGAAGATCTCATGGAAGGATTCACCATTCAGGAGACCGAAATTGACCAGTCAACAGTCTCTAGAGAATTCAAAGACTCCTTGAAACCACAAGGGAGACCCTTGGAACCACCTGGTATTCTTCCTCCCCGCGAACCCGATTCCAAGCCTTCGCTTGTCGAAGATAGACTCGCCAACTACCAGCATCTCACTTACGTAACATTCGACCAATTCAACGACCAACATTTCCTCAGAAAACGCATCAAAGAGATTCTCAATCTCGATCTGTCTCCATTAGATCAAAGGTTCCTCATCCAGCGACTGATGTCCAGATCTTACTACGAAAAGCAGCGGTACGAGCGGAACGAGGAAAATGGATGTGGAACTAAAGAGACATTGGAAAACGACCGCACTTCAGCAGTTGAAGATGATGAAGTCACGTTGACTTCAGCCGATCTTGAACTGTCCTACTACAACACCTTAGACCAAATTCTTGGCTGCCCACACTATCAGCGGAATTGCAAAATTGAATGCCATCAGTGTCAACGCTGGTTTGTGTGCCGGTTCTGCCACGACGCAGCCGTCTCATCGCATCAGCTCGTTCGCAACAAGACCCGCCACATCCTGTGCATGCTGTGCGGAACGCCACAGTTTCCTGGGCAATTCTGTGTCAACTGTAACGAGAAACTCAGCGAATACTACTGCGACAAATGTAAACTTTTTGACAACGATCCTCTGCGCAACATCTACCACTGTGACAGCTGTGGAATTTGCAGATTGGGTCTCGGGCTCAATCAGGATTACTTCCATTGTGACAATTGCAACGCCTGTATTTCAATCGAGTTGAGAGAAAACCACAAATGCATCGAAAACTCAACTCATTCAAACTGTCCTATTTGCGACGAGTACATGTTCAACTCCCCGAAAACTGTTGTTTTCATGCTCTGTGGCCATCCAATTCACCAATCCTGCTACGAGGAGTATACCAAGCATTCGTACAAGTGTCCGATCTGTTCTCGAACTGTTATCAACATGGAACTGCAATTCAGAGTTCTAGATAAAGAGATCAAAGAGACCAAAATGCCTGAGGGAGTCACCGATTGGAAAGTCATTATCAAATGCGTTGATTGTGGAGGTAAATCCAAAACCGACTACCACTACTTGGGGATGAAATGCGACCACTGCAAGAGTTACAACACTATGCAACTGAGACTTATCAAGTCTCCAGACGAACATATCGAGATCGAAGTTCCAGATGAAGTCAAGTTCATCAAAGACTCGCTGGACGATAATTTTCAATTTGACGACAAGATTGAGCATCTCGAGGCCGGAAGCAGGTTCACCGGTGAGGGGAATATTGAGGATAGCGACGATGAGGGTGATAATGACATTGTGGATAACTTCATAAGGGTGATCAATAATTTTGAAAAATATGGGAGCATTGGAGAAGCTTTTAAGGACTGGTTGAAAGCAAGCCACCCCACGAAAGACGAGAAAAACGGAAGTTCAGTCAGCTGACATCAGTAGCATTTGAAAACAATTTGCAAATCTCCGAATTTGTGTACCTTTCAGATGAAAGGCCTTCTGACAATCAATGTGATATGAACCATTTCGAAAACACAAAAGCTCATTTGGGAGACTTGAACTCACTCAGAGACTACAAACAAAGATTGAGGACTCAAATCATTGAACAGATTGATTGAGATTAACAATCTCAAATGAACTCAGATATACGCAATCAAATGCCGCTACGCACTCGCTTCGCTCGTTGTAATTTACTGAACTTCGTCCAATAATACCATTTGAGCGAATTTCTGGGTGTATGTCGATAGAGTGTATACTCCTTTATTGATATTTTATCTTCTATGACCAAACATAGTCAGTGTTTGATGATAAGTTCATGACTGTCAATCAACATCCGACAATTCGCTCCATCGTAGCAAGTCAAATACGTAAACAACAACTCGTTTTGTTCCATTTTGATCACGTCAACCTCCTCCCTTTCAGACTAGAAATCGGTATACTCAAAATTCTCGATTTCTTAGCTCCACCAAGTCTAATTTTGCTATCCGACTCAGCCAAATCGCTTGAGACAAACGGCTGCGCCTGACCTCCTCCAAGCTGGTACTCGTTTGAATTGATCCGCACAATATCGTTCAGGCTCTCCTGTGATTTGTTCACCATGTTACTCAACTTCATTCCCAGCTTGACTCTGTTTTCGTTTTGGAGCCTAAAATCGTTCAATTTGAGCGCTGCATCGTCAATTTCCAACGACGATGAATACGATCTGTTTGGGCGGAGAGTTTCCCCAGTTCCAGGAAAGCCTTGTTGCTGTTGTTGTTGTAGTTGTTGTTGCAGTTGTCTTGGAGAATAATGCTGTTGCGATTGAGACAATGAATGTGGTCTCGAATATGATTGTGGGATGAAAAATGAAGTCGCTTTCGGCGTAGAAAGAGCAGACGAAGACGAAGAAGCAGAGGGACCTGCTGCAATGGAACCAACACCAGTGTTGATCGGCGACAATTGAGGACTCTGTTTGGCTGCCAAGGCTCTTCCAGAGCCGTGAGAAGCATGCTTGTTGGGCGACAAATCGGAAGTTTGTGAATTTGACCTAAAAGTTCGCATGGTCATTGAAGAGCGTTTTGACATCGGCGACTGTTGGGCATTTGTGCTCTCCGAGGAGCCGTCGGAAAACGGCACGGCCGTTTCTAGAACTCCCGGAGTACCGTCAGTATCGATAGAAGAAGATCTCGTGTGTTTGGGGACAAGTTTTGTGCTTGCAACAGGAGAAGGATTTCTCGTGAGTCGCACAGACGACGCTGTTGATATGGACTGGCCGTCATTGTCCAGATACTGAGTGGAATTGGCTTCGTTATCAGATGAATTGCGCGAGGAAAGTGAATATTTGCGCGATTGGATCGCAGGAAGGGCAATCTTGGAAGCAGTAGCAGTGGTCACTGAGCTGGCGTTGCTTGGAGAATGGTATCTACTGGCTGTCACTGAAACTCCTCTCTTTTTCATTTCAACGTACCGAGTCTGAACCTCGTAATCGTATGCCAGATCAAGCGGTTTCCAGCCTTCAGCATTCACAACCTGGTCGTCTGCTGTCTGAGCAACCAAAAGCTCTACACAGTCCAAGTATCCGTATTGCAATGCCAAATGTAAAGGAGTGTTGCCGTCATCATCCTGTATGTTTGGATACGCCCCGTTGCTGAGCAGGATTCGTAGACAGTCTGGATGATTGTTGGCGCAGCAAACATGGGATGGAGTCCAGCCTTTGTCGCCTCGCTGGTCGACGCAAACACTGAGATATTCGAGAAGAAGAGCGAGCGTGCGAGCCGCGTTGCTGAGACACGCACAGTGTATGACGGTATCATGAGAGAAGGTGAGCAAAATCTCATCTTCCGAGGTGATCGGGATCGGCGTAGAGAGTTCGTTCAGAGTTTGGAGAGGTGCTAGTGGTTGTGTAGGTGTTTTCTTTGAAGCGGAAGACATACATCGCTGCACAATAAGCTGTAAAAGAAGTTCAGCAATATCAAATCTATCATGGTATGCAGCGTAGTGAAGGTTGCTCCACCCGTTCTCGGGATTGATGTTGTCCACGAGGTCCGGGTAGCGTTTGAAAAGGCGGGAGACGATGAAAAAACTACCATCGACGATGGCTGTACGGAGACGCACAGCGGGGTCTATCATTGCGGAATGTTGTGAGGCGGAGAGCTGGAGAAATGTGTGAATTTTCGGATAAGAATGTCTGCTCTGATTTTGAATAAAAGCAACCTTTCAGAAACGGCGAGTTTATGCTAGTGTCTCAGGTCAGGTTGAATTGTGATGATTTGAAGAAAAAACACGATTTCTAAAACGATGTCAAACGGAATGATGCAAGTCGTGAGAAATAAACCTTGCTTTGATGTCTGTACACTGTTGGTAAGGAATGAGTCGGATTTGAGGGAAATGATGCCTTATGAGGTCTATCTTTTCAACGTCCAATCAGCTTAACAAGTGGGACCGTATTGTGAGATAGGGTGAAACGGATCGGCCAAAATTCGGGGATTTCAGGATACGCGGATCAGATGGAATCAATTTATAATAGTTGAACTAACCACAAGAAACCCCAGTTCATGAAATTACGCTTTGTCCCAAACCTTGCAGTCAGCGTTTCCCACCGAAACCAGGTTTTGAAGCGGAATTTTGTGCGACCGGAAGATCAATTTTCAAGACCTACGGTGCGGGAATGAGCGGCACCAGCGAGACAGGGGCAGCTGTATGGGATCCTTTGGATTTGGTGAGCGAGAAACCACTCGTTGCGTTGTTGGGGAACGGAATAACGGGCAAGACTAAAAAGGGCAAATTGCAAGTTAGAGGGAAATTGTGCTTTTTATTTCTCACGAGGAACAGCCGTTTGTTGGTTTCTGAATCGGGAAGTGAGCGTGCGCTGCACAAAACGAGATGCAGAGAAAAAATATGCGGCCGACGAGCGCGAGCGAAGCGAGGTGTCAGGTGTGACTGAGACGTAGAACGAAAGGAAGAATAATAGAGAGTAAACAGAGAAGTACGAGAGATCCTGGGATGTAAGCTGCAGAGACAATAGACTATAGAACAATCAGTGAAAGCTGGCTCAACAGGCTGGATGACTTCCTTTTTTTTAACACGTCGTAATCATTTATCGGTCAATTAAATATTAAGCACAGCTATAGACATTAAAATACAATAGTGGTACACTAGATGTAGCGAAAGGAACGGAATGAGAGAAGAGTCAAAAGAATGAGGGGAAGGAGGGTAGAGGGGAGAGGGAGAATATTAATGATGTGAATTTGTTTTCATCCTGCGAAAACACCTGGAATCCGAGAGCTAGAAACGCAGTATCGGGATTCCGATTGCCGATTGCCAATTGCCCATCGCCGAGATCTGTGGATCGAGTAGTTACTTCTCGCCATTACTGGAACTTCGGGACCTCGTAAATCACGGGAAACGCCAGCCCTGCTGGCACTGGTCCTGCTGGGCCCTGTGCCATTTGACCATGGCCGTGGCTGGCGGCGTCGTGAGCGTCGTAGCTTTTTCTTAAACACTTGAATTCCGCTTTGTTGGTGCTGAGATGACTCTTGAGCTGATCTTTTCTGTGAAACCGTTTCCCGCAACCCCAAGCTGTTCCATCTGGGTTCAAACCTCCGCAGATAAAAGGCTTCACGTTAGCAGAATGCTGTTCTTTCGAGTGGCGAGACAAATCCGAGGACCGACTGAACTTGACGTTGCAATCCGGACAGTTGAACAATTTCTCTTTTTCATGAACTGACAACTTGTGACTGATCAGATTGTGTTTTCTGGTGTACGACTTGCTGCACTTGTCGCAGCGGAAACGGTTGTCTAGAGAAGCCGAGCTGGTGTGTCTGTGGTGGTAGGGCTGTTTTCTCATAACTCCCATTGTGGAGGGAGTAGAGACCGATGAGAGAGGAGACATTTCTTCAGAGTATCTAGATGAGTTTGGAGAAACATTCATTGGAATAGCGTAAGGATGCTGGTGAGGATGCTGATGGGGATGCTGGTGAGGATGCTGATGAAGATGAGTTGGTGGGGCCGAACCGCGTGCCACGAAAACCATCGAAGGATGGTTCATCATGTTATCTGGGGAGGAGGGCGTCATTTGATAATGCAGTGGTGGTGGGGAAAGAACCTGAGCGACGAACTGTTGTGAGGAGTACATCATCGACAAGTCAGAACTCGGAACCGAGTTTCCATTCTTTTGAGTCTGTGGAGCCACAACAGGCGCAACTCCCACCATTGGGGGACTCGTAGAAGCTGGAGCCGGTGTTTGACGTGGAAACAGCTTGTCTATACTTGGGAGCTGAAACTTTTGACGGTCTTTGCCATGGTCGTTCGTGGAAGGCTGCGAGGGACTTTGTTTATCTGCTGGTGTCATTTGGTCATCCTTAGATCTGAGATGGTAGCTGGTGAGGTCTGTCGACAGGTGGTTAGGCAAACTGTTGTGAACAGACATCATCATCATCTTTAGCGAGTGTTTATTTTTTTTTGTGTTAAATAAACTTCTAGAAATCAAAAGATGTACAGAAGCTCTTGGATGGCAAATCTTTCAAATTTATACGCATCCTTAGGTTCCAGCATGCGCCTTCTTTTTTTTTAGTGTCATGCAGCAGACGCCCCTTACAAGGGTTCTATGCAAGGTGCCTCGGCTTAGCTGCACTGTCTGCTTCGCCCTAAAGGCGCTGGTGCAGAAAAAATGCTTCTGCGGCATGGTGATTGCACTCGTTTCTGCGCCTACTCTTGTTTCTGCGCAGTAAAGGCGCAGTTAGCGTCCGCTTGACACTTGCTTATTTTCCGGGCAGAACCTTCCGCTGCAGTGCTGCGCCTTCTCTCACGTCTGCGCAATTTGTTTCTTTTTGTTGATGCAGTCGCCGAAGAAGAAACGATCACCATCATCTTGGAGGAAGAAAATTGCTCCAACTGTTGTGCTCAGTACGGAGTTGCCACCCTGATGATCATTGTGATACGGCAACCATATAAGTTGACTGTTTTTGAAAATCAGTCGCCGGTGCACGTGCCAAAGTTCAAATTCGTCTTTTCACGAGGCATTGCGCGCGATTTCATTGGCTGCATTTGCGCGCATACATACGTCTAATTAGCTATCGTCTCCGCGATTTCGCGACGGTTGTTTGTGTGTTTCTTTTTTTTTTGTTGCTTTTGCATACTCTTGCGCAGACCTACCCTGATCCGCGGCTAACTGTTGAACACCCGCCGCACAGCGACGGGGCGGTGTTGAGGGGTGTGTGCCTGACTTTTCATGTACCATCATGACGTAGACTTTCTCGTAATGGTATAGAATAGGTAGCCATGTGCAAAACAGCCGCTAATTCTTGTACCTTTAACCGTCAGACATACCCTCACTGTAGAAATCTTCACTACTGCAACCACTATTCTTTTCGCTGCATGAGATTTCACACTACAATGCAAAACCCGAACATATTTGTGAGGCGCAGAACAGTTTCACATCAACTGAATGCAAATTATTTCCAACGTATGGACTGAATATTATCACCATTTTGAGGCTGAGCGCTTGCATAAAAAGTAAGTGCGCAAACAAATCGCATGCAGCCTAAACAAAGTTCTGCCTTTTAATAAGCTACCGAGTACTGCTCATTAGGTAACCAGCCTTGTTTCAGTCCAGGGGCTCACCACAGTTGTCACGCAGAGATCTCGCTGATTTCTTGCAGGTTCCCCATCCACGTGGTGAGCGCATGGAGCTATATCAACCCTGCATATGAAATGATCGGCAATACCAACGACTTCTCTCCCTGTTTCGCTTCCTGTTACCTTCCATGCTTCTTAGCTTATTCTCGGTGACCATCCAATGCACTTCTCACACACCAACTTCAACATTTATTCGCCTAAGCCGCAAGAGAAGAAATCATGCAGTTACTTTCACATACCCCAATTCCCAAAACGGCAAGCCTGCAGTGTACGGATGTAAATTGTCTTTGCTACGTCAAAAACATTTCGAGTACACAATTCATTATTATCAGTCGGACAAACACACCAGTATAAAGCAAAGAAAAGAAATAAAAATAGCACTTAGTAACAATATCAGATACATACGATTGGATCGAATGAAAAACAAATCTCCTAATCCCCGTCCTCGAGTGATTGAAAGCAGGAATTCGTATAGATAAGCCGCAATGCCTGAGACTTACCACCAGCATAAGAAAAGTGACTTTTGACCCTTCTGCAAACCCAGGTTTCAAGCACTTCCGTTAGATGCTGGAATTTGGGCCGTGGCCCCTTCCACTGCACCTTCAACGACGTCAATCACTTTGGAAACATGCTGTTCGACTTCAGCACCCACCTTAGCAACCCGGTCGTCCAATGCATCTACAGTACCATTAACGCCATCTTTGGTAGAACCAATAAATCTGTTCACTGTTGGCTTGATTCTGGACTCATAGGTAGGTTTGATGGCAGTCTCGTAAGCCTCATTCGAGAGTCTTCTGGAGGTTTTAGCCAAAGCGACTGGTGTAGAAGAGTCAGCTTTCTCATCATGATAAACCTTGTTGACGTGCTGTGGGAGCCATGTGACTTGACTGGTGACTTGGTTGACGTATGGGAGCGTTCTTTCGTAAGTAGATCTCAGCAAAGCTCTTGTTCGTGACACTTCACTTGATGCAACAGAGGTCACATCCTCAGCCACATTTTCGGCCTTGTCTTTGATGGGCAGCAAATAATCCACTATTGACTCGTATGTGTCATTGAAACGCTTCACAACAAATCTGAGTCTTGATCTGACTGCTCCGGTGGCATTTGAGTAAGAGCTGCGTATATTTTTTACCAGAGAACTGGTGACACTGTTGTATCTGTTGGAAATTTGTTTGGACAAGTCTTCGAAAGAATAAGACGTGAGACTTGGGAAAGTCTTATCAAGATAGTTGAGGGCCTCATCAGTACGCTTATCGGCGGCATTGAGCACAGAAACAGCCAATGAAAACCCAGAAATGATTCCCACGAGCCGGGAGACGGCTACAGAGGCATAAGAGGACACCACTTTCACGAGCGGATTATCAACGGCAACGTTCGTCACATCCGAGACCATTGGATATGCCATGAAGTGCGTGTAAGTGTGAGAAGTAAGCTTCTTTGAGCTTTTTGAGCCGCCGACTCCAGCGGCGGCAATAGAGTTATCAGATTGCAAGGAAGCTGTCATTTGAGAAAACGCGCCGGTCTGAATAGAGGACTATAGCTTAGATATTGCTAGCAACGATGCGAAAATTAAAGTAATTAGTTATAGATGATGCAAAGATAAAACAAAAATAGATCAGCTTATTCAATTTATATTATTTTTGCCCTCCTAGATAGGGAATTAATCAAAATTCCCTCTTTTCCGCTCCTTCACTTCTCATAATTTAGGGCTTGCCAGGGCAAAAAAATTAACACATCTGACATGTGATTGTGAATGCTATGGTTGTACAGTGGGATTTTGAATTTGGCGGCACCACGCCACTCTGGGGAGGACGTAATTTTTTTGGTTTGCTGGTGCACAGGTGTTCTGTATGCGGAAGGTGCTGAATCTGGAAGACTTTTTGAAGGTGAAAAAAAAACATTTTTGGGCAACATGGTGAAAAAAAAAGGTGAACAAGAACTTTCACCAACTCCATCTTCTCGTTCAGTAGAGTCTTTCAGATCACCAACCACACAATGTCCACTCTCAGACACCTCAGCAAGCGGTATGGGGCCAACGTTGAGCGGTTCCCGTTTCACATCCGCAAGATGTTCGAGCAGATGTCCAAACAGGCTCAATTGCCAGCTTTGAGACCAGATGCTTCCGAGGTCCCAGAAGTCAACAGGTTCACCAAGCCGCACCAGTGGAAAGTTCAAGTGGGTGACCGTGTCCTCGTTACCAAAGGAAAGTATCGCGGAACCGTCACGAAGGTTGTAGCACTCCACGAGTCCACGAACAGAATATACCTAGAACATTCCGAGACTAAGAAAGTGATCGTTCCCAAACAATTTTGGCAGCCCAACCAGGACTCGCATGTTCTGGAGTACCCCAAAACTGTTAGTTTGAGCGATGTGAAGGTCGTCGGAACCATTCTGCAAGAAGATGGAACGGAAAAGGACATTGCTGCTGACAAACTCGTGTTCAAAGGTTTGTACTGGGATCCAGACTACAAGAAGATGATGCCATACAGAAGAATCAAACATCACGAACATCTGATCATCCCATGGCCAAGACCTGATCCTGTTGAGGACTGCGAGTTCTCAACCCCCCCGGAAGAGTCCGAGACCAGAACTTACTTCACAGACTCCATCGCACGTACAGATACACCCGCAAACTTCTCCATCGAATCGCTCAGAGACCCTCTGATGAAGAGAAAGTACAAATGGGACAAGCACATTCTTTCGAAGGGAGACATCACGAAACTCACTGCTCCGGAAATGCCATACAGCGAAACCAAAAAGGCTATGTTCAAGGAGAGACAGGAGATCAGAGAGTCGCAGATCAAGGAAATGTCTCCGGAAGTGCTCGAATTCATCGGTTCCAAGGTTGCTCAACATCTCAACGCCGTGACCGATCCGGACTTCAAGGCCTACGTCGACAGAGTCTCTGGAGTGACCGCAGCTGCGAAGAAGGAACTCAAAGAAAAGGAAAAGAAGTTACAACAGGTCAAAGCGCAGGAAAACAAGGAGGACAAGATCATCAGAGACGCGGTCCAGAAGAAATACAGAAACTTGAGCTCCAAGAAGAACGGATCGGCCATCTTTTAAGAAAGATGAACGCCTACTTTATTTTGTACATAGAGGAAACATACTGCTTTTGTCATTAGTCAACTACCAACTATAGCTTCTCGTAATCTAGCTTACCTTCCAGCTTCTTGTTGTCAACCATCTTTCTCACAGCTTTCATCAAATCGGCCTGGATAATGTAGTCTCTGTCTTCCCTGATGGCGAAGAAACCGGCCTCCGTGACCACGTTTCTCAAGTCCGCTCCGTTGAACCCATCACTCATCTTAACCAACGCCTCAAAATCAAACTCTCCTTGCTTCTTTATCTTTGATGTGTGTATCTTCAAAATCTCTAGACGCCCGTTCTCGTTTGGAAGCGGAATCTCGATCTTCCTATCCAATCTACCAGCTCTCAACAACGCAGGATCCAGAGTATCGGGCCTGTTGGTGGCCATAATCACCTTTGTCTGTCCTAGGTAGTCGAAACCGTCCATTTGGTTCAACAGCTCCATCAGCGTTCTCTGAATCTCTCTATCTGCAGACGTTCCCTCCGAGAACCGTCTTCCTCCAATGGCGTCGATTTCGTCCATGAAAATAATACACGGTTCGTGTTCTTTAGCATAGCTGAACATCTCTCTCACCAACCTAGCAGATTCTCCAATATACTTATCCACAATGGCAGAGGCTGGGGAGAAAATGAAATTGGCTCCAATTGTAGCAGCCACAGCTTTCGCCAGCAGCGTTTTTCCCGTTCCAGGAGGACCATAAAGTAGAACTCCCTTGGGAGGCTTGATACCGACTCTCAAGAACAATTCTGGGTTTTTCAACGGTAATTCAATGACCTCTCTGAGCTCCCTCACTTGTTCTGTGAGACCTCCAATTCCACCAAACGAAATCTCGCCAGGCTCAAACGTCGTCATGTTGTACACCAATGGGTCCACTTCTCTTGGCAAAATTCTCATTATGGTCAATGTGGTCATATCCAGCGCCACCCTGACTCCTTTTTTCAATTTCTCTCTCTTGATAGTTGATCTGCAACCCACTATATAACGAGGGCCAGAAGACGCTTTCACAATAAAGCGTTCCTCGTCCAATTGCTTCAGCACTTCTCCAATGATCTGGCCAATGCTCTGAAGCGCCTTGATGTCGTCTTCTGTCTTAGTGTATCTTTTTTCGAGGTCTCGTATGAACATTCTAGACTCTTTCAATCTCGACTCCCATTGACTGTGTTCTATTAATTTGTTCTTTAGACCCCAAAGGGCCTTTTCTCTGGCCTGATCCTCAGCTGAGACAGCCTCTGTCGTGCTGGCAGCCTGGCCTGCTGGCTGACTGGACGGTTCGTTGGTGGTGTTGGAGGCTGCATCGGTTGTGTTGGAAGGCTCAACTCTGTCAGAAGACTCGTTGCTCTGCTCGTTCAGAGCAGCTAAAAGCGGGTCGTTTTCCTCACTCATCGCTAGCGTGATTGATCAGTTGAAAAGCGTGTGTGCCAATTCCTTGAGAATGGAGTTGCAGCTGAACTTACAAACCAAAAGAGCAGATATCTTTAGAGATTAGTTAGTTTTGATGATTCAGTGGCAAAAAATACAAGACATGAAAGACAAGATGGTGCGAAGTTTCTTGACCGGGTAACTTTTTGAGATTACATCAACTTTTTTAAACATCAAAAAAATACTTCACAAGCTTTCAAGGATGCTTTTTTTGACGTAGTTGGGTACCCAGACTCATCTTCAATTCGCCGGAAAACTCCCCACTCACTTCTGTCATCATCATGGAGTTCCATGCTGTGATTTTCTGCGGAAAAGGAAACGCTTTGTCACCTATATCAGCTGTCAAAGACACTGGGCTTCCCAAAGCTCTTCTACCGGTGGCCAATAAACCCATGATTCAGTACGTCCTGGAATGGTGCGACCAAGCCCCCTTCAGAAAAGTCACCATCATGACCGAGACTCATACGCTGGCTGCCATTTCCAAGTTTGTCGAGTCGTACAAAGTCACTAGAGACCCAGAACTCGCTGGCTCGAGCGAGATCGAGTGTCTTGGATCCGACGCTTCGTCCACCGGACTCATTTTAAGCCAGCACAAAGACCATATCATGAAAGACACGTCCAATTTCGTGATTTTGCCGTGCGATTTTATCACAGACGTGCCGCCACAGGTGCTCATCGAGGTGTATCGCGGCCGTAATGACGAAAATATCGGGCTCTCTGTGTGCTACAATAACACTTTCGAGAACATAGACAGCAACAAGGTGCTCAAGACCAACTACACAGTTTACTCCAGTTCTCAAAATGCCAACCCAGTTCTTCTGGATCTATATTCGAAGTCCTCAGTGTCGATTTCCAAGTTTTTGAAAGTGAGAACGCATCTCTTGTGGAGGTATCCAAACACCCAAGTTTCCAGCAACTTGCTTGACTCTTTCATCTTTTTTGGAGACTCAAGAATGTTCGACCTGATGCAGGATGGTAAAGATGGGATTTCTTCGAGCAAGTCTGCTAGCAAGATCAAGAGAGACCTTGCAAGACGTTCCTGGAGACATTCACAGCACAAGGAGAGCGTAGAGCTGTTCATTTTGCCTGATCAGTCAACTTTTGCTCGTTGCAACAACCTGCCGGTGTACATGGAGGCTAATAGATACTTTTTGAAGATCAAAGCTCGGGATTCGAGCTCTACACCGCCTCAACAGAAAGCTAACAAGAACCTGGCCACGGTGGGTGCAGACTCAATCATTGGAGAAAACTCCGAGCTCGGTGAGAAGACCAGCGTCAAACGGTCTGTTATAGGCAAAAACTGCAAAATCGGCAAGAAATGTCGAATCACGGCGTGCGTGTTACTAGACGGAGTGACGCTGGATGACGATACTCATTTGGAGAACTGTATTGTTGGAGCTGGTGCTAAGATCGAGTCGCACACAAAATTGGTGAATTGTAACGTGGAAGGTTCGTACATTGTGGGCAAGAACGTGAACTTGAAAGGTGAGACTTTGACCAACATCTCGCTCGAATTGGAGGACGGGGATGAAGACGAGGACGAAGACTCGTTTGCTGTTGGTCCTACGGCATCGAGTGATGAATCTGAGGGCTCTGACGACGAGGGCAGCAGCGGCTACGACGATGAGAGTTTCGAGGAAGAGGAGTATGAGGACGACTTGTTTGACAGGTAGAGATGATAAGCGACTAATTAGCGGATTGTACTGTATGGTTAGATTCGACAATAGCAAACGCCGGAATATAGTGTTCACAGATGCCGGTGACTGACCATGTAGAAAACCAGCCTTCTCGCTAGTGACGCCACCAGACTATGCCCGCTTTTGGTGCTTGAAAATGATCTAGCTGGATCATTAGATCGAGAATTTCAAGCAAGCTAAGCTGAGCATTTTTTTTTAGAGATGGCTGGTGCATTAGATCTGGGCCGCGCACGACTTTGTTTTTATCCCGGTCTCGAAGACAGCCGGAGTAAGGAATTAAGGATTCTGAGATGAGTCAAGACACTCAACGATACCAACGTGTGGATGATATATCACACCAATCGCATACTGCTCATTTGCTTGCTTTGAGCTCTACCCGGGGTTGTTCAAACCCTTTTGAAACCCTGCAAACCCCACATGTCTCGAGGCTGCCAAAGAAGGTCGTGTGCCGCACTAGATCGGATCTGCACCGAAAAAAAACGGTTACAGAATTGGCTTACAGGTCAAACCAGCCATTTTTGGGGCCCTCTCATTGCGGAAAGCCAAGGTTTTGGGTGCGTTTGGGGTGCTGTAAACGGGTATATGCTGCGATGCGTCGACATGACCAGTGGCTGGTATATAAGGAGCAACTTCCGCTGTCTAGATAATCCGTAGTACGCAATTATATCTCTTCACTTCAATCTCAAAACATCGCACTCGCTCACTCTGCACCACCGATGAAGTTCAGAGCCTCGCTTCTCGCCGCCATCGGCTCGGCACTCCAAGTGTCGGCCTACAGCTATGACCTCTCTTACCAGCCGAGATACTGGAACACTTCGTCGGCCATCGCGAGCTCGTCTTCTTCCTCTTCTTGCTCTACCGACATCACTGTCACCTCCACCAGCAAAATCACTCTCTCTGGCTCGCCGACGGCAACCGACTCCGACAGTTACCTCGATGAATACACCACGCCTGTGGCTACTGTTTCCGACGACATATGGACCACTGCTCTGTCGTATGTTACCACCACCTCCATCTATAACGACTGCCATTACTCTCTCAGCTCTTGCTCTGAGGTCACTACCACCGAGCTGGTGGCCTCGTACACCACGACTTTGCCCAACGGAGAGGCCTCGGTTGTCACCACCGTGAAACCGCTCACGGACAAGGAGTACACCACCACCACCACAGCCACTTCTTGCTCGAAAGGAGGCTGCAAGACCCTCACATACACTGAAGTTTACTCTTCGTACACAACCACCATTTCTGGTGAGGCCACTGTTGTGACGAACTATGTCACTCTGTCTGCCGAGCCAACCACGACTCTCACTGTGGGTCCTTACACCACCACGGAGGTGGTCACGACCTGTTCTGCCGGAAAATGTTCAACTTACACTACTGAGGAGCTCGTTTCTTCGTACACTACCACCATTTCCGGCTCTGAAACCGTCGTCACCACCTTCTTGACTCTTTCTGGCTCCGATGACGTCACCACGACTCTCACCGAAACTCCTTACACCACCACGGAGGTTGTCACGACCTGCTCCGCCGGAAAATGCTCGACTTACACTACTGAAGAGCTCGTCTCTTCGTACACTACCACCATTTCCGGCTCCGAAACCGTCGTCACCACCTTCTTGACCCTGTCTGGCTCCGATGACGTCACCACGACGCTCGCCGAGACTCCTTACACCACCACCGAGGTCGTGACATCCTGTTCGAAGGGAAAGTGCGAGACCTACACCACTGAGGAGATTGTCTCGTTCTACACCACGACCAAATCAGGTTCTGAGACGGTTGTGACCACCTTCTTGACTCTTTCTGGGGCAGAGTCCACCGAGGTTGCTCCTTACACCACCACTGAGACGGTGACGTCATGCTCGAAGGGCAAGTGCTCTACTTACACCACCGAGGAGCTCGTGTCGTCTTACACCACCACAATTTCTGGTGAGGTCACTGTTGTCACCACATACTGTCCATTGAGTGGCACCTCTAAGGCTGCCACCGCCACACCTGCCACCACCGCCACACCTGCCACCACACCTGCCACCACCTATGCCAGCACCTCAGCCACCCCAATCACCACCACCGTCACCTCCTGCTCGTCCGGAAAGTGCCAGACTTACACCTACGTCGAGATAGCTTCCTCGTACACCACCACGATTTCGGGCAAAGCTACCGTTGTCACCGCTTACGCCACTTTGACCGCCAGCAAAGACACAACCACCACCGAGACCATCACCTCCTGCTCCGAAGGAAAGTGCTCCACGTCCACCGCCACCGGCGTTATCTCCACCTACACGACCACTGTTTCCGGAGAAACCACCGTTTTGACCACATTCTGTCCTCTGGGATCCGTCACCACTACTAGTTCGACCACCAAGGAAACAGGCGTTGTCACCGGCAAGGGAGGAGCAGGAGCTGTTCAAGTCACCACCTACACAACGACGGTCAGCGGCGTTGAGACCGTGGTGACCACCGTTTGTCCAGTGACCACCACCGCTACCTCTGCTGCGACTGCTGCGCCAGCAACCACTACTGTGGTTGTCTCTGGCTCCACCATCGTGACCGGGGTGAGCTCTTATACTGTCACCGAGAACAACGTGGTGACCGTCAAGACCACCTACTGTCCTCTGTCAGATGCCACGACGACCACTGCAACGACTGAGATCACTGAGACCACCGAGGTCTCTGCCACCACGGTGACTGAGACGGAGACTGCAGCTACAATTGTCAGCACCGCCACGACCAGCACCGCCACAACCAGCACCGCCGTGGCTGAGAGTGCTACCACGGTGACTAAGACTGAGACTGAGACTGGAGCTACAGTTGTCAGCACCGCCGTGACTGAGAGTGCCACCACCGTCACCAAGACTGCCACTAGTGGCTCCACCACCACCACTGTTGCCGAGGAGTCCACTGCCAAGTCCTCAGTGTCCACCACTCTGGTGAATCCAGACACAACCACCGTCGAGCTCGCCGCAACCTCGACCGTCTCCATCCCAGTTGAGACCACACAGTCTGTCAGCACCTACGTGTACACCTCGAGCATCTCGGGAGTTCCTGTCGAGCTCACGACATACGTGACGGTCACCACCAAGGTGAGTTCCGCCGCTTCTCTGACCGCATCCACGCTCCAGACCTCTGCAACCAGCTCCTCAGTGACGCATCCAGCCATTTCGGTGGCCTTGGAAAACGGCTCTAACAAGTCTGCAGTCGGCATGGGACTCATTGGTGTTCTATCCGGTCTTCTTTGCGTTCTCCTGTGATGGGAGATAATGTTTTGTATTTATAGCGATTATTATATAGGCGAATGAACTCTTTTCTAGACGACACAAACGACGAGTAAAGCGAGCCGGACTCTGATCTGTTCAAGAGTAAGCCAGCGGGTAGGTTGCTTGCCTTTTGCTCGCTTGAAATCAAAGACTTTGCTCTGGTGTACCTATCTGTACGAGAGAGAGCGGACTATGAAGTGGCCCAGTATTGTGGCAAGCACTTTTGAGATGACCACACCGAAACTGGAGAGAAGCAGCCCGATAGTGAAACGGCGAATGCCGAATGCCAGTAGGCCAGATTGCCCAGCAAGGCTCAGTGCCAAGCAGAGAGAGACGCAGAACTACAGAGGTGCTTTGGTGCTAGGAAAGCATGTAGCGAGCAAAGTCGGGGAATCGCTGTGGCTCTCACGTTGCATCCATGTTCCTTCCGCAAGACCCTGATCATGAGGCTGTCTTGTCATTCGCCACAGACGATTAGAGTGATGACAGTTGTCACAAGCATCAATGAGCATGCGCATGCAGTACGGCCACGTCTGTCGAATACCTCAGTGACCGGCCATCACAGCAGATTCACATAAGCCGGGTCTCCTGATGAAGGCTCCCGCGAACGCCGACACCAATCCAGTTGACTACTCAGCACAAGTTACAATCGGACGTTCGTGGAAGGCACAGGTGATGGTGATTTACTTACGTCACACGACTGACCAAGCAGGCTTCCTGCCAACTCCGATCCGTGAACACGCCTTGCCGTGGGTGACACCGAGCTGTAGCCTAAACAAGCGCAATAAAAATACGTTATGTTGCTCGCTTCGCTGGCCAATGTATCATAAACTTAGTGACCGGGTCTCCATTGCAAACAAGACCAGGTCTATGAGAGTTTGTGAACTAGATCTCGCATTCCTTTTCCCCTCCAGTTAACCATAAAAGCGGATAGTGCAGTGAATAGGATGCTTTCGTATCAGGTTCTGTAAAAGAACAAGACGAGGAAAATTTAACTAGTGGGAAATCGGGGTGAATTTATAGTGAAAAAAAACTTCAGAAGGGAAAATATTTTTTTCTTTCCCTTCAGATCAGGCAGGGTAACTAAACAAAAAATCAAGGCGCACAGCTAAATAATATAGGTTGTATCAGATAGCCAATCAACACCCCACAGTTTGACATGCTCTTTCTCGTTTTGCCATCAATTTTCCGCAATGGGGCTCAAGTACAACCAACTACACCGCCGCGAGCGATCGCCAGACCGCGGTTCTACCAACTGCCACAAGAGGTCCCGAACAGCGCGTTCGATGTACGTGGTTAGGAATGGCGAGCAATCCCAAGACACTGGCCCTGAGTCCCCGAACGCTGGGTCTGCGAGTGGCCCGCTTGGCTCATCCGAGTCTCCCGGATCTCCGCCCTCTCCAAGGTCTCCGCTCGGTCCATCCTCACGGGCTCGTGGTGTTCTTCTGCGACTCAACTCGGTGCGGGGGGCCATCGGCCGCACAGCCACAGCATCCGCCACAGCCTCACCAGCCACGCGGCGAGGAAGAGGACTCAGATCGGTGCCCCCAAGACCCCGGGACGCCTCCGAACTGCCCGCAAGTCCAGAAACAGATCGCAACAGGTTCAACAGACCGTACATTCGGTTCCATAATCCGCCACTGGTGATCACCGAGTCGGAATCTCCTGCCATAATGACATGGGCAAGAAGACAGCAGTCTCGGTGGTCTTCCAATCGCGTCTCCGACACTCCGGCCCCCGGGTTCTCCTTTGAAGAGCTTTATCAGAACTTCCGAACCGTCGAAAGACAGCGAGAGACGCTGGAGTACCGGGTTTCTTTGCTGGAACAGCAGCGAATGCAGAGACGGGATGCTAGCTTGACACGATCCAACATGGCTCAGCAGCTTTCGTTGGCTCTTGAAGACGCCAATAATAATCATAGCGACGCCAGCACGATATCAGAATCCGAGCTGAACAACTACTTCCTGGCAAATGACCAAACTGCTCCCGAGGCTGTGATTGAGGTCAAGAGTCCCTTCAGAGACACGCAGCATGGCGGGTGTTTGGTGATGCCTATCTCGCATGAGATGAAGAGGCTGCTGGAAAGCGAGTCCAAGAGGAAGTTTGGTGTGAGTCTGGCAAGCGGGATTGTCTACCAGGAGATTGGGGATAGGAAGGGGGATCGATTTGGGAGTGGGACTGGCGATGAGAGTAATGACAACGACGACAATCAAAAGGAGTTGGTTTGAAGCGACTGGGCAAGCCCAGGTAACCTCGGATCGCTCCATCAAAATTTGCATAATGATGAAATGACAGTTTTTATGAAAGTTTGGGAGGTTACATCACTGAATGAGCAAGCTCGAGTAGTCCATTGCGTATCGGTAATGGGGCGCCTGTAGTTGTATGGATTGTACTAGTCGGCTACAAAAACTAATGCATGCCTGTAGTCGGTATGTGTCGAAGTTCCATACACTAAGTAATGCGATATCTGTGATCGAATAAATAAAAGCAACTTTACCATAAAACCCACCCTATCATTAGCCTCCAAACTCCAAATTCCAGCCGCATTGCTTGGAGAACTCGCAGCTTCCGCAAGTATACTTGGTCTGGGGAGAACACGGATCCCTCTTTCCTAGCCAGAACTCCATCCCCTTCTGGATGGCCCTGTCTGTGGAATCTCTGTCGTACGTGTAGTTGACCTGGGCATAAACTTCTCCTCTGACCGAGTACTCGATGGATGCGTGTGGCGAGAGAAAGTTGTATGTGAGGTGGTAAAGCAGGGCCGTTCTCGCTGCTAGCAGTTCGAGAGTCGGAGCGATTTTCCAGGAAGAATCCAGGAGCTCTTGTGGAATGGACGAGAGCAGCAACTGTGACACTTCGGAGTTCCCTTCGATAGCCAAAACCGACCTGAGAGGTTCCAGGGTGAACGGCGGATGGTTCTGAGGCTGTTCACGGCTGCATTCATCAAAAGGAGAGAAGCCTATCGGCTCTCCTCTCTTCAACTTGAGAAAATCGTCAATGAGGTACTTGTTGTTAATCATAAGATACAGGACCAGCGACGGCGAGAGTGGCGACTGCGGATCAAGTCCTCTTTTCCGCGCATTCAGCAAAACCATCCTGTAAGAAAGCTGCGGGTCCTCCGAGAGAATCTCGAGAAATCGGGTATACATGGATACCTGCGTTTTGGACGAGAGCTGCGTCTTCGGATGGGGCAGCGACCTCGAGCCTCTTGTCTTCAAATCTTTCACCCTGAGGTACAAAAACGGATTTTCTCGGTCACACCACGTCTCTGACTGGGCCTTGATCTTGGGAATGATCTCCGAGAGCGAAAGAGGGTTAACAAACCTTCTGTGGAGGTCTGCCTGATAGTGTTCAAAGACTCCCTGCTTGTCCCCACTTTCCAGAATGAGATGATCAATGATCCCAGAAACAACAGTGAGCTCTTCGTGCTCGTCAGCAATGTCCGAGGCCACCAATTCCAGAGCCGTGCCGCCGTTGGCCACAACAATCTCGCCCGTCTTGAGGTTGTACAGCGAGTGGACCAAAATTTCTCTACACTCGCCCAAAACAAACAGCTGACACAGCCGCTGCACGTTCCGAGACCATTTGAAAGCCAGCTCCGTCTTGGGGGAGTCAAATGAGGTGTTTGTGTCGTGTTCCAAGAGGAGAATGAGTTCGTTGAAGAGTTTGTAGCCACGCTCAACGTCTTCGGGCTGTGCAGGTGCTTCCAATTTTTCAGGCTGTGCAGGTGCTTCCAATGTTTCGGGCTGTGTAGGTGCTTCCGTTATTTCGGGCTGTGCAGGCGCCGCTATACTATCCTCGGTGTCGCCACTTCCTGAGACCTCCTCCAACAAACTCGAGAGCTCTTTCTCGTCCTCGGTGATGACGGGATCTGCCCGTCTTTGTGCTGTCTCAACATGCTGTAGTGTCGTATCGAAGCTGATTTTATGCTGCTGTTCGCCTTCCAATCTCAGCTCTAGCTGTGTTTTAGGGTGAGTCTGGTCCTCGAAAGTCGAGTGTTCGACACGGCCACGCACCATGGCCACACTGGCTTCCGGCTCAACCCCAGAAAACAGTCGGAACAACTTCTGAAGCTCGCACCATCCTCCAGGAATGATCTTGGTCACAGAGAGACGCGTTCGGCCAGGCAGACTGCTGCTGTTGGCACAGAGCTGCTCGAAAGGCGTCGGAAGCTGCTTGCTAAAGCCCCTGTATGGTATCACGGTGCAATCTGGGTTTCCTGAGAGTTTTTGTGCAACGTGGTCGTAGCGGTGCGTGTCCAGGGCGGGTGCGTCAGGAGCAAGGTCAGATTTTCGAGACCGCGGCTTGGCGTCCAGGGACGGCTCGAGAAACTGTTGGATGGCGCCAAAAACACGGTCGGGGTCCGGCGTGTACTCCGTACCTGACTCGGACTTGTCTGAGCTCGGAACGGCGTCTGCATCACTATGATCTGGAGAGGTTGTGAACTCAATCTGGAGCTGAAGGTGTTTTCTGTTGACTTTATCGAGGTCCTGTTGGAGCGTGGATAGAGAGCGGAAGCCATGTAAGAAACATCGAGGTTTGCGGATTGTCCTTATAGATCGTTCAAGCATGGGCTGGCGGGATGGCGGGATGTGCGCAGTGATGTTCGCCTGATCTGAGCTTTCATGTCTCACATTTGAACTTTTTCACTTGGATTTTTTTTATACAAAATTTTTCAGATCAGTCGCGTTTCTTATCTATTTATCTATGTTGATAAGAGCAGAGTGAGAGGAAAGAGAGCGATGGGAGTGTCGAATCCCCTGAAACAGAGCCAGTTAGCGGATGAATCCCGCTGGCTTAGCGCTCACAAAGACCTTCAACTAGCTTGGTTCCGACAAACCTCGCTCCACCCGCTCATTGAGTCACTTCCTTTTCTTGCCCTTCTTCTTGCTTGGAGGAGCAGCGTGACCGGTCGAGTTCACATGCTGGAACAGCTTGTTTCGACTCGAGAACGTCTCGTGACACACAGAACACTTCTCCGAAGCTGACTTGCTCTGACTCTCGGTCCCTCCGGGCTGGGCTTCCCCCGGACTTGCCTTCCCCGAAGTTGGCTTCCCCTTCTTCCCCTTCTTCCCTTTCCTGCGGCCTATGTCGCTCCAGTCGTCGTTGTCGTCGCTCAATTCCAGCTTCGCAGTGTTCTGCGACAGCGCAATCAGCTCCTCCAGCCGTTTGTCCTCTTCAGACTTCAGCTTCCGCGACTTGGCAGTGTACTCCACGTCTGAGTCAATCTCATCGTCCACAGACTCAGCCAGATCCGAGTCGTCAGTTGCTTCGGAAAGCTCAGAAAGACCCACGTCTTCCTCCTCTTTTCCTGCAGCTTCTGCGAGCCCTTCCTTCGCTTCGTCCTCCTCGTCAACGCTGCTAACAGAACTGTCGAGAGCCTCCTCGCGTGCCCCCTCCATCTCGTCAAACTCCTCGAGAGCATCCTCAAACTCCTCTACCTCATCTATAAACTCCGACTCGTCGATCCCGAGCTCAATTCCTTCCTTCCTCATCTGCCATTGCAACTTCTTGAGCAACTTGATGTGTTTTTTCGACTTCTCGTGCTCCTGGAACTGATTCTCGTGCTTGAAGCTCTTGTTGCATATGATGCACTCGTAGATGTCCCCGTCGTCTTCATCCTCAGAAACCTCGCCCCGTAAAGCCTTTTCGTCCTCGTACAGCTTGTTCAGCTGCTCCTCGATCTCTGCCAGCTCGTCAGCGTCTATCGTCTGCCAAGATTGTTCAGTGTATTGCTCCTTCTCCCGCTGTCTAACTTCTTTATCCTTCTGAGCCTGAACTCTCACTTCCTCCTTCTGTTTCTTCACTCTTTCCTGTTCGTACTTTTTCTGAACCAACGGGTTCACACGAGGGTCTTTTTTCTTGAGAAATCCAATCAAACGTCTCACGGCCTCATTGTACTCCTTTCTGGCCTGGTCCCGCAGCTTTTTGTTCTCTTTCTCCATCAGTCTACGCGTTCTTCTATCTGGAGCACTCGAATAACGGTACTCATCGAACCAATTGAACGTCTTCACAGACATGAAATTGCTCCAAACTTTGTAGAATATGCGAACCGTGTTCCCGTAGTCTGACTTGGAGTTGCCGAAGGGTGGATAAAGAAGCCTAGTAGGATCGCATGCAGACGCAAAAGTCGTGTCGTCTTCATAGTTGGCAAAGCCTGGAAGCCCTTGTTGCTTTCCTGCGGCCACCTCTTCGCTCGCTAGACGCTCTAAGACCACAGAAGCAACACGGTAGAACCCGGAAACTGAGTCGTCCATCCGCGCGTACAAATCGTTGCTCATGTACCGAGAAATGTCGTCCACAGAGAGTCCTGCATGGTACACAGGTCCGTCTGCACCACCCGTCTCGTCGTCGCTGGCACCGTCCTCGTCCTCTCTAAGCACCTGATACTTGTGCGAGTCGTACCAGGCACGCTCCTGGGGGTCACTCAGGGTGTCGTAGGCCAGCCTGACCTCGGCAAACAGTCGAGCAGCCTGCTCCACATCATCTAAGTTTTTGTCAGGATGCAGTAAAAGAGCCTTTTTGCGAAACGCCTTCTTGATATCAATATCGCTGGCATCTGTCGCCACTCCCAAAAGCTCGTAGTAGTCCGTGCGCATGTTGGGATCCAGTAGGCTTGGGGGGGGTTAACGGGGAGTGGGTAGTCAAGAGATGATTGACTGATTAAAGATAGTGAAAATTGTAGATTGAAAATATTTTTCAGAAATTTTCGGGCAGTGCAAAAGCTGTTAGGGAACAACGTGCGTGGTGAGTTGTACGTTGCAAGCCGCCAATTTGCGCTGGAATTGGCGGGTTGATCTTGAGAAAGGGAAGATCATACACCAGTAGAGAAGCCCAATCTCAAACCACGGCGTGAATGCCTGTGGAATGGTCGCCAGTTGACTGCGATACGAGGAAGCTCCCGCGGGCTAAGTGATCGCTATGACTCGAGTGATTTCGCCAGCCTGACGCCGAACTTTACGCCGTTCACAAGAGACAAAGATGTCCGAAGATAACCAAATGCAGCAGCAGCCCATCGGGAAGTAGAGTACCCTCGGGGTTAAATTGGGGTTACCTCCGAACTAGGGCTCCAACGAATTTTTTTAGAAACAATTGTCTATTCTCTCACCAGTAACAGACGGCCTAGGACGAAGTAATCACAAACAAGACAGAAGGGGCCTACGGGCGAATCAACTGGGCCTGCTCGTGCTGAGCGACCCGCTGCGTTCGACGTACAAACAACTCGCTTTGCTCGATACTCGGCTTACGTAACGTGTTATGAGCCCCGACTTCCAAACTGGACAAATAATCCATAAAAAAAACTCAAGTAGTTTTTGTTGACACTTCTTCAACTTACCAGCTCCTTTTACCTCACCAGCATCCCACCAAATATCAAGCTGTCAACGCCATAAAGCAGCTCACTCACCCACCAAGCAGCTCAGGACCTATAGAAGGCTTTTTTACGGGGTTTTCACAAGGCAATTGGACAAAATACACGAAACAAAATGGTTGTTTTGGCGGCGTCGATCTGTACAAGAGGAGGCAAGGCGATCTTGTCTCGTCAATTCAAAGAGCTTACCAAGGATAGAGTGACCTCTTTGCTCGCTGCTTTTCCAACTCTTCTTTCGGATTCCACCAAGACACAGCACACCACCGTTCAAGGCGAAAATGTCAGGTACGTTTACCAACCATTGGAGGAATTTTACGTGGTTTTGATCACAAACAAACATTCAAACATCTTGCAGGATATCGACACGTTGCATCTCTTCACGCAAACCATCACTTCGATTCTGCGTGTGGTGGACGAAAGAGAGATTTTCGAGAATTGTTTCGAAATCATCAATGCCTTTGACGAGATCATCAACCTCGGTTTCAAGGAGAACCTATCATTGAACCAGATCGTGACGTTCTTGGAGATGGAATCGCACGAGGAGAAGATCCAGCAAATCATTGAGCGGAACAAGGAACTAGAGGCTGCCGAAGAACGCAAGATGAAGGCCAGAGAAAAACACTTGGAGAGTCTGGATCGCAGCAGGGGTTTCGGAGCTGAAGACATACAAAGAAGGGAGATGATGCAGAGACAAATGATGCAGAGACAGACTGACCAGTACGACTTCCAGCCATCCTACCCCGGTTCTGCTGCCCCAGAGGCCTATGGCGGTGCTGCTAGTAACTCGAAATTAGTTGCTGCTGCCACTGCTCCTCCTCGGAAGGGAGGCCTTCAATTGGGCAAGAAAGCCAGCAAGATGGGAAGTGATACTCAGCCGCTACTGATCTCGACCCCTGCGCCACAACAGCAACAGCAACAACAGGCATACGAGACTCCAGTCAAAGAAAAGATCCCAAACAACGGCATTTTGATAATTTTGAACGAGAAGTTCACTACTCAGATCACCAGGGAAGGCTCGATTACGTCTGCCGAGGTGAAGGGAGACCTGCAATTAAGAATAAACGAGCCATCGTTGGCTCACGCCGTGATCAACCTGGCTTTGAACACCAAACCAGACGAAAATGTCAAGTTCAAGACCCATCCAAACGTCGACAAGTCTCTGTTCAACTCGACCTCGGTGATTGCTCTCAAGGACCAGAGCAAGTCTTTCCCTTCAAACGATCAGTCCCTCGGTGTTTTGAGATGGCAATCTGTGCCCAAATCGTCTGTGTCAGACGACAATAACGTGATTTTGCCCGTGGTTCTCACCACCTGGGCCAATAACAATGGAAATGGCTCTGTTAATCTCACTTTCGAGTACGAGACCTTGCCAGAGAAGCAGCTCGATGAAGTCAGTTTATTGATCCCGGTGAGTGAAGCCACCATCGAGTCGAGCGAACATGACAACGTTTCTCTCACGTATGTTGAAGAAGGCTTGCTTGTCAAGATCAGCGACCTGCGTGAAAATGGCTCTGGTTCGTTTGAGATCGTGTGTGCCGGCGTCGACGACGAGGAGGCTCTGTTCCCAATGGAGCTGCTGTTCTCGACGTCGCAAGCCGTGGAGGCTGGCCAGGCTTTGGGACAGGTCACTGTGACTTCCGTCACCAGTTTGGACACCGAAGAAGAGCTGCCGTTTGACATTCACTATAATGGTCAAAACGAGGGGTACTACATTGTTTAGTGGGGTAGATAATAGTTACTTTTTGTGAAAACCGACGGCCAAACGACGAGAGAAGCGAATCGTGAGGTAAGAGTGACGAAGTAATCGGTAATATTAATGGTAGTGATCATCAGCAGAAGACATGATATACGCTACGAAGTGCAGGGTTATCGGGTACCACTTGTCGGAGTTACTTTCCGTATCTGGGCCAGTGAAAAATTTCGACTCACGTAGTCGCACCTTATTTTGTCGACGCGTTTATTTCCGTCGACAAAAAGATTTTTCTTGGCCGACGAACCTTCGCTCCCGTGCTCGGAATTCGCGCACGGTCACTTTCTCCTGGTGATCGATCCCCAGGAATCCATCCAACCGAGAACATTAAATAATTTAATCTCTGGAAATTTGACTCTACTTTATTAAAGTCACCTCTTCCCAACGAACAATTGATTCACTCAACATGCTAGCAGGAAGAATGGCCATTGGTAAAAATGTTGGCAGCAAGGCTGCTGTCAGAGCATTCTCGTCCACCAACACGGTGATGAGAATCGAGAAGGACGCTTTCGGAGACATTGAAGTTGCCGACGACAAGTACTGGGGAGCTCAAACTCAGAGGTCGTTGCAAAACTTCAAGATCGGAGGTGCTAGAGAGAGAATGCCTGCTCCTGTGATCCACGCTTTCGGTGTTCTCAAGAAGGCTGCTGCTACTGCCAACGAGGACCTCGGAGCTTTGGACGCCAAGCTCGCTGCGGCCATCAAACAGGCTGCTACCGAGGTTGCCGACGGCGCTTTGATTGAGCACTTCCCTCTGGTTGTGTTCCAGACCGGTTCGGGAACCCAGTCCAACATGAACGCCAACGAGGTGATCTCCAACAGAGCCATTGAAATTCTTGGGGGTAAGTTGGGATCAAAGTCTCCAGTCCATCCAAACGACCACGTCAACATGTCGCAGTCTTCCAACGACACTTTCCCAACTGTGATGCACATTGCCGCAGTCACTGAAATCTCTAACCATCTCTTGCCGGAATTGACTGCTTTGAGAGATTCGCTGCAAAAAAAATCTGATGAGTTTGCTGACATAATCAAGATTGGTAGAACTCACTTGCAAGACGCAACTCCACTCACTTTGGGCCAAGAGTTTTCTGGTTACGTCCAACAGCTCACCAACGGCATTGCCAGAGTTGAGCACGTGCTCGAGAACCTCAGATTCCTCGCTCAAGGTGGTACTGCCGTCGGAACTGGTCTCAACACCAAGAAGGGCTTTGCTGAGAAGGTTGCTGAAGAGGTCACCAAGCTCACTGGCTTGCAATTCTACACCGCCCCAAACAAGTTCGAGGCTTTGGCAGCACACGACGCCATTGTGGAGGCCTCTGGCGCCTTGAACACCGTGGCTACCTCGTTGTTCAAGATCGCTAACGATATCAGATACTTGGGATCTGGTCCAAGATGCGGTTACGGAGAGCTTGCTTTGCCTGAAAACGAGCCAGGTTCCTCCATCATGCCAGGTAAGGTCAACCCAACTCAGAACGAGGCTCTTACTATGGTTTGTACCCAGGTTTTCGGTAACCACTCCACCATCACTTTTGCCGGTGCCTCTGGTCAATTCGAGTTGAACGTTTTCAAGCCAGTGATGATCTCTAACCTGCTCTCTTCCATCAGACTGCTTGCTGACGGTGCCTACTCTTTCAGAGTTCACTGTGTCGACGGTATTGTGGCCAACACCAAGAGAATCGAGCAACTGTTGCACGAGTCTCTCATGCTTGTCACCGCCTTGAACCCAAAGATCGGTTATGACGCCGCCTCCAAGACTGCCAAGAACGCCCACAAGAAGGGTCTCACCTTGAAGCAATCTGCTCTCGAGCTTGGTGTTTTGACTGAGGAAGAGTTCGACGAGTGGGTCAGACCAGAGAAGATGATTGGTCCAAAGGATTAAGTATATTGTCTCCTTTTTTAGTATCAATGAATTCAGAGAGTTATGTTAGCAACGTCAAACGACAAGCGAAGCGAGTCAGTTTGCAGCCATTATTGTCGTTCAAGACGTAGGCAAAATGAAAAAACTATTGACATACATTTAAAAAACTTCACGGTGGTAGCTGCCAGATTTCGTCAAATTACACTGATTCAAGCGTTTAAAGCCGCACGGATTGCGAGCATGCCACTTCAGTATTGAAACACCTACCAATTGCACCATGTATAAGATAGTTATATCTACCAGTATCCCCGTCGTAGTGTACGGATGTTGTTCAGTTCTGCGATCTTCAATTATTTCGGTTTCTGCCATTCACGACCGTGCCACTACGTCACAGTGGCGAAAAACACTGGCACGAAAAAGCGATCAACTTAACAAGATTGACATCCTTGAACACTCCCCTTTTCTATCATACCAAGCATTCATAGACAGCAGCACTTGCACAAGGCACCGATATCTGCCGACAGAACAGAGCATTTGCAGCGTAAGTGTTCGCCAAGTATAAGAATGTTTTCCTGTTCGAAAAGGTTGAGCAGACAAGTGAGGGCCGGTCGATTGACGAGGCTTGCGAGCCAGGTGGCGAGTCCTGTGGCGGCCCAGGCGGCCCAGGCGGCAAAGATGGACACTCTTTTGGCCGGTACTTCCTCCCGTGGGAGAGTGAGCGGCCAATTGTGGCGTGAAGGTGGTGAATTGGCCCATCTCGGTTCTATGAAGCCTCAGAATCTCGATCTCTCCATGCTTTTGAAGACCAAAAAGAGCGATAATGACAGTTCTAAAGATGGCAATGGCAAGACGGAGAACGGAGAGACTTCTGGCGATAAAACGGAGTCAGAAAAGCCCGAAAAGCCCGAGAACAAGGAGAAGGAGAAAGATGAGAAAGATAAGCCTGTTGGCGGTGGGAAGTCCCAGGTGAAAGGAAGTAGCTCGAAAGAAGGAACAGCTGGCGCCTCTGGAGCCGCAGGAGCAGCCGCTCCGCCCTCGGACGATTCTGGTTCGGGAAGTCCGCCTCCACCTCCCCCCAGACCAAAAGTGAAGTCCCCAGCCACTGTGGAGCTACCCGAGGTGTATCCCCAGATCGTGGCTTTGCCGATCTCCAGACGTCCACTTTTTCCAGGATTCTACAAAGCAGTGATCGTTTCTGACGTCAATGTTATCAAGGCGATCAAAGAGTCGCTAGATAGACAGTATCCATTCATTGGGTGTTTCTTGTTCAAAGACGAGAACATGGAGAGTGACATAATAGAGTCAAAGGACCAGGTCTACGACACCGGAGTTCTTGCGCAAATTACGTCGAACGTGTACACGAAGGACAATGAAACTGGAGTCGAGACTTTGACGACGGTGCTGTATCCTCACAAAAGAATCAAGATTGACGAGTTGTTCCCGCCGAAGTCTAAAGAAGGTGGAGTTACCTTGGTGACTGCTGAAGGGGTTTCTGAGACAGTGAAACCCCAAAAGGAGATTATCAAAGGTATCACCGGCGAGAAGGAGGGAGATGAGCCAAAGGCTATTACAGAGACCTCTGAAAAGGCGGTCGAACAAGTCGAGCCTTCCGACATCGTCAAAGCCTCTGAAGAAGAGGTTGTCATTGAAGAGGATGAGGAAGATAATCCGACTTTGTTCCTCAAGAAGTACCCAATTACTCTTGTGAATGTTTCAAACTTGGAGGACGAAAGGTACGAGAAGAACGACCCAATGATCAACTCCCTCACTGCAGCTATTCTGGAGGTCTTGAAGGAGATTTCTGGGCTCAACAAGTCGTTCAGTGACCAATTGGCTACCTTCAGTGCCTCTTTGCATAGCGACATCTTCAACTGTCCAGAGAAACTTGCTGATTTTGCTGCTGCGGTCACTGCTGGTAACCAGAAAGACTTGCAAGATATTTTGGACTGCACCAACATTGAGCAAAGACTTGAAAAGGCTCTCACGATCCTCAAGAAAGAGCTTATGAACAAGGAGCTGCAAAAGAAGATTGAAAAGGACATTGAGGAGAGAATGACCAAGAGACACCGTGAGTACCACTTGAACGAGCAGCTAAAGTGGATCAAGAAGGAGTTGGGTATTGATGACGGTCGCGAGAAATTGATCGCCAAGTACAACGAGCGTGTCAAGGATCTCAAGATGCCGGAGGAGGTTCGTAAAGTGTATGACGACGAGATCAACAAGCTGCAGACACTGGAGCCTTTGATGTCAGAGTTTACAGTGACAAGAAACTACTTAGACTGGCTGACCCAAATTCCTTGGGGGAAGCAGTCTACCGATTGCTACAACATCAAGCAAGCGCAAGCTGTGCTGGATGAGGACCATTATGGCCTGAAGGATGTGAAAGACCGGATCTTGGAGTTCATTGCCGTTGGAAAGCTGCTCAACAAGATCAATGGTAAGATTATCTGTTTTGTTGGTCCACCAGGAGTTGGTAAGACTTCGATTGGTAAATCCATTGCCAAGGCGCTGAATAGAAAGTTTTACCGGTTTTCTGTTGGAGGTCTGACAGATGTCGCTGAGATCAAAGGTCACAGAAGAACTTATGTTGGTGCCATTCCTGGTAGAGTTGTTCAAGCTTTGAAAAAGACTCAGACGGAGAATCCTCTTATTTTGATTGACGAGATTGACAAGATAGCACACACCCACACTGTGAATGGTGGTGATCCTTCTTCTGCACTTTTGGAGCTGCTTGATCCTGAGCAGAACAATGCTTTCATGGACCACTATATGGATGTCCCGATCGACCTATCCAAGACGCTGTTTGTGTGTACTGCGAACACTCTGAGCACGATTCCCGGTCCTTTGTTGGACCGGATGGAGGTGATTGAGATCTCTGGATACATTGAGGACGAGAAGGTCAAGATTGCCGAGCGGTATCTGGCTCCAGAGGCCAGAAAGAGTGCTGGTTTGGAGAACGTGAGTGTCTCATTGGGTGAGGATACTGTGAAGCAGTTGATCAAGAGCTATTGTAGAGAAAGCGGAGTGAGAAACTTGAAGAAGCAAATTGAGAAGATTTATCGGAAGGCTGCCCTGAATGTGGTGAAGGAGGTCGGTGATGACGAGGCAGATCCAGTTGCGCAAACAGCTGGATCTGCTGACTCTGCAGGAACTGAAGTGTCCAAGGAATCCAAATCCGAGGAATCTGCGGAATCCAAGAAGTCCAAGGAGGCTGAATCTGCCGATTCTGCTGAGTCTGAATCTACCGAGTCTGAGAGTACATCTCCCCAGATTGTTGTTCCCGAGAACTATACTATTGACATCACTCCAGAAACTCTCAAGGACTATGTTGGACCACCAGTGTACACAACCGACAGACTTTACGAAACAACTCCTCCAGGTGTGGTGATGGGCCTTGCCTGGACTTCGAATGGAGGTTCTGCTCTGTATATTGAGTCTGTCTTGGAGCACTCTATCAACAAGGATTCGACTCCAAAACTCGAGAGAACTGGACAGCTCGGTGACGTGATGAAGGAGTCAATCAGAATTGCATACTCGTTCTCGAAGATGTATTTGACAAAGAATTACCCTGAGAATCGTTTCTTTGAGAAAGCTCAGATCCATCTGCATTGTCCAGAAGGAGCTGTCCCCAAAGACGGTCCTTCTGCTGGTATTGCGATTACATCATCTTTCTTATCGTTGGCGTTCAACAAGCCACTGAGACCGGATGTGGCTATGACTGGTGAGATCACTTTGACGGGTAAAGTGCTGAGAATCGGCGGCTTGAAAGAAAAAGCTATTGCTGCCAAAAGATCTGGAGTCAAGACGATCATTTTCCCGAAAGACAATCTCGCCGATTGGCAAGAGTTGCCGGAGATTGTGAAGGAGGGACTGAATCCAGTGGCTGCTGAGTGGTATGATGACGCCTTCGAGGTGTTGTTTGACGAGGTGAGCAATGAGGAAGCCAATGGAGCCTGGAAGAAGGAGTTTGAGTTGATCGATGAGGAGGAGAAGAAGAAGAGCGATCGTAGCTAGACGAGCGAAGCGAGTTCAGCCTAGTAAGTCTAGCTGAGCAAGTGGAGGCTGAGTGAGTTCAGCTAAATGACCCTAGCTCAATGACTCTGCTAATCTAGCCAATCAAATCTTGATGAGCTGGCATAGACGAGTAACGAGCTTTACGTGTGTGTTTTTATTTCAGTTTGTGTTCTTGTATATAGAAACACTTGAATGAGTTGAGGATGAAAGTCAAAATTAAGCGAGTTGAAAAATTGGTGTAGAGATGTGTGATCGAAAAAAATAAGTAGGCAAGCTGAACCGAAAACGATAATGAAAGCAGCTATATATCTACAATGCCCTGAATGCTCTTTCAGTCAGTAATCTTCCACAACACACCATGGCTAACAAAAGCAAGAACAAGAAACAAAACTCTTCTTCGGAAACGTCTTCATCAAATGGTACCAGGAGTGAAGAGAGAACGATAGACCAGAAGAAACAGGCTCTCGAAATATACAAGAATGCACTCACATTCAACGTGATAGCCAAGTACGATCCCAAGATCAACCAGCTGATGCACCTGACATCATATTGCGTTGTTTACCGTTTTGATTCCGAGCTGAACGATTGGTCCAAGCTGGAGTACCAAGGCCCACTGGCTGTGTACTCTAGGAACTGCCAGTCTTTGAAAGATGGCGAGAAAATGAGTTCGGACGTGGTGGTGAGGAACGACAAGCTGTATCAGTTTGGTTTGATCGTGCTGAATCGCTTGAAGCCTGAGAACTTTAGCATAGGGCTTTTTGCAAACAAGCATTTGGATGACGAAGAAAACCAAATTATTGTGGAAAAGACAGAGAAGTTGATCATCGTCAGGGACTTGAAAGGCGATACTTTTGGCTTGTGGATTTTTGATGAGGCCGGCAGAGATTACGTGAGTGAGCTGCTGAAATTTTGCTTGGAGAACTAAAAACGAACACAAACAACGAGCGTGACAAATCGTCTGTTTCTCTCTGGTTGATGACGTCTGCTTGACGGACCGAGTTGAACAGCTCGCTGCGCTCGTTGTTCGTGCTGGGTCTTACATGTATAATCGAACGATAAGTTTCGCTAGTCGTCACCAACGTTAGCACAAAATATGTACTATGAAACAAACGACGGATAAAATCTACTACAGTAGCTCTCGGCGAGCTCAACAGAGCTTCGCAGCTCCAACTTGATGTTTCACTTCCTTCTCGAGCTTCATCAGCAATACGAACCCAGTTATTTAGTCACTTTATAGCCCGCAGATGTAGTCCTAAGAGCTTGTTTCCCGCGGAGTGCTCGTTATCCGTAGAGGCGTAGACTTTCGCAACTTTGCTGGCCACGATCCTCGCTCTGCTGTGAGATGTTCGGAAGCGGGAAAAGATTCATCTCGCGGAGAATGAGCAATGTTGAACGTCCTTTATAGTGGTCTTAACAACTTTGATGATTTTGGGCTCTGAGAGGCTCATTTTTTGATTGGACTGAGTCGAGACATCTTTAGCCTCATGCAGCTAGAATCTCATTTCGAGCAACCCAAATCTCAACACTGTAATCAGCTCAAGGAGCTGGGTTCACGACAATCTGCCCAACATCAGGCAAAGTCCCGACCTTTCTAGCGCAAACTTGCTGATTTATAAAGACAGGCCATAAGTTGAGGCCAGAACAGACTTGTTTCCAGGGGTTGAAAACATCCCATACAACGAGCGAGCCCGCTGTGCTCGTTGCTCATCTGGCGCTTTTCACTGTTCCTTCTTCTTCTTGTACGTCGCCCTCTTTTTCTTTGGAGGCTCCTCTTTGATTCCCCCATACTGCCCCGGGAGAGTCTTTCCTGCCACCGAATGATACGAGGAGCTTGTTGCCGCTGCTGGAGTCGCTGATCCCTGTGCTGCCAGCTGTTTCTTCGTCGGCTTTCTCGGCTTCTTTTGCTTCTTATCTGCCTTGGCTGACGTTCCAGAAGCCCCAGAAGAGCCTGGAGTCGCCGGTTTCCCGCCTGCCGACCCGCCAGAGCCCTGAATGGCCATGCTGGCCGCAACAGGACTTGCATGAGTGCCGTCCTGCTGGCTGTCGGCAGATCCCGCTCCAGCCTGCTTCAGCTGGCTGCCTGCTGCCGCCACGGCAGACGCCATCTGCTCCTTCTGCCGCTGGTTCAGCATACGTTCCTGGTTGATCAGAGCTCTCTGTTGCTGCGTGAGGCCGCCCAGCAGCCCGTTCATGTTTGGATCGCTCATCGAGGCCGGAATCCCACCGGTGACTGCCGCCTGTTTTATGAGCTCGACTTTGCGGCGCCACATCTCAACAAACCTGAGTCTTTGGAACTGGCCCGGCTCGTTGTTGGCTGCTTTCGAGCTCTCAGAAAGCTTGTTGTTGTGAGTATAGGATTCGGACAGAATCGTCATGAGCTGCTCGTACTTGGAGTTTGTGTGCGGCAAGTCTTCCTGGAGCGGTCTGTACGGATAGTTTTCTGCGTTCAGAGACTCGTGCTGCAGTTGTAAATCTGCAAGCTCCTCCTCGCGAGCGTCTTTCCGGTGCGGGAACCTCATGGAGTCTGTTTTCGGATCGTATTCGGGCGCAACCATGTCGAAAACAGGCCTCAGAGGCTCGTCAAAGTGGTAGGGGTTCAGTACAGGTTGAAGGTTGATGTTTCTGTTGGTCGCAGTGAGGATCTCACTCTCAAACGTCAAAGCAAAAGTATCGTGGAATTGCTGAGAGTCGGCCTGATAAGACAGATCGTCGAACTGCGCCAGCTGCGTGAACCTCAGAACCGTTCTGTACTCTTTCGGCTGTCTTGCTGGACTCTCTTTGGCGGGACTTTGGTCTTTTGGAGGGGACTGAGAAGTCGCTTGATTCGGCTCGTTTGGCTGACTCTGTTCCTTCCTCTCTCCTCCGTTGGTTTCTTTCGAGCCCACCTCGATCAGATTCCGATGGTCATGAACCTTTAAAATCAGACTGCCGTCGTATAGCTGGACTCCACCGTCTTTGATGACCTCTACAAAAGGCTCAGGAATCGCTCCTCTGGCCACATACTCAAGAAACTCTTTGGCTGTGCCCGACGTCTTGGGAATAATCGCGTCTTGGTTGCCGAAACGGTAGTGGTTCTCATGGATGTGGAACTCCAACGAAGGCGGGTAGTTCTCGAACTTCTTGAGGATCTCCTGGTCGCTCTCGTAGAACCGCTGTGTCTTCGCACGCTTACGTAACTGCTGGATCATGAGCATTTTCCTTTGCTGAGGAGTCAATTTTGCCAACTGTTCCTGGCTGAGCCCCAGAAAGGTGCGCTGAGGAGCAGGACCCACACTGGCGGTGCTTCTAGGTGGTCCCTGTTGTTGCTGCGATTGCTGCGATTGCTGCTGCTGCTGTTGTTGCTGCTGCTGTTGCTGCTGCTGTTGCTGCTGTTGCTGTTGCTGCTGTTGTATTTGCTGCTGATGGGCCAATTTCTTCTGCTGGAGCAGCTGCTGCTGCTGAAGAGTCAGTTGAGTAGTTGTGGGGACTCCTGGCACGTTGGAGCCTGCTGAAACCTGCTGGTTGCGCTGTAGCTGGGCCTGACGTGCTGCAGCAGCCTGCGCGTGCTGCTGTTTTACCATCTGTTGGTGTCGTTTCAGTAGCAAAATGTCTTCATCTTTCAACTCTCCACTATGAATCATCTGCTCAAGCCGCTGCTGCCGAGTCATTCCGGGGGGAGGCTGGATACTGTTGAGAAGTCGCATCATGTAGGCCTGTGTGTTGTTGGGAGTGGCGACAGACGCCGGTTTTGACGCCGCAGAGGGAACCCCGTTGGCCGAGCTGCCCATCATTGTGAGTTCAAGTAGCTTGGAGGGGTTTATGAGCAAATTTTGGCGATGATCTGATCCCTTTTGAGCTGAGTATCCTTGGTAGATCTTGATTCCCTTTGTTCAAGACCAGTATCCGGATCGCGACAAATGTTGCACAAACTCGGAGATAAAGGCCCGCTGGTATAAGCGGTGCGTGCTCAGGTAACAGATGTTGTGCTCTGAACAAAAATTGCCCGCAATTGGGTGGTAGTTACAGCAGCTGAATGGCGTTGATTGAAACTAAAGGGTTGGCTATAGAACAGAGTTGATGTTATTTGTGAAAAATTAAGGGACTTGAAGAAGAAAAAGTCTCTGGTTCGCGACTGGCGTCGATAAAGTCGATCGACATGTGCTTGGTGGTGTACGGGTTTGATTATGTATGTTGGTGCACGGATGGGCGGTGGAAGTAGCAATGAACCGCTGGCGTGGTGTTGTCACGAGCAAAGACGCCCCCCATGCATGTTGGATTTGGAGTATCAGATCTCCCCACAGTTTGTTGACCCCCGTCCGCATGCTTCGGGTGTTTGGCTGTGTCAAAATTACTAAGCCTACCACCTTAATTACAAATGGCAACCTACAGACCCAACTAGAGTTACCCCAGCGGGCATTTCTACAGGTACATAAATAGCAGAGTCTCCGCATACCAAACTCGTCTGCAAAAGACTTCTCCGTTCTTGCTCGTAACCATTAACTTTTGAGATTCACCGTACAACGGCCATCCAACTCAGTAACGAATCCTTTCACCAACCCCCATTATATTCTCCAATAATTTTCGACAGGACTAGCAGCGCAGCCCTAAAATCGCACCACACCTGGCACCATGCTTTTCAAGCCAAAAGACACTGGTGTTCCGAAGATGCTGTCACTGGCTGGCCGCACCTCACTTGTGACGGGTGGCTCCAGGGGACTTGGCCTTGCCGTGGCAACGGGGCTTGCAGAAGCCGGCTCGGACGTGGCCATCACATTCAACACGTCGGGTTCCGAAACTTTGATCCCTATCGAGAACAAAATCAAGACTCTAGGTGTCAAGTTCAAAGCCTATCAGTGCAATGTTTCTTCCAAACAGTCTGTGGAGGCGTGTGTGAAGAACGTTACACGCGACTTTGGAAGACTGGACATTGTAGTCCCCAATGCTGGTATCGACCTGTATGAGCCTGCTGAGGATTTTTCCGAAGAGAATTACCGGAAGCTACTGAGTGTGAATTTGGACGGAGCTTTTTTTGTGGCGCAGGCGGCAGCAAATGCCTTCAAACGCCAAGTCAACGCGAAAACTTTGGACCAAGGCAGACTGGTTTTTACCGCCTCGATTTCGGCGCAGGTGGTGAACTTTCCGCAGAAACAGGCCCCTTACAACGCGACAAAAGCCGGGGTTGTTGCTCTGGCCAAGTGTCTTGCTGTTGAGTGGATTGACTTTGCCAGAGTGAATTGTGTTTCTCCGGGCTACATTGACACAGAACTGATAAGCAGACAGCCTCAGGAATGGCGGGACGCGTGGTTTTCGATGATCCCAGGAGGCCGGTTATGCGACCCAAAGGAACTCAAAGGTGCCTATGTATTTCTTGCCAGTGACTTGTCCTCGTACGCAACAGGTACCGATCTGGTTGTTAGCGGAGGATATAGTCTTACGTAAATTTCATGTCAACGGGTATTCCAAATTTTTGTTGACAGGTCCATCTGGCCAATGGCAGCTCTTTACTTGCTTTTCCCCCACCCTGAGATCAGCGATGCGTTGATTTCGAGATTAGACAGGGCCTGTAGACAGGGCCTCAACAAAAAAGATATACACGCCATCTGCACTGCACTGCAGTCACTGCATTGCACGCGTGGTTGAGCTTTGCGATCGCGACGTGTGCAGCCGAATCGACGTCACTGCACCCCTCCCCACCGTGCCCCGCCACGCACCCCGCCAGCTACGTAATTCCGAAGGAGTTCCGGAACAACAGGCGCGGTGTGGGGCAACGGGTTGATCGCACTATGTAGGTGGCGAGTACATGTAGTGGTTTCACCATGCTTTGCCGAGATGTTCCGATGGGGACTGGGCTTTATGGGAAACCCTGCCTTGGGAATCGCCCAATCTTCTCCCCACATATTCATCCGTTTCCCCGTCCGGGGAAAAATTGCGTGCGCCACACAAGTGCAGTGCCACTGCGTGTCAGAAAGAATCCACTCAAAAACAGCCACCACGTCTATTGTTCTTGAACAATACGCTTCTCTGCAGCTCCGGATCATTTCATTTGGAATCACAAATGGAGAGTCCGATTACCCCCAGTCATCAAAACTTCAGCTGGGGTACGAACAATAGTAATGTGGGTGAAAAGGATGATGACAACCATGTGGAGCAGTCGCGTACGTGTCGTGTGTTGCGGTGAAGTATAAAAAGGGCACTTTTTCCCTTAGCAAATTCTGCATATCGAATCCCACTCTCTCTGCACTTTCTCCCAACCAACAAAAATGCCTGTCAGGGAGATTAACGAAGAAATCAATGACGGAGCTTCCGCTGTCGTCTCGGTGGTCTCGGCCGGGTCCGAAGGGGTCTCTGTGGCCTCCGATGTGATGAAAGATGAAGGAGACAACAAGTTTGACCTCCTCGATAGAGTCGAAGGTATCGATATGGACGCCAAGTTTGCCGAGCTGGAGCAAATGGCAGACGAGTCGCTAAGCTCGATGAACTTGTGGGACCGTGTGGTGCTCAAATCGGGCTACGCTCCAACTTTCAAGACCAGAAAGCACATGGTTTACATGCTTGCTGGCTTTGCATCTGTGGGAGGAATGCTTTCCGGTGTCGACCAGTCGCTCATCTCTGGAGCTAGTGTCCTCCTGGATCCAGATCTCGGGCTCACGACTCACCAGCAGTCCCTGGTGAGCTCATTGATGCCTGTGGGAGCCATTGGAGGCTCCATTTTTCTGTCTCCGTTGAACGAGTTGCTCGGAAGACGTATCTCTATCATCTGTGCCTGCATCATGTACACTATCGGCGGTATTCTGTGCGCGGCAACCCCAAACGTGGAAGGTCTGTATGCTGGTAGATTTTTCATCGGTTTTGGAGTTGGTCTAGAGTCGATCATTCCCGCCTATGTCGGTGAGTGTTCCCCCGCAGAGCTGAGAGGAAACCTTGTCTCTTTGTATCAGTTCAACATTGCTCTCGGTGAGGTGTTTGGTTACGCCATTGCATGCATGTTCTACCATGTCGACGGCGCCTGGCGGTACATTTTGGGCTCTTCGCTTGTCTTTTCGACGCTGCTGCTGGTCGGTATGCTGTTTTTGCCCGAGTCGCCCCGTTATCTTGTCCACAAAGACCGGATTGGTGGAGCCTATGACATCTGGAGAAAGCTGAGAGATGTCACCCAGATCGAAAACAAGGTGGAGTTTCTCGAGATGCTCCAAAGCACCGAACAAGAGAAGATGGAGAACTCGCAAGGAGAGAGAAAGCACAAGTGGCTCGACTTCTTCACAGATCCACGTGCCAGACGGTCGATTGTGTACGCCAACATCATGATTTTCCTGGGTCAATTCACTGGTGTGAACGCCGTTATGTACTACATGTCGACTTTCATGGCCTCCATTGGTTTCGAGGGTGACAGATCTGTTTCCATGTCGATGGTGGGAGGTGGTGCTCTGCTTTTTGGTACGATTCCAGCCATCTTGTACATGGACAGTTGTGGGCGTCGGTTCTGGGCCAACGCAATGCTTCCGGGTTTCTTCATCGGTCTGGTTCTGCTTGGATGCTCGTACCAGGTCCCTATCACCACCTCAACAGCACAAGGTTTGTACCTTTCCGGTGTCATTCTGTACATGGGCTTCTTTGGTTCCTACGCTTGTCTCACTTGGGTCATTCCGTCCGAGGTGTATCCAACTTATCTGCGTTCCTACGGTGTCACTGTGACCTCTGCGCTGCTCTACATGTGGTCTTTTATCATCACGTACAACTTCAGCGCCATGTGGAGTTCCTTCACAAGCACGGGACTCACTCTGGGATTCTACGGAGGTATCGCTGCCATTGGATGGGTGTACCAGTTACTTTTCTGTGTGGAAACTAAGGGAAAGACACTGGAGGAAATCGACGACATCTTTTCGAAACCAACTTTGGCTCTCATCAAGATGAACCTCAGGGCAGTGAAAAACGACTTTAGAAACCTTGCAAAGGGTAACTTCAGAGATGTTGCTCTGGGCAAAGGCTATGGGGAGTAAACTGAACGAGCGGACCGAGCGGTCCCAGAGTTTATGTGTATTTTTTTACTACGATGTTCACAGAGCTAATGATGAAATGGTTAAACTATAAAGCACTTGATCGTTGATCGTTTATGATAGCGAGTCTGATATAGTTCAGTAATTGGAATAATCATAAGTGATGAAGGTTATTGGGAATTTATCATGCTAGTGTCACTGAAAATGTGTCGTAAACTTTTGCATCGTTGCTGAATTAGTCTGAGGTTGTATTTTGAAAAGTGACAAATATTGATAAATTGAGGAGTTCAAGTGACAAAGGAAAGAGCTTGGTTTTGGCTTGAAGAGATGGATGAGACTGTCAATCTCCAAAATTCAGTTGAGAAATAGAATTTCGATAGCTTGGTCCAGTTTCACCGGAGAACTTGATCCTTCAAGCTGTCGATCAAAGTATTTGCTCAAGTGAGGAGAAATTTCATCTTCATCAGTTAGGCTTCCACGGGGTTTTCACTCCTCGGGAAACGAACATCGCTGTAAAGGGCATACGAAAGCTACCATTTAACAACTGAATGCTCTTACCTGGTATAAGTTTCACCAGGTGAGTTTAAGTAACTCGCCTCATCGAACTTTGGAATCTTGCGAGATCTAGAGATGTCGAACATTAAGCTGTGCAATTGATTCCTTGCCAGAATTGTCGTCTTTCGCAGTCAGTTCGAATTGTATCGCTCACAAAACTGTTGCACTTTCACAGTCTCCTCTTGAGATATTCATTTGTGGCTTCGGGGCTCCAAAGCGACTTCTTTTGGCTATTTTAGAGTGTCACTGGAGAAGAGATTTTGCTTAAAATAGCCCTGTAGCATCACATAAGACAAGGAGAGATTCTGCTCAAGTTGTATCAAGAAAAATGGGGCTCAAGGGTGGCTCTGCTATGTGCAACTCCATGTTTGATCAGATTCAAATTGATCTTGCTTGAGTTCAACCATCTTCTAATCAATTGACCTGGAAGACTCACTGTAGTGTTTGAAGTAGATATGAGGGACTTCATACGATTCTCAATTGCAGAAAGGCTGTGTGAGTCGGCTTTCTAAGGTTGAACGAATGCCGCGACAGCCAATTTGAGGTTCGCTCAAGGTTTGGTGATGAGAAAGCGATGTCGAGCATTTGAACACCGAAATTGAAGATAGCGAAAAGATGTCTCGAGAAGCAGAGGCGAAGATTCAATGAGCTTGAACAACTGTCGATATGCAAAATCACGCCAACCAACCTTTTTTTGCTCTGTGATCACCTGTGACATGAAATAATGACTTGAGACCATTTTCAGGGGAAAATCACTTACTGCCTTGAGCGATTAGGTCCTCTCAAACAGGCAACTCATGCGGATTTAAAGAATACACTGATGACAAGTGCAAAGGCTCATTATAGTAGACAGATTTTAGGCTGACAAGATGGTCTAGCTGAGCTCGGTACTTCAGGCCCCACAGATGACCAAATCACACACTCTGCGTGAACCATATCTACAGTTCATCCGATAAACTAAATTGGATGGTTCAACTGCTGCCATTCAAAATGGTAAACTCACTTGAAGTGCATCATTCATGGCCGAATAGTGTCTGATTATATCACTGTATGCACGCACATCCAACAAATTCAACCTACGAAAAATGTGTTTTTACTATGGCTCCCATCGAGCCAATACGCGTACCCCTGAGACTCGCGACATCAACTTTGTCGTGGAGCTATCCAGCAAATCACTGGGGAATATTGAGAGATTTGAACAGAAAAGGTGAAATATGAAGTTTCTCAAGAACATCGGATTCATGAAACTATTTGTGTGAAAGAGAAGGTGGTCTACTGGACTTCAAAGGTATAAGACAAGCGAAAACAGAACAAAATCAAAAGTGAATAATGAGATTGAGTAAAAAGCGAAGGATAATCTTTGTTGGGAAAAACTTTTGGCCACCAGCGATCATCAAATCGGACAATCGAATCTTGATTCCATTTTTGAAGATCTGCACGGTCTGGATCAACGGAATTGCCAACCTCGAAATCGTGCCACCAAGACGTGGTCAATTTGCCGTTGACAGCTACTCAGAAACTCTCAGTCCACTGTAAGCAGAATTCAGTTTCTACCATCACTCGTCCTCGCCAAACTCAACGGCGACATTCTTGTCATACCTTACCTTGCCCGTGTTCATTACTCTTCACTCACCCTTTGCCTCGCTCGTCGTAGTCTTACGTCAACGCACCTTCTGCACCTCCCTATTGTCCCCTTGTTGAGCTATTGTTCAATTTTTTTTTTTACGCCGCCCCTGCAGCCGAGGAACTCAGATGAAATTGTCTGCCGGTGCAAGGATGTAGCTGCGCCTAGAGCGAACGACCAGCAAACGCCAAGGGAGGTGGAGGGACTGAGTTCAAAAGAGAAATAATGAAGTGCAAAGACAAAAGATGAAAAAACAATCTCAATTGCCCTTCTGGAACTCACCCAGGATTCCGTGTGATCCCTTTCACTTGAAAATTGACTCTCGCTTCTGAAACAAACATCTCTACACCACATCACCCTTGCTACCCGTTTCTTTTTTGAAATCTTTTCGCACCATCTTGGAAAACCAAACTGGCTACTCGGACCAGCATTCAATACCACTCCTCTTTGATCCCATTTGTAGATCACACTCCACGCTACACCCGCGACGTAGCATAATTCACTGGCATAGCACAGCATCACATTCTCCAGGGTCTTCAGGAAGTCAAGAATTGAGTGCGTTTGGGCCAGATCATATCTCTACACAGCAACCGCGTCCATATGCGATGTCAATGACCTATCAGTACCATACACACGCAGAATCAGCAAACGGGAACCAACTTCCCACCGTTGCAGAGCCAGGCATGACGGCGCCTCCAACTCAATCCCCAGCACAGTCTTTGGCGATGTCTGAAATTGCCTCCCAGGAACTCTCCACCCACGACATAGCCAAGCAATACTACTCAGATCTGGCAATAGCTCAGCAGAATGAGACAGAACAGAACGAAAGTGTCTCACAGGCTATAGCATTCGCACAAGGATCTGTCAATGTCAACGGCAATGGCAACGGCAATAGCATCGGCAATGGCAACGTCAACGGAGCCAGCGATGACGACAGAATACGGTACAACGCTCTCGGGTCCACGGGAGGAACTACCACAACGTCTTTTGACCAGCATAATCAACACAGTCAACATAGCCAAAATCTCTTTTACTCACACCAGCCCCAGTATGGTGCTACGCCACAGTACCCACACCAGCCACAGTACGCATCTGCGCCACAATATGGAAGTGCGGCACAGTATGGGTCTGCTACGCCACAATACGGAAATGCTGCGCCACAATATGGCTCTGCTACGCCACACGTGGCTGTGCCCTCTCGAACGGTCTATCTCGGCAACTTGCCTCCGATTTCGCCTCACGAGCTGCTCAATCATGTGCGTTCCGGAACAGTTGAATCTCTCAAGATTGTCCCAGCCAAAAACTGCGCATTTGTGTCGTTTCTTGATGAAAATTCGGCCATGTTGTTCCATTCTGACGCCATTTTAAAGCGACTCACGATCGCCAATCATGAGATCAAGGTCGGTTGGGGTAAGCCGACCCCTGTTCAACCTGTGGTGGCTTCTTGCGTGGCTCGTTACAATGCTACCAGAAACGTTTACCTTGGGAAACTCGATGAAACCGTCACAGAAGCTGAACTGGCTTCGGAGTTGGCCGAGTTTGGTACGATCGACACCATCAAAGTTCTTCCTGAAAAGAAGATTGCTTTCGTGCATTTTACGTCGATTTTGGCAGCGATTCGGTGTATCCAGGCTCTTCCCCTATCGGAGAAATACCGAGACAGGAAAGTCTTTTATGGGAAAGACCGCTGCGCTTTCATCACCAAGACGCAGCAGCATAACGCTGCACAATACCTTGGGCTGAATCCAAACGCCGAAAACCTGTTGAACCAGGTGGACCGGGATTTAATTGCTTCTGCCTTGGTGAGACAATCGAATGCTGCTGCTGTAATCGCCACATCTGCGGGTGGAGCTGCAAATCTCGGAAATAGAACCATCTATCTTGGAAATTTGCACCCAGATTCCACTGTTGAAGAGATTTGCAATGTAGCTCGTGGAGGCATTTTGCAGAATATTCGTCTGATCCAGGAACGTCACGTTTGTTTCATCACTTTCATCGATCCAATCTCCGCTGCTCAGTTCTACGCAATGTCATCCTTACACGGGCTGATTATTCATAACCGTAAGATCAAAGTTGGCTGGGGAAAGCATTCTGGACCGCTGCCAAACTCAATCAATCTGGCTGTTGGAAACGGGGCCTCTAGAAACATATATATTGGAGGATTGGACAAAATTCCAGAGGTGACTTTCACTAAAGAGAAGCTGCACAGAGATTTCCGTGAATTTGGAGAAACTGAGCAGATAAACTTCTATGATGAGAAACACTGTTGTTTCGTCAACTTTACGAATATTTCCAACGCGATCAAGGCAATCGACGGAATTCGCAGCAATCCCGATTACAGCAAATGCAAGATCAATTTTGGTAAGGATCGGTGCGGAAATACGCCTAGACAATTCCAGAGTCAGGGCGGTCAGGGTGGTGTCACTCAGGGTGGTAACTCTGGGCACCCCGGACAATATTTGCAAGGTCAAATTGTCGGAGATGTGAATGGAGAACAGTTCTATGATGGAGAAGGAGACAGCGAGGATGACAGTGATGAGAGCGGCGTGTTCGAGCCTTATGAGAGGGCAAATCCAATGGGCATACAATTGGCTGGTGAACAGACGACAAGCGAAACCAGCATATTGTAAGCGAAACGTCAGTGAGCAAACAGCTAGCAAAGCGAGTTGTGAGTTCAACATAAGCTATATGGGGATGGGAATGAGGGGGGTGGGAGGGGGAAATTTACTGAATCTTTTGCGAAGACAGCTTGCTCTGGCAGTCGTTGACTCATAGGCATCAGGTAAACGTTTTCTCGATCTCAGGTTCATCCCACCTTACAACACCCTACCACACCCCACCCTCTCTCAAGAACCCACCGCCGAACATTGCAGACTCGTCAATCAGGGAGGACAGATGTTGAGTGCTTGCTACCAGTTGATGTTCTCGCTTCTCACTCGCTTGTTGTGAGCGATGAACGAGTCTGTAGCCTATTGTTTTCAGTTCGTTGTATTTACTTGATTACTTGTTTTCAGCTCATTGTATTTACTCGGTTACTTGTTTTCAGTTCGTTGTATTTACTTGGTTATTTGTTTTCAGTTCGTTGTATTTACTTGATTATTTGATTTCTGTTCGTTGTATCTAGTTGTACGCTTGTTTCATGACTCCAAGTAATTGTATGAAAAACGAGCGAAGCAATTCTAAAATCCATGAAACCAAAAAAAGTTCAGGGGCACAAGGGTTCAACAAAAATAGGGCAGGCGGCGAGAATCTTGACGCGGTTATCTTTGTTCAGCTAGAGCTACTTCATGGCTCTGCATCCCGCACAATGTTGAGGACTCCTCTAGTATTGTATTGAGTTTGATGATCTATAAGTTTCTTTATCAGCTAACCAACGTAAATGAGAGTTGGCATGAAATCACCACTGCCAATAGGTGCTACAGGCAAAGATGCCAGAATACTGCTTCCCGATGATCTGACGTGTACAACGGTTGATTGACATCACAAATTTTGAATGAGTCCGATACCGTATGAGACTTGCAAGGTTCGAAGCGGTGACATAACTGCAAAGGAGTCGCAAGTGCAAAGTGCTGCCACCCGTGAGTTTCAGTTCAGCGGGAATTCACCAAGAAACAACAATACCCCTACGAGCAGTAAGCTTCAATGGAAGAGCTGAAATCTGCTCAATTTAGTAAAGAAAGGTGAATTTAAAGGTCTACCGTTCAGCTGGGAAAAATAAGTTTTGCTAGAATCGAACCTCAGGCTTCCAAAGTGGCCAGAACTTGGAAATCGAAAGCATTAACGGTTGAGCTATATGGGTTGAAAATTAGCGCGCGCTCACTGTAAGTCTTTGAGTACAGTCTTGTTGCAAATGTGGTGCACTGCCCATCATGTGACAAAGAAAAGGTGCGCTTTAGAACGTCGGCTTCTCGATTGCATCACAGGAGCTCCAAGCAAAGTGGTTTGGAGGAACACCAAACAAAGTGATTTGCTTGTATTGGCTCGCTCGCATCACCAGACTCATTTCTTCTTATTCTCTTTCTTCTTTCGCTATTTTCCCGACTTGCTCATTCCGCTTATCATTAACTCGTCAATTCCAATAATTCTCTTCGCATTTTTCCTCGCTTTTTTTTTCCAGCCTCTCAAATGTGATATCCGATATCTAATAAGCGGGCAGCATAGGTCGGACTTGACTAATACGTTGGTTTGTGTCTGTAAATCAATCGGCTGCATCGTGTTCTTATAGAGCACTAAAGTCGTTACTAGCTCCTTCATTGTTTGCTCCATAGTTCTTTCACTAAATCCGAAAATTCTCAAATAACATAAAAGATGCTTGAGAAACTCCAGAAAGTGTCTGCTGCTATAGACTCATTTGGAGTGGAGCAACGAGGAGTTGAGCGTTGTTTGCCTCATGAACGGGCCCGATCATTCACAAAGATTACTCTTGAAGTTTCGGGACTCTGGATATCTGGTTGCGGAGGCCTCACGTCGATGTCTTCGTATTTTCTCGGACCCCTCATATATGGCTTGGGCTATAGAGATTCGATGTTAACTGGTGTTTTCGGCACTTTACTTGGATGTTTTGTAGCTGCTTATTGCTCTACCATGGGCCCACGCTCAGGACTGAGACAAATGTGTTCCACAAGATATCTTTTCGGCCGGTTTGGAGTCCGGTTTGTGTCTTTAGTGTCCGTGGTGGGGGTGATGGGGTGGTCGGTGACAAATTGTGTTTTGGGCGGTGAAATATTAAAATGGTTGAGTGGGGGAAAGCTCCCACTCGAGGTGGGAATCATCATAATTAGTGTCGTGAGTCTCATCATCTCAGTGTTTGGGATCCACTACGTTCTACGTTTTGAGTCGGTCGTGGGGCTGTTCGTGTTCATCGTGGTGATACTCATGTACGCCATATGCCATGAGGAAGTTGTCCAATATCACAATCTAGAAAGCGTGGGGGACCGGTTGTCGGTCATCGGGAATAGACTGAGTTTCTTCACCCTCTGCTATTCCGTTTCTGCTACATGGGGAGGATTGGCTTCCGATTACTACATTCTACTTCCTGAAAATTTCTCTCAAAAAAAGGTGTTTGCTTTCACTTTCTTTGGTGTCGCCATCCCTACACTTGTTGGTGCTGTCATTGGCATACTTATTGGAAACGCTGCCATTGGGAATCAGGTTTGGCTAGAAACTTACAATAACGAATCCTTGGGGGGACTTTTGAATTTGGTTTTTGATAAATGGGGGAATTTTGGAAAATTTCTGCTGGTGGTCTTATGGCTCTCTTTGGTCACAAACAACATCATCAATACCTACTCTGCCGCTTTAGGTTTCCAAATGGTGGACAACTGGTTTTATCAGAACTTACCCAGGTGGTCTATCGTTCTGGTTGCGTTCGCAGTCACTTTGATCTGCTCTATGGTGGGGAAAGACAAATTTGGCACCATTTTGTCTAATTTTCTACCGATGTTGGGATATTGGATATCCATCTATGTCGGACTGCTCTTAGAGGAGAACCTGCTGTTCAGATCTACAAGATTAGTCAAGTTATTCAAGCTTGAGTTTGGTGATCATGAAGCGAAGGCATCACGTGACCTTGAAAAGGATGCAGATGACCTGTCGGAAACGGAAACGAAAATGGGGATTAAACCACCCCACGCAACAACGGAAACCGCCCCTTACTACAACTTCGAAATTTGGGATCAACCAAGTCTGCAGACCAACGGAATTGCTGGTTGTTTGGCTTTTTGCATGGGAGTCGCTGGCGCTGTTCTGGGAATGAACCAGGTATATTATTCAGGGAGATTGGCTCGATTAATCGGTGATTACGGTGGAGATATAGGGACATTTTTATCTTTCGGATTTGCAGTCGTGGTGTATCCACCATTGCGATACTTCGAGTTGTGTAAATTTGGTAGATGACGATAATCGCGGTTGATATTAGTTAAACACAGATACACACATACACATTGGATCAAGTCTTCTTAGAACCCCCAAATAGAGAGAGAAGGTAGTACTTGAAAAACCATCTGATAGAGTCAATGATCTTGGTCATTGAGAGCAACCAAGAGTAGTAGTTTTCCTCTTGTTGTCGTTTATGATGGGACGAGGACTCCACGAGCTCTTTTGAGTCCTCCAGAGGATCTTTTTGTGGTGGTGGTGGCAGTTGTTTCTGTGATTGTGCTTCATCAGCCCCCACGTTCACCCAGGAAGAGTTTGTCTCCTTCACGTAATTTTCCGGATCCCCAGAAGATAACGAGGAAGTGGCTGGATCTTGTTGAGTCGGGGTGGGGGTGGCTTGGTCACTCTCATCTGACTCAAGGATCAAATAGTTGTTTTCAATGCCCATCCCATCAGGTTCGTGAGGATGGTCCCAATTACAGATCCAATCAGTGTGGTTCACGACATATTTGTAATGGATCTTGTCATTGGCTGAGTACTGTTCGCCTTCAATATCCACTTTTCCGCGCCATTCTTTGTGAAGACCGTCGTAATTGAGCTCATTCTCCGAGGGAGACCAGTCATTGAAAGTCCCAGCCACATTGACGGCTTTGTGACTATGATCTGTGTCGGCTAATGCAAACTGCAGAGCAAACTTGGTCATAACGTGCGTGGATTTGCTGGTGAACTCCAAACAATCCGACAAGCTGGAGCAATCGATTATCACAGAGAGAAAACAAATGGGCAAAATTTCACAACAAGGCACCGTATCTTTTTGTGCAACAAATTGCCTTCGCCAAAGGGGAAAGAGGGGTGAAAAAGGGGAATTTGAGTGGGCGAGAGTGGGTGGTGGGGCAAGTGCACAGAAAAACGTGCTCTACGTGAAAGACGTCACGAATTGAAACCAGGAGATATTGAGAAGCAACGAAACATTGCGTTCCATCGTAATCCGCGTTGTGATAATATTAGTTTGCTTTGTCACCTGATACGTTCGGTAAGATGGATCACATTTGTTACGGTAACCATGTGGTAAAACTTGGGGCAGTCACACGACTAAAGTCACGTGACCCTCAAATGCCTAGTGAAAAGTTGATCCAATCAGTTCGATTTTTGACTTATGGAATTACTGATGTGTACTAGACCCATTGGTCACTGGTTGCTTGAGATCAAGCAGTTACATCACCTTCTTCTTATATCACTAGCAGTCATTGGTCGACACCTATATCAGAATACTATACTCGAAACAACTTTTACCTCAAAACTTCCATCAACCACTTCCATCGAGTCAAAATGAACCCACAACAGCGGCAAAATCACTCTCAACTTGTAATCACCACTTCTACCCAAGCCTCGCCGAACGATTCTGTCGTTTGTCTTTCCATAATTCTCCCACTCCACCATTTGATCGATTCGTCCTTTTTTTTCTCCGACGCGTCGATCACTTTGTTTTCATTACTTCTTCTGGAAATCTTGTGATACAAATATTTTTCTAAATTGACTCTCATACATACTACCACCAGCCTTTCTCCGGCATCCTCTGAGTAGGTTTTCTCACCAAGATGTCACCTGCGACTCCCAACGGTCAAACAGGTGCTGAATCTTTTACTGGCGGCGGCAGCGAGTCCCAAGTAACGCCCGAAAGTCCCATTTTGACTCCAATCAGAGACATCAAAGATCTAGGGGCAAACGGCCCGAGACCCACCAGTGACATAACAGAGACGTTGAGAAAGGCGAGACTGGGCCAGACGCTGGCTCCAGAAAAGATGAACGATGGGTACGGTTATTTGGGAGAAAGCCAGGTCGAGATCCCGGGGAAAGCCGTCTCTAGCGAGTCTCCTCTGGCTGTGCTGCAATCGACACCTGCGTCAGGATCAACGGTTTTGCGAGAATTCAAGTTCGATAGTTCTTTTCTAGACTCTAAAGGAGTGAGTGAGAGCTTTGTGAAGTCACAGCCTGGATTGCGGCTTTCTACGACCGACGATGGCCACTTGAATGCTGTCAAAGGCGCCTACAACCTGTTTGACAAGAGCAGCCCGGGCCATTCCTCACCTATGGGAGCGCTGACAAGGAAAAGAAGAAGGCTTTCAAATACAAGAAGCATGCTGCAGTTGAAATCACGCGAGAAATCGAGCAAAATTGCACCAGACTCACCCGAAAATTGCAGTTCACCTCCCAAAACCCCTAAGAATTCTCCAATCTCTCTGCTTCACAACATCCTGACAGACCCGCAATGTGCCAGAAATCTCACATTTATGGCACAGATTTTTCTCAATACACTCGTTTTTGCTGGGTTTCTCCTCCTGCTGGTATTTTGCTTTGTGGCTGTGAAACGAGATGCAGATCGCAAGATTCAGGGCTACTCCAACAAGGTTTTACACGAGATAAACCAGTGCAAGAGAGAGTATTTTCGCAACAACTGCTCGCCAGACTTTCGAGTCCCTGCTTTGGAAGAGTCCTGTAACGAATGGGACAACTGCATGAACCGAGATCCCGAAGCTGTGATCACAACTGTTGCCTACTTCGAGATTTTGGCAGACTGTATGAACGCTTTTTTCCACAATTTGAGCTTCAGAACGCTTTCTGGGATCGTTTCAGTGGTCTTTCTGAGCGTTTTGGTGCCTAATATTCTGTTCAATCGGTTTCGTTCTTCGTCAAGCTCGTCCACTACCAACAACTATTACCATTTCAACGCGGACCAATCGACTAATGCCACACATACTCAGCACTCTCCTGAGATGAGCGTGACTTTTTCGTCGCCAATTCGATCTCCTCAACGGTTGATGAATTCTACGGTTTACTTTACTCCTCCCGGTCACGTGACTAGGCAGGGAAGCGCCAAACTGGGAAGTGGAAAGCCGGAAACTTCGAGTGTAAGGTTTGATCCAAACGTTAGTTATCGGGAGGTGGAGTATGAGATGAGTCCGCTGAGTCGGTTCACCAATAAGGACAAGTTTTGATCGATGAATGAAGCGAGATGTGTGTCATTTCTTTGATGCTTCTGGAGCCACCAACTTGAAAATAATAGGAAATTATCAACGTTTTTTGACCCACTTGAGTCGTTGATCAATTACAGAGTCATTTGCAGTCACTCAAAGTCATCTGGAACTCGCTGAACAGCTCGATCTCGTCTGACGCCTTTCTAGCCGTATTCGCTCGGCTGACACGATCCTAATGTCTCACCATCTTTCCGAGAGTCATGTGAAGGTCACTTGAACCAGGCTGAAGAATCAAGAAGACAATTTTTCGAGGCTTTAGGCAAGGTCCAAGAGCTCGAAAAGGGAGGGGGGAAAACCAAGAAAAGTCGATTATGAAAGACTCGAGACAAATCGTCGCGAGAGAGCTAATCTTTACTGACCTTTGTACACTTGAAAACAATTCACTGCCTCTACGAATGGAGCAACAACATTTGCTCGTCGCTCGCTCTACTTATCTTCACTCTCCTACCCTCCACGGAGAAGTTGCACCTCACCAAGACCGTTTGCTCCGTCTTCTGGCTCTTCTGCCGCACATGTCGTTTCGAAAAGATGACAACTACTGAAACCAACGCAAATATTGCTTTTGAGCGTTGAAATTGCCGGCTGTCGCCGACGTTTGTATGTGACGGCAGCGCTGACCCGAGTCAGCTTTACGCTGTATACAATAAAAATGATAAGCTTATGTATTGTAAGAAATAAACCGGTGTATGATTGTGTAACGATAGACAGATGCTGACTATGCTTTTTTCTTCGGAATAAACTCATTTAATAACTTTATAGAGTCATCATTAAACATTTCAAGACACTAGAAATACACTCGAGGACATCGATTAAAGAAGCGTGAGCAAAGTTCAAATCAATCAGACAGTTGATCATGAGTGGATCAAATTGACTGGGTGATTCAACCGACCGCCTGAAACCAGGAAAGCGAACCAAAAAACTGCTAGCAAACCCAGGTAACAAAGTTGTTCCTTATCTTCACTGAATAAGCCAATGAGCTCCCGATGAGCCCACTTTGCTCGTTTGTTTGATTCAAGTACCATCAAACATGGTTCGCTCGCTTGCAAATGACACCATCGAATTCGCTTCACTCGTTGAATCTCGTTCCACTCGTTCAGCTGTTCATGCAGCCACCTTCTTTCCCCCCATCAACTGGCTCAATAACTCGGCACTATTCGTCTTTGCTCCTTCTCCCGGGAATAGCCCCGGTGGGGGAGGCGTGGCAGTACTCTGACTCTGGGCAGCAATTTGTTGGGCGTGCTGCAAATGAGCCTGAGCGGCTTGCAAATCCTGGGCCTGCTTTAGCTTCATCTGGTGCTGCTCTTGCAAAAACTGCTGCTGCAAAAACTGCTGAGTCAGCTGAGTTGGCTGCTGTTGCTGTTGCTGTTGCTGTTGCTTGACAACGTTTTGAGCCTGGTTGATGATCGTATTCTGATATCTCTGGGGCTGTGGCTGGTAGAATTGGGAACTTTGGGCAGCAGTGGCAGTAGTAACTGCTGAAGCAGGTTGAACAGATGGAGTAGCCACGCTCTTAGGAACTTCTTGGGTCTGAGAAGCCTTGAAGTTATAGTTCTTGCTAAAAGGAACAAACAAAAGCGAGTCAATTAGCTTCAACATATGCTGCCTGTTCTCCAAACTGTAGCTATCAACAAGAGACTTGTCCAGGCTTTCTGTGTCGAACAAATGGAACATCGAAAACGCACTTTTCGAGTTCGTCTGCCGGTACGACGGCCGAATCGTGTACGAGAATTCATCTTGCGAATTCAGTGCTTTGATCGAATCCTCAATCATCCGGAAACTTTGTGAGGTCTCGTCCAATGTCGAGCCAGTATGAGATCCATGAACCCCATCTCTGTCCTTCTTCTCCTTCTTCTTGAGCTGGGTGACCTGGGCTTTGGCGGGTTTTTGCAGAATGGCATCTCCGAGAGTCGGGAATGCCGAGAGAGTTTCTGAAGCTGCTGGATCAGCGCCAGATTCGGCATTCTGCTGGTTCTGTTGAGCTTGTTGGAGCTGTAATTTTGCCCAAGAGGCCGTAGGAGGCAAACCAGGAAGCGGCTGTGCTTGTTGAGCTGGCTGGTCATCCTCATGTGCAGCAGAATGGCTGGAAGAGCCGTACTGAGGCGAGTTATCATGCTCTTCCCCAGAATGACCATGATAAACCTCGTGAGACTGAGTTTGTCCATTCTGAGGCGCAATGAGCCCATTCGTGGCAGATCTTTCCTCCAATTTTTTGTTGATGGACCTCGTGGAAAGGTCTTGTCTCGTGTACGAGTCTGCCTCCTCGCCTGGTTCGTGCAAAAACATGCAGTTTGGATTTGGACAAGGTTGGCCTCTGAGGTACGAGGAGCAGTATTTTGTGGTTCCATGGGCTGCACGAAGAACACGGCCATCGCTGACGGATCCGTCGACGGCGGCAATGCACTTGGACGCGTCTTCTTTGCGAGCAAACGTCACGTACACTCCATAACCAGGGTTGCTGTTGTGATGAGGGTTGTTGGAGTTTGGCGTGCGCTTGTTGATCACGATTTTCGAGATTTTGCCGTACTGGCCAAAGTACTTGTCTGATCTAAGCACCGTGGGGAGTTCCTCTGAGCTGCAAGGCGGATTCAAACCAACAACATAGACAAGGTTCTGCTGGATCACTCTCATGCCTGCAAGATGGTGTCTCTTGGCCTGTTCGGCGTCCTTGCGCTCTTTCTCCACCTGCCGTTTTTCTCTTTTCCGTTTCTCGACTCTTGATTGGTTTGCCTTCCACTCCTCGGGAGATATGCTCTTGTACTCGATGTTCTTGTCCTCGTAAGGTCTGCGGCACGCTGGGCATTTACCGTTGAGTTCAGGGTTGGTTCGGATGTTGTTGTAGCAAAACTGGCACACCTGATAGCCGCACGGACACGGCCAGAAATTCTTGTCGGTGATATCCATTTCCTCGACACAGAGAGGACAGAGGTCCTCTTCGTCGTCCGAGAGGAACGAGTCGCTATTTTCTGTGGAATTGCTGTCGTGGGACATGGTAGGGAAGCAGCGTTAGTCAGGAGGTTGAAGATGGGAATGAGGGGGACAGAAAGGATCAGAGTTGCACGTGCTGATGTTACTAGTAGGTCTGTGAGTACGTCAATGCTTGTCGAACGGGTTCGATATTTTTCTGTGCTGACCTTGCAAAAAGAACAGTGGGTAGCTCTTGTTTGACACTTATTTTTTCTACGATTTTTCCTCTTTTTCTTCTTGCTTCAATTTTCGTTCGTCATCGCCACTGGTGAGCCGTAATTTATTTTGGCAGGGGAGCGAAACCAAAATTGGAGAGACAATTTAAGATATCAATAAAAAAAAAAACACATTTGACATGTGCATCAGTATCTCTTCTCTCCCACCGACAACTACCCCCTGCGATGGACAACAGACTCGTGCAACTGATCCTCTGGCAAACGACCCCCGACAACAACATCCGCGTGAGGTCGGAGCTTGACTTCAACGAGCTCGCCACGGCAGACCCGTCGCGTCTTCTGTACGAGCTGATCCAGATCGCAGAGAGCTCGCAGACTCAACTGGTCGCCAGACAGGCTGCTTTGCTCCACCTGAAGCGGCTTGTTCCCAAGTTTTGGTCCCCTGCGTTTGACTCGTACGTTGGCCCCAACACCATCGACCAGAAGGTCAAGGAGCAGGTCAGAACCGCCCTCTTGAGACTTGTCGCAGATGCAGACTCCAAGATCAGGAGCAGCACCAGCTACGCCATCGTCCAGATCGCAGCCGTGGACTACCCGGACGAGTGGCCGAGTCTGTTAAACGACCTGTACGAGCGAACCGTGGATCCCGGGTCCAGCACACCACAAATTTTGGGCTCTCTGTCGGTGCTGCAGGAGCTATTCGACGACCTGGTGCCCGAGGAGCAGTTCTTTGAAGGAGGGGTCGCCGCAAAAGTAATGCAGACGTGCGAAATGATCTTGGCACACGACTCGTACTCGGTCCAGATCAAGACAGAGACCCTCAAGCTGCTCAGGACGCTATTGGAGATCCTGGGGAGCGCCGATCTGGCAGAGAGCAACGGCAGAAAGCAGTTCGTCAAGCAGGTGGTTCCGCAGATCCTGGAGCTGCTGTCTTCGCTGGCCTTTTATGTTCTGGAAAATAACGGCAACAGCCTCAATTCTCTGCTAGCGCTCGACATGAAGGCCCAACTGTACTCGTGTCTCAACACAGTGGCCGGTCCTTTCCCCAAGACCGTGGCCAAGATCGGCGGCCAGCTCTTTGGGCTGGTGAGCCGCGACCTGGCCGATTTGCGCCGGCTGTACGTTCCCTTGGTCACGGCAGAGCCCGACGGCGAGCTCTTGAAGGACGTCTCCGAGTTCGAGGCGTCGCAGACTGAGCGCAGAGAGCCGTGCGACGTCGTGTCGGGCCTCATTGCGGCACAGAGCAGTCTCTTGCAGGCGCTGATGGAGTCCGCACATCTGCGGCTGGCCCCGTCCGATCTCGAAGGGCTCGCAGACACGATGATCGGGCTGTGCTATCTCCCCAAGGAGGCCCAGGAGAAGTTCTGCTCCGATTTCAACGCTTTTGTCAGCACCGAGACCGAGCTGGCCACCGAGACCGACACAGAGGTCCGAGACGCCTTTGCCGAGCTGCTCGAAGCCGTGGACTCGAGGACTTGCGAGATCCTGATCGAAATTCTGGTGAAAAGGCTCAACGAGGCTGGCCAGAACGGCAGCGAGTGGCTGCAGTTCGAGGCCATTGTGTTTCTCCTGACTCGGCTGTTTGCCAACGAAAGCGAAGTTGGCGCACCTCCGTTCGGCCTGCGCGAGTTTCTCGAGTACTGTCTGGGTCTGATCGAGGACAAGGTGAGCAAACTACCTGCCGAATCCGAGGTTTCCATCGCCAGACTGGTCATCATGGTGCCGAAGTTTCTCATGAAGTACGAAGACGAGATGAAGGGCTGCGGCGTCTCGGCTCTCACGAGACTGCTGGATAACCTGACGAAGATCGAGGACGGCTTCGAGGTGGTCAAGAGCGCCTTGCTGATCTCTTTCCAGTACTTCAACCATTTCATCCCCGCCTCTCAGTTCGGCGCAGAGGTCCAGTACAGACTGATTGCTTTGATCACGCAGCTGAAGGAGGACGCTGAGGAGGACGCTGACGTGATGATGCTGGAGAGCCTCACGATTTTGATCTCGATCGACAACAGAAGGCTCACGACGGACGAGTCGGCTTTCAACCTGGTGCTGAGTTTGGGCTTCAAAGACTGCTCGAACTTCTCTTTGAACTCGTCGACCCTCGAGTGTGTCGAGGACCTTTTGCGGGACATCCCCACGGAGAATTATCTCGCTCTGTGCTATAAAGGGCTGCCCGAACTGCTCAACGTCGTGGCCAGCTCCAATAACGAGTACGCCCCAGAGCTGGACCTGACGTTGCAGATACTGGCCATTTTCCTCAAGGGGCCCTCGGAGGAGACGCAGCTGCCGGAGAACGTCTTCAGCACTGTTTTCGCCATCATCTACAGGTTTGTACTCTCGTGCGAGGACGACCAGCTCCTTCAGTCTTCCTCGGAGGTTTTCAACGTGTTTTTATCGAGAACCCCGAAGTACATCTCCGGCTACCGCGAGCAGGAGACGGGACTCTCCGGGAACGAGATTCTGCTGAAAATCGTGTCCAAGTTCCTCTCGCCGTCGATGTCTGACAGGGCCATTGTCAAGCTGGGCGACCTGATTGTGCTTCTGATCGAGAACTTTAATTCGGAGTCTGTGGTTCAGCAGTATCTGGAGGAGATCCTGAGGGCTGTCACGTCGAGGCTTGTTTCGGCCCAGGAGCTTCTGACCATCGAAAACCTGATTCTGATCTTCAACAAGCTTACTGTGTCGCAGCCCAAGTCGACCGTCGACTTCCTTGCCAACTTCCAGATCGACGGGATTCCGGCGCTGGCGAAAGTGCTTCCGGTGTGGCTGCAGTCTTTCGAGGTCATGAGAGGCTACGACCGGATTCTGTCGAACATCCAGGCCTTCATCGAGATTTACAAGCTGGACGACGCCCGGCTGCGCTCGATACAGGTGAACGGCGAACTCTTGCCGAACCAGGTGGCGGACGACGTGATCATGACGCGATCGATGACCAAGAAACAGCCCCTGCGATACGAGCAGATCGGTGCCGATGTCAAGATCATCCGGCTGCTGGTTCACGAGTACGAGTTCCAGGAGCGGTCTGCTCAGCAGGACAGCGTGCCTCTGGATGTGCACAGCCACGGCCATGGGGACGCCGGCGAGGAGGGCGACGACGAAGAGGAGTGGGAGGATCTAGAGGACGTTGGCGCGGCCTCGTTCGAGCAGCTGCAGAGGTATGTGGCTGAGGATGACGACGAGGGCAGACAGGATCCTGCCGGGGGAGACGGCGTGAGAGAACTGCTGAACGGGTTTTTCAAGGAGTGTGCCGCAAGGAACCTGTGTGGTTTCCAGGAGATCTACAACGGACTGAGCGAGGAGGACAAGAGGTTTTTGACGGAGTACGTGGTGTTCAGTTAGGCGAGCGAGAGCAGAGGCTGCGGTGACCGCCTCTTGTCGTGCAAATAGACGAAAGCATTGTTGACTATACAGAGTAAAATACAGGAGAAGCGAATCGCAGACAGCGAGCAAGAGCACCGCTGTGAGGTCGCCAGTGCGCGTTCGAGGGGTAACCGAGAGAGGAGACGCCACAGCGACGAGTTGCCTGACGTAGGAGCACTGAGTTTATGGGGATCAACGAGCGAAGATGGGTGATTCGATCGACTGGTTCAACAAGTTGCTCGTGTTGCGGTGCTGCATTATGAGTAGGAAGCAAATGAACTGAGTCTGAAGCAGTTGATTTGAATTAAAAGCAATCAAACTGAATCAGAAGCAGTCAAATTGATTCTGGAGCAAACAAAGTGAATCTGAATACAGTCAAACTAACTCCGAATACAGTCAAACTGATTCCGAATACAATCAACTCGCTTCGCTCGTTGAGTTGCTTCGCTCGTTAACCCTCTCAATTCACCTCAATATCAAAATCAATCTCCTTAATCACCTCGTCGATGCCGACCCTCTTGAACACACACTTGATCGGCGCCTCCTCCTTCTTGGCCTCCTTCACCTCCACCGGCTCCTGGGCCTCGCCCGCCGTCTCGTGCGACTGCTGCGCCGAAGTGTAGAATATCTTTGGGTTTGTTCTCAGTCTCGAGAACGGATCGTTGAAGTTCTTGCTGAGCAGCTGCTTCTGTCTGATCTCCACGTTCTTCTTCTCGGCCCGTCTGATTGCAGACTCGTTGGACTTCTTGTTTCTCAGGTTGATCTGCTCCATCTTGGACACAGACGCCGAGCTGGCGTTCGTGTACCGGGACAGCTCTGCAATCTGCTTCGACAGCTCTTCCACCTTCTGAACCTCGTGTCTCTCGATCGCCACTTGCAGCTCTTCTCTCAGTCTGGCGACTCTCTTGACCCTGTTTCCGGAGTCCATCGAGGCCACCGAGATGGCCTCTTTTTTGGCCACCATCCGGTTGATGTCCTCGTTCGTGAGCTTTCTGGTCGACATGGCTCGCAGTTCGTCGAACTTGGTGTCCACGTCCCCGAGAGACGGCAGCTCTGCGCCGGAGTCGTGGATCCGACGCTTGTAGCTCTCAAACTCCTCGGGGCTGATCGGAGAGTCCGAGATGCACTTCATGTCCACCACTTTCTTCGAGTCACCCTGTGACACCAGCAGGTACGCGTTGCAGGGCTTGTTGAGCAGCTGGTACGGCTTGCCGCCGCGCTTGACCTCCTCCACCTTCGCAACCCGGTACTGCGGCCGTCCTGTCTCGCGCGACACTCCGATGTTCACTCTCACGTACGTGTTGGGCACCACCGTGTCGAACTCGTCTCTGTACAGGAACCTGGCCAGGACAGACCGGCTTGAGCGGACCTTCGCGTTGATATCGGCCAGCGTGGCGTCACGGTAGAACCGGTCGTCGTATGCAGCAGACGACGTCTTCCTGCCGTCTGCTGCGTCTTCGTCGGAGTAGTACCCGTCGGATCCGGCCTCGTCGTCATCAGCAGCGTCCAGCAGATCATCCAGGTCATCGTCGTCGTCGTCGTCGTCGTCCCCGTCTCCGCGGGACCGCTCCTTCCGGCTCTTCTTCTCCCTCTGTCTCTTGAGCTCGGACAGCTTGCTGGTTCTCAGATTCTTCGTGCTGCTGCGCCCCGATTTCAGCGTGCTGGTCTCGGCTCGGCTCTGCCGGGCTCTCAGCGCCAAGTACCGTCTCTCACGGTACTTCTCCCTCTCCTGCGTCCGCTCGTACAAGATCTGTTCCCTCGTCATCTCGTCCATCGCGTCCAATTTCGCACGGTCATCCTCGTCGCGGTACTTCCCTTCCAGCGGGTACGGGTCCTCCTCGGCATACCCGTCCTTGTCGTCGTCGTCGTCTCCCGCGAAATCGTCGTCGTCCGACTCGCCCAGAGCCCGCTTTCTCGGCACACTGCTCCTCTTGGTGCTGGTCTGGATCTCTGGCTCGTAGTCGCTTTCGTCGTCCTGTTGGTCCTCAGACCCAATTCCGGCCAAAGCCAACAAATCGTCGTCACTGTCGCTCATGGTGGATGCGGTGGTGTGTCTCAAGTGGCCAAATCGGTGCTAATGTCAAGACGTGGTGGCGTTCTTGCTGTGTGGGTTCTTGTATTTTTCTTCAACTTGAAGAACTGGAAAATCCGAGAATGTTACCCGGCCCGGCCAGGGGGCTCAAGAAATTTAGAGATCAAAAAAAAATAAATCTAGATTAGGAATTTTGAACTAGGTGCTTCCCCTTTTGCTCCCTCTTTCTTCCTGACGTCTTGCACCCCATCACCCAACTAGCTCCCCACTTCATGTCCACCCAATCGCACAATCTGCCCGCGGCGCCGCAGTCGCGCAAAGACGTTCCGCCTGTCAGATCCGACCAGAACAGAGCCTCCTCCTCCTCCAATCAGCGGTCCTCACGCTCCTCCACAGCCAAAAGATCCCCGTCCATCCTCGTCACTGACTCGAGAAAGAGCCAGAACAAAGCTCCTTTTGCCGGCCACCGTCTCGAGAAGATCCAGAGGTCCAGCCCTGGCGAGAGGCCGGCCCCTCCTTCCAGGGGAGCCTCGAGTGGCCGTTCCAGAAGACCTCCTTCGGTGACCAAATTTAGCGATATCTCGGTCTCCAACATCATTTCCAACATCAGCGACATTCCTTCTTCACGCCAGAGAGAACGGCCCCGTTACGCTTCTCCTAATGCCCCGTTTGTTTCCAACCTGTCCCGATCGGGGCCCAGAATGGTGCCTCAGTACTATAAAACGTTACCCACAAGAACCTCCAAAACGTCACAGAAACTCGTTTTGATCCCCGATCACGACAAAATCCCCTACGAAGACCGTTCTGCGTCTTCCCATATGCTAATGGACCAAGAACTTGGCGAAGAAACCACCACAGACAACATCTTCCAAGGCAATTACGTGCGAACAAGGGCAGAGAGAATGACTAAAGACCACAGAGCCAACGAATATCCACGAGTGACGGCCTATTTGATCAGCGAAGGGTTTGATTTGAATCTAACGTCTCGTTTTCTTTCAAAACATCACATGGTGGCCCCCAGACTCTACGACGAGGCGTTGTATGTACCATATTCTCTTCCACTGCTTCCTGGTGAAAACGGATATCGAATCCAATCCAACAACTCGGCCAAGATGCAGCACGGAAATCTTCTGATGGAGCATTTTCTCAACAAAACTGAGCAACGAGACCATCATTACGAGTTTTACTCTGGAGAAGACGGCGAACTGGACCGAGGATCACCCAAGATGAGCCCAGCGGGCAGTCTTGTGGACCCAGAGTTTTCGTCTCCTCCAGGGCATAATGCCGAGTTTGATCCTTCAGAGCCACAATATTTCATTAGCAACAGTCCCACAGAGAGCATATTGGAGGAGGAAGAGGCGAGGGAGAGCGATTCTTCCTCTACACACACTCTGGATGAGGATACCAAAGCCGATAAGGAAAGTAGCCCAGATACAATGACAGAGAGCTCTCAATCGGCCAAAGAACAAGCATACGAGCACGAATCTGCTATAGACTCATCGGAGGATCATCCAAATGATGAGACACTTAGAAATCAGCAGAAAAGAAGAACCTCGTCCAGCTCCTCAGCTGGAAGGAGAAAGCTGCATTCAAATCTGCCTGATCTCACTAAGCACGCCGAGATGTTCATTCTGGACTATGGAGTGGTTGTCTTTTGGAATTTCAGCGAGGTCCACGAGAAAAACATCCTGGCGGATTTGGTTTTCGCTAAGATCCAGCCAGGAGAGTTTGAGCTGGACGACGACGATGACGACGATGAACAAGATTTGGGTCACAACCTACAGTCCACAGCGTCAGCTGAAGAGACTTCCCCTGCACATCCAATCACGTTCATCATCAAGCCTGTTCCCGAGCACGATATCGAGACCGAGGAGTTCCATTTCGAGTACATGAGCGACATTCCTACTCCGCGAATCTACAACGACATGATCACGCTAAAATCGGGCGACCATCTGATCAAGTTGTCGATCTCGCACGCAATCGCGCAGTCCACGAAGCTGTCGATGTTTGAGAGCAAGATGTCCAACATTCTGAACTCGATTTCGAGATTGCCGAAAGCGCTTGCGTTGACGGGCAAGCTGCAGAACTACACGAGGAGAAAATTGCTGATCAAGACTGGAAAGCTCTTCCAATTGCGAAACGAGGTGAACCTGTCTTCCAACGTTCTCGACACCCCCGAGTACTTCTGGTCGATCGAGCCAGGGCTGGACCCTTTGTACTCGGCCATTCGGGAGTATCTGGAGATTGACCAGCGAGTGGAAGTGATCAACGACCGGTGCAAAGTTTTCTTGGACTTTTTCGATATCCTGGAAGACTCTCTAGCTGAGCGGACTATGACCAAGATAACCACCATCTTGATCATCGCCATTGGGGTGAGTGTTCTTGTGTCGTTGCTGGAGATTTTCATCCGGTATCTGGTGATCAGTAGAATGAGGTGAGTGCGGGCGATGGCAGCGAGCGGAGCGAGTTCACTAGCAAAACTAGTTTGACCAGAGCCAGCGTGACTGCCTTCAAAGTACAATGCTTACAAGCTGTCCATCCAGCTTCATACACCCATCCTGCCAGGCAGCACGACCAGGACGCACAACCGGATCCCACAAGTCTGCAGTAAGAACATACATGCTGAGCGAGCTCGGTCACCTGCATTCACACCTTCAATCAGAGCCAATGTGAGTGGACCGCGATTTCGAGGCGCCAGTTCCATCGCGTACACAGATGGACCAAACAAAGTGCCGCTAGCAGGACCCGTTGCTCCCTGGAACTTCTGCCAAGCGTGGAAACACACTGATCGCAGGCTCCGGTTGGGCAGTGGACCGTCGCGGCTTACGAGAAGATGACAAGACAACAGATATATACAATGACACCACAATGGATCAGAGAGTACACACTGCTTGGTCACAACCCTGACCCGGTTGCTACTCATTTACGGATGGTCATACTGATGACTTGATTGAGTGAATACTAACAGCGCGAATACTAAGTAAAGTAAGTACTCACGACCCGCTTCGCTCGTCGCCAACCCTCTAAGCCTTGTTACCGTACTTGTTGACAGACTTTCCGTCTGGAACAGTGAAGAAGACGTAGTTGCCGTCCTTGTTCGAGTCGAGTCTGTAGTAACCCTTTCTCTCGAACTGGATCACGTCACCAACCTTGAGGTCGATCACGTTCACGTCGGCAACGGCCTTGGTGTGGAACTCGGTCTCTGGGGTCAGGAAGTCCTCGAAGTTGTCGCCCTCGTCGAGCTTGTCCTTGGTGATCAGGTGGTCGAAGTCGACAAGGTCCACGTCGACATACTTGCCAGCAGCCAACCAGGTCAGCTTCTTGGAAGTCTTCTTGAAGTCACCCTCCAGGTGCAGTCTTCCCTCCAGGCTGGTCACGAGTCCCGACGAGGCGTCCTTGTTCACCTTGTCGACAATCACGTTACCCCAGTCCATGAAGGTGACCTCCTCACCCTCGGCAATGCCAGCAGCGTCAGCCTGCTCCAGCACCAGGGACGAGGAGTAGTACACCTTCTTCAGACCAACATCCGGGTTCTTCTTCTGCTTAGGCTTGTCCTCGGAGTACAGCTCGGCAGGACCGTTGGTCAGGGTAACCGGAACCAAGTTGGCGGACTCCAGCGCCACGTGTCTTGGAGCAACCGGGTCGATAACCTTCTTGTTGGCCGACCAGATGATGTTCCAGTCGAGGTTAATGATGTTCTTGGAAGGACCTTGCGAGATGACAAAGTTCTTGAGACCTTCAACAGACATACCTCTTCTTCTGATACCTCTAACGGTTGGGAATCTTGGGTCGTCCCAGTTCGAGACGTACTGCTTGTCCACAAACCATTGCAGCTTTCTCTTGGACAGCAGGGTTCTGATGAAGTTGACTCTGGCAAAGTCCCAGATGTGCACTTTTCTCAGGTTCAGAGCCTCCAGGAACCACTCGTACTGGGCGTTTCTGTCTCTGTACTCGATGGTTCTCAAGGCGTGGGTCACGCCTTCGAGCGAGTCCACGATTGGAACGCAGAAGTCGTAGGTTGGGTACATCTTCCAGGCGGTTCCGGTTCTGTGGTGAGGAGTCAGGTTGCATCTGTAGATGACCGGGTCTCTCAGGGTCTTGTTGAGGGCCGTGTAGTCGATCTTGGCTCTCAGACAGCTCTTGAGGCCTTCCTCGGTACCGTTTTTCATCTCCTGGGTGAACACTCTCAGGTTCTCTTCCACGGTTCTGTCTCTTCTGGCAGACTTGAGACCGTCCATTCTCTCGGCTCTCATCTGCTCGAGAGGAGTATCGTCACAGTAAGCCTTACCCTCCTTGATCAGCTTGACGGCGAGGTCGTACATCTCGTCGAAGTAGTCGGAGGAGTAGGTGACTCTGTCGCCCTTGATGCCCAGCAGTTGCAAGTCCTCCAGAATGGAGTCCTGGAACTCGGTCTTCTCCTTCGACGGGTTCGTGTCGTCGAATCTGATGATCAACTTACCCTTGTAGGCCTCGGCGAAGTACTGGTTCAAGATGGCGGCCTTGGCGTGTCCAATATGGAGGTATCCAGAAGGCTCAGGAGGGAATCTGGTGACGACTTCTCCTTCCTTGGCACCTGGGAGATCGATCTCGAAGTTGGCCTTGTGCACCTCCTTCTTGCCTCCCTTCGAAGCCTTGGCCAGCTTTCTGATCTCGACAAGAGACTTGGACAAGAGCTCGACCATTCCGCCAAACCTCTTGTCGCCCTCCAAGAACTGGTACCATCTGGTGATGTTGATGTAGACAGAGTTCTTGATCACGGATCCCATCACGGCGTTGGCTCTGAGAGCACCCCAGGCAGCAATGTCTGCCAGAGTGATCTGGTAGCCCACAATGAACGATCTGAAGTTCAGGTGGGAGTCCAGCTTCTCGAGGTCGACTGAGAGCTTCTTGAAGTCCTTGACGGTCAAGTTTTCGTAGGCAAACTTGATCCACTCCTCGGACTCTTTCTTGGCCAGAAGCAGCTGTGGAAAGTCCGCAGCAAGCACAGCAAGAACCTCAGGACCAGAGGTGACGGTGGCGTCGCCCTTGGCCAGCTTGACGGTAGATGGGGTCTCTTTCGAGATGACCTTGTCGTCGACAAAGTCGATCTTGACAGTACTGTCGCTGCCAGCGTTGACGAAGGCAGCAGCGGTCAAGGCGGCATAGTCCACCAAGGGAGCTTTACCGGCAATTTCCAGCTCGTAAGACATGTTTAGGGATGTTTGGTGAGGAAATCTATGAAGAGCAGAAAAGTGTGGGCAACAAAAGAACGGAGTTGAAATCACAGCATTTTGTTCATCAAAAAAAAAAAAAAATCAGACTGAAAATTGTCGAGAAATTGACACTGTGGTGACGTAAGCAAAGGCGGAGCTTACGTCAGCCGCAGTGTGTGCTGAGGTAAGCTGAGCGAAGACGAAGAGAGAGAAAATTTTGTTCAGCTAGCTCCCTTTTCACTCACCGTTCCTATCACTCTTCTTCTCCTCCTCATCCTTTGCCATCAGTCTCCACCATGTCAGAGTTCCTCAAAGTGTTCCCGCTCAAGTCGCGGGCACAGGACGCGTCGGTCAAACAGCCGAAAGAAGTCATCTCATACTCCAGAGACATCGACGGAAACTATCAAGTTGATGACAGCCAACTGAGCTATTACTACCTTCCCGACAGCACGCTGAACGTTCCTGGAGGTGTGGACCTCCAGGCCGGCTTCAAGGACTTCCGTGCGAACGGAGAGGACTTTGGGGAGCTGGACGGGCTGCTCATGGCCTTGGAGAAGCACGAAAGAAGCGTCGGAGCCAAGATTCAGAGCGATATAGTCACTTGGAGGGGTCTCATGAGATCGCTGATGACACTTCCTTTTTTCAATCGGGACAAAGTCGTGCTGAACGTTGTTGTTTTTGACGGCCAGTTGTTCATTCAGACCGATTTCGCCGCGGCCAGAGCTGCAGCCGAGCTTGAGAAGGCCACCCGCTCGGAGTTGAACCAGAGACAGATGTACTCTGGATACAAGTTCGAGACGATAGCCACGTTGCCAAAACCGTGGGCCCAGTGCACCAGAAAGCAGATTGAAGGCAGAAATAGACTGCAAGTGAACAATATCGAGCAGTATGCCACGGTGGTGAAGACAAGTTTCGGCAAGACTGCCATTGTGATGGGAGCAGAAGTGGACTGTGTCTACGATTACAAGCCGGATGACGGAGCCGACCCTCTGCCACACTACGCTGAGCTTAAGACGACCGGGATCATTGACTCGCCACAGTCGCTTTTCGCATTCGAGAACAAGCTGCTCAAGACATGGGCCCAGTGTTTCCTGGTCGGGATCCCCAAGATCATCTACGGCTATCGTGACGAAAACCTGATCTTGCGAGCTGTCGAGGAGTTCAAGACCGAGGAAATCCCGCTGCTTCTGAAAAACAACCCGGTTCCCAACCAGTACCCTGACGGAACGCTAAAACCGCCTGCCAAGAACAAGTTCATGCAGTGTCTGAAGTTTTTCAATGGACTGATCAACTGGGTGAATGAAACAGTGCCTAAAGATGACGAGTCTGTGACTTACAAACTGGTCTTTGATCCTGCTGTGAATCCGAATTACTTGAATCTGACTAAGAATCCCGAAGAGGTGACCGCGAAGTTGCTGAGCGAAGAGACTGGTATGATCTCGAAGAAGTTTAGGGAATGGCGAAAGGAGCTCAGGGACGGTCAGCAGTGAGTGAGAAAAGTGTATTTTAGATGTATAATATTTGCCAGCAAACAAGCAAAGCGAGTCTGGAGCGGCTCTCTGTTCATATTCTGTTGAATTTGAACGGTCGATTCCTCAATTATCATGTCAAGTGTAGGCTCGTTATAGACGGACTGAATCAAATGAAAATTAAAGCATCATCCAAGTGAATTCGCTTGGGAAACATTCGCTCGCGTGGTAACGACAACCTCCTACGGGGGCCCACAAGCTCATGGGACCTCAATGAGCTGGATATTCAGATAGCTCAACACAGGCCCTATGAAACTGGAGCAAAATGGTCAAAATCATTCATATGCTAAAAACATGTCACGTGACCGCTATCACGCGCACCACGACACCTTCGTGAGCACTCCTGTTGTCAGGCAAGACTGAATGAACTAACCGATGACTTCCCTACTGGATAGCCCAAAGGATCATCGATACAACCAGCGCAAATAGAGTGTTCGTGCTGCACGGTTGCAAGCGCTCCACGACTAGTTCTTCTCCTCCTGCTTCTCCTGCTTCTCCTGCTCCTCTTTGGCCCGCTGGTTCATCTCTGTGAGCACCGTTGTGAGGTCCTCGTTCATCTCGCTATTTGAGTCAACAGTTCTGTCCACGTACTGGCTGAGAAGGCCGTTGATTTCGGCGATAATGCGTGACTCCTCGTCGTCCGCGGAGTCCTGTTTTGCGCCCGGCTTCGAGGCCGTGTTCTGGTGGTTGATCAGGGCCGTCTGTATAAGCGCAACAAGGCGACCTTTGTTCTGGGTGAGGACGGACGGGTCTTTCTGGACCTTCAAGTCGATGAGCTTTTCGAGAAGCTCATCGAGACTGGAACTGACCGAGTTTTCGTTGGACGACTGTTCGGCAGTGAACTTGTCCAGAAGATCTTTTCTCTTTGTGTCAAACAGTCCTTCTCGCTTGTACTTGTTGACGAGGTTGCGTGCGGAGTCCATCGGGGAGGGGCTGTTGCTGTGTGACGGGCAGCTCACAGCCTATCTTGTGTGATAGTTTGTGGTTTTTCAAACGAGTTTGAAAATATTTGCACTGCCTGAAAATGGCCAAACAAAAAGATCAAAAAATCACGTAAAAAATGGGGAAAAAGTTATAGAAGGTTGGAACAGAGTTATTAAGATTGCCGTGATCCCACTGTTATCCGCCGGTGCAATTGATCATTACCATCCGGCAATCTCGTTGATTCTGGTTGAAGTGTCCCCTGCATGACGATTGTGCCGTTTTCGATATGACACAGCCCGTGGTGAAAACAGAGCCCGAAACTGCGGAGGGTTCGAACTGGACGCCCTCTGCGTCAGGAGACGAGGACACCACCCGGAGAAGAGGCAGGAAAAGGGTCCACCAGGGCCCGCCGTATATTTGTGATTTTCCTGATTGCACCAAGTCGTTTTTGCGGTCGGAACATCTCTCCCGACACAAGCTGAACCACAACCCCAAATGCATTTTCCGGTGCACGGAAACTGGCTGCCACAAGACTTTTGTGCGCCACGATCTGCTGGTCAGACACCTCCAGAGACACGAGATTCGATATGGCAAGGGACCTGAAGCTCCCGACGCAGACCAAAGTGCTCTGGTCCCCGAGGATCCAAAGACATCTGACGTAGGCGCCGCAATTGACTCCTTCATCGATGGGTTCAGTCCGCCCGTGGCTGCACGGATCACCCCCAAGGGCTCCGTGCGCCCGTTGGCGATGCCGTCCGGGTCCAGAGATGACGGCCATTGCTCGGTGAACCAGATCGTCCACCATTACTATGAGAGTAAAGCCACCCGTACCGCTCACCCTGCCGCTGCAAACACGACCCCAGCGCCCAATTTGATCTCGTGGCTGTTCAAAGAGGACCCGCAAGAGCTTGGCGAGTCCGGGGGCTCGCACAATGGGCCTGCCGGGGCGATTGGAGGAAATTCGGATTTTCTGGTGGACCTAAACGAGTTCAATTTTGCCAACAACGAGCAGAACTTTTGTCTCCCGGACGGCTTCGAGGACTTTTCGTTGTCTTCGGGAACTCCAGGGTCTGAGCACGGCAGCAATCCGCCGCTCCATTTGCAGGTTCCCGACACTTTGGAGGGCGTTTCGCAGTCTTTGCACCACAAAAAGTGCTACGAGCTCAGCGAGCTGAAGCTGGCGGAGTTCAGATGCCTGATCCCCGGGCTGGGAGGCCACCCTGACTTCACGATCCGCAAGCTGGAGAAGCTGTTGAGGGCTTTCTGGATGTTTTTCCACCCTCGGTTCCCGTTTTTGCACAAGCCGTCGTTCGACGCTTCACAAAAGCCACCGATTCTCCTGCTCACGATGGTCATGCTTGGCGCCAAAATCTCGACGTGTTTGCCCGACACGTCGAGCCCTGTGGAAGAGCGGATGGTAGAGCCTGTCCAGCTGGCTTTGGTGATTGCCGAGCCGATCAGATGGCACATTTTCTCGTCTCCGTTCTTTGAGCCGCCCACAGAGCTGTGGATCCTGCAGAGTCTGCTCATCCTGGAGTTTTACGAGAAGTACGGCTCGACGAGAAAGTTCCACGAAAGAGCCCATCTGCACCACGGGACGACGATCCAGCTGTTGAGACGGCTTCCGACGTTGGGAGGGTCTCCTCACAAGGCGAGCACCAACATCTGGGAGAATGCGGACAACTGGCACAAATGGATCGAGATGGAGTCGCTGAAAAGAATCACGTACATGTGTTTTTACATCGACGCCATTGACGCGCTGTCTTTTGGCCACCAGATGCTGATCTACGCCCACCAGATCCAGATGACGATGCCCGTGGAGGACGATGTCTGGGAGGCCGACCTGGCGCATTTCCCTGCGGCTTTGAAGCAGTACAAGAAGCCCGAGCAGTTTTTGCTGGCTCTCAAAAACATTCTGAACGGCTTTCCTGCGCGAACCACGGCCTTCGGCAAGAAAGTGCTAGTCGCTGGCTTGAGTGCGATCATGTTCCAGATCCAGCAGAGAGACTTGCAGCTCACGTTTGGGCTGGACAAGTTCGGGGCCAGCGAGACAGTCAACAACTGGCGCGAGCTGATGACGGCGGCTTTTTCCATATGGAGGAACGACGTTGGCGAGTCGTGCTGCTCGTCCAAGACGGCGATAGAGCGCTCGAGCGGGCTGCAAAACAACTCGCAGTTCTCAGAGAGCGACACTCGGTGCAAGTGTACCATCTACCACGTAGCTCACATCTACATGTCGCTGCCCCATTACGACTTCATCATCTTTAGCGGTGCTCCTTGGCGAATGAACGTGAAGCCTTCGTCCACTTACGAGAGACAGCAGATCTGCAGCAGGGTGAAGGACTGGACTCGAACGAAGCACGCCAAAATCTGCGTGGTCCAGTGCTACTTGCTGCTCTGTGAGATGTTTCTGTGTCCCCAGGACTCGATCTACGACTACGTTTACGACTATTATCCCGAGACCGATCTGATGTTCCGAGCCAACACGGTGGGGATCTGTGCTCTGGTGTTGTGGTCGTATGTATATTCCAAGTGTGGGAAGGAGAGCGGGGGCGGCAGAGACGAAGAGAGCTCACTGGAGACTGGATACGAGTACCTGAGACGAGTCAGAAAGGAGCTGACAGACCTGACCGGAGGCGAGCTCTTGCACACTTGTGCCACCACGTACTCCGGGTCGCAATTCTACGGGAAACTGATGAAATGGTCCGAGGCGCTGGACTCTGTCTCGCACAAGGAGAACGTGGCGGGTCTGATGGAGATGCTGGGCCGCAATTTTGTCAAGAGTGCGCATACTCTGGCGAAGGAAACCGGAAGGCTGATGTTATTCTGCGCCAGACGGAGCTTGGGCAGCGACGAAACGATTCTGAACGATATGTATGACTAACGGAAAACGGCGAACGGGGCCAGATGGCCGGCATGTACGATTAACGGAGGTAGGATTAGCTCAAAACGGTCGAGGATAAGAAAAAAACATACAAAAAGAGTAGAAATCGAGGATCAGAAAACGAGAAACAGAAATTAAGAACCAGAGATTGGTCGAGTAGCAATGAGGGGCGAAGGCAAGTAGAGGAGCGGGAGCGGAGCGACGTTCGATTATCAGACACAGCAGAATCAACGAGACAGGTGAGATTCGAGCTCTGATCAGATGAAACCGCACTGCGTCTGATCTTTCTTGGAAAAAGCAGAAGCGCAGCTGGCCAGATGTAGCACAATTGCTCAGATCAAAGTCCCCAGGGTCAACCGCACCAAAGTCGGCTCGGTCAGAAGAGACTCCGTCGAGTCTGACAAGGCCTGCGCTGACCATCGATTCAAAAGGCCCAAACCAACCCGTGAGATCCGACTATCGCTTCCCTCGGCTCCTCACATTCCCATCTCGGCTTGCAGCTCACGCAGAGCCCTTTCGTCCTCGTCCTCCTCTTCGTCCTCGTCCTCCGCCACCTTGCCCGTGGGCACGTCGGGCAACTTGGCCTTGCTCACCGGCTCTGCCGGCTGCGCCACGTGCTGTTTGGTGTTGGTCATCTTCGAATCAAGCTCCTCCTGCTGCAACATGGCCAGCTCTTCGTCTAGCTCGTCCTCGTCCACCAGATCGTTACCCAGGGGCCTGCTGATAGCATCGGAGATCTCCTCGCTCAGCTCCACTTGCTCCCGGATGTCGTCCATCGTCTGGTCCACCTTGTCCACGTTGAAATCGCCGTGAATCTGCTTCATGGCCTTTGCGCCCTGCTTCATGGCCTTCATTGTCTCGAGGTTCAAGTTGGCCGACTCTATGGCATTCAGCTGGGTCTCGAGCGACTCCATCTGATTCTCGATCTTCAGCATGTCTCCTTCAAGCTTCTTCTTCTTCTTCAAAGCCAAACGGGCAGCGTTCTTATTGGCCGTCACGTTCTTGCGGGCAATAGCATCCTGTTCTTTGATCTGTTGCTCCAAAAAGGCACTCTTCTTGTTCAAAGTCGAAATGTGCTCACGGAGCTCCACAATCGCTTTCTTCGGAAGCTCCTTCTTTTGTTTGGGATTTCCTCCAAAAAAATAGCCCCACATGGTTCAGAGTCAGTACTTGTAGTTGTTCACTTTGTCTTTGTGCTGTTTGTTGCCTCTTGTCGATAAGATAAAATGCTGCTGATGTAGTTTATGGCAATATTGCGGTGATTTCTGTTCAGCTTGCGGCACTAGCTATAAAGAGCCACGTCACACAGTCCAATGTAAGTCTCCCGCCCGTTCCCTGCGTCTAGTTCAACAATTTGTTGGTACGTAACAGGGACAGTGCAGTACTCGCTTCCTTAAACTTCCACAGCTCTTTTTTTTTTGACCTCTACATCCTGTCTGTTATCGTTCCAAACGGTGGAAATTACATCCTTACACGGGAAGGTGAGCTCTCTCAAAATCGGGTGACGCGGGTCACGTGAAGTTTTTTTTTCCTTTTATACCACCTTGACTCTCCTTCTCCAGTCGACATCCAAGGATATCCGCCTTTCGTGTGGGTATATCTTCTTTATTCCTACACTCGCTGCGCTCCAAAAGCACAATTGAGCCTGTGTATACCGGTCAAAATATTGCAGAATTTCTAGCGCTCACTCCCACATCTCACCGCCTCAGTTAAGCCCATAAATTATCCTTTGCTCACTTCCTACTTCCGAGCCACACCACTCTCGGGTCTCACTTTCCGCCTTTTTTACCCATGGAACTGTCTAATCCGCGCAACAACGTAGCCACAGGTCCATCAAGTCCACCTGTACCCTGCAGCGACTTGAGCATGTTAGTGAGCATCACCACGTCTGCTTCTGGGTCTTCTGGGTCTTCTGGGTCTTCTGGGTCTATGTCGTCTCCAAACTCTCCAACTCTCTCGGCGTCTTGTGTGTCCTCTGTATCCTCCTGAACGGCCCTTAGAGCCTCCAAGTCGGCGTCTCCCATTTTAAGAGCCTCACGACAAAAGAACTCGAAAAAGTCATCTTCGTCGATATCCACACCGTCCTTTTTGAACTGCTCTCGAAGTCGCTCATTTTCCGCCTCAGCGGAGTCATCAGTTTCGTTTTGGTTGTCTGTATCAGAGAGATTGTCTTCTTCCCCCATCAAGCCAGTCTCCTGACTCATGAAGTGACGCAGCTTCTCCACCAAGTCCTCCTGTAATCGCGACTCTTGCTCGTTATCATCTGACTCTGAGCCCACCACGTCCTCCCATTCCACAGGCTTCTCGATCACGTTGTACCTCAGGAGCTCTTGTTGCAGCTCATCTGACTCGATCCGCTCATTGTATTTCTTCACTGTTTCCGAGGAGCTGCCATTGGCCACGATCTCGTCCGTTTCGGCCATCAGCGAGTCAATGGCACGAGCCAAAATGTATCCGGAGGACTCCTGCCTACCTTCACAAAGTTTTCGGAAATCGAGGTGCGCCATCGGACCCAGTCGCAACTTGATTTCAACGAGACCGTTTTCTGTTGACGGCAGATAATCCTTCGTGAGAACGGTCAATGGCGGCCCAGTGTTCAAGGAGACAAGAGACATCTGCAACAGCTTGGTGAATGAGGTGATCGCTGCGCCGGGAACGTATAAGGAGTTGCACATAATCAATTCTGCCAGCCTGCTGCTCACTGTCACCGATTCCACATATATGTGTTTCAGAGCCTCCTCTGGATACCTGTGGAATTTGGTGGTCTTGAGCGTTTCGTTGAGAGCATCGGGACGCTCCAACTTATAGTTAGAAACCTTCAAGAAAGCAAGAGCCTCGTGTAGCTCAAGACTGCGTCCGCTGCAGAACTCATCCGGGATCAAGTTGACTCGCAAATCGTTGAACCACACTCTGTTCGACGCACTTTCGGGGGTTATCCATCCTGGAAGATCATAAGCGGCTTCAATGAGAACAAACTCTTTGTCCTGGTCGAAAACGTGTACATATATGTTGGGATCCCTCGACGTAAATTTGAAAAGAAGAGATGTCACCAGCCACAAATCGTCCATAGAATCGCCATAGTTCAGTTCGCCGTAGACAAACGGCGTATTGATGCCATCCTGACCTTCTTCAACTATCTTGAACTCAACAGGTCTAACGCTCCATGGGTAGAAACGAACGTACGGTCTCAGTTCTACCTCCAAGTAGTGGTGAAGTTTCTTCAACTCAGCCAAGACAATTTCCGCAGAACAGTACGGTTGGAAGTAGAATAGCGTGAAAACAAGTGTATCTGGATCAAGAAACTCATCATTCACCGCTTTGTATTGCAATCCTTTCTCGTGGTCCATTGAATGCGATTAGAGCAGGGAGAGTTCGTTGAAGTAGAAGGGGACTAGATACTTTTATATACACATACCGTTAAATTTTCCAGACTTGCCCGATCTGGTAAATCTCGTTTTTTTTCTTGAAACCCAAGGATTACGTAATCCTGCGGTTTCTCAAAATCTGGGGATGATGGAAGGAAGGGAAGGTGAGAGGAGAGACCGCGGATCGCAATCAGACTGTCTTTCCAATGACAAGTTCGGTGAGCTCTCAGAGGTCATCCAGAAGTTGGCTCGCAAGAATCACTCAATCTCATTTATCCTCACACGCCGTTGTCGTCTGTTCGTCCTCTATCTTTAGCGTGTTACCCTCGACTAGAGCCCAGTCGATTGGCCCCGTCGACCCATACCTCTTCAAAAGCCACTCATTACACTGAGTGAAATGACGGCAGTCGAAAAAACCCCGCGAAGCGCTCAATGGAGATGGATGGACCGACTTCAAGTACAGGTTGAGGTTCCAGTCCACTTTTCCAGCACTTAGCACGGTTTTCTGTGCTGGGGATCCCCAGCAAATCACGACCAGGCCCTGATTCTGGTCGTTTCTGTGTTTGAGCAGTTTCTGGATCACCGCCATGGTGAACTGTTCCCAGCCTCTTTTGGAGTGTGAATTGGCGTTGTGTGCACGCACAGTGAGACAGGTATTGAGCATTAAAACACCCTCAGTGGCCCATTTGGTGAGGTTACCCTTCTTGGGGATCTCGAATTCCGGATATTCTTTCTTGAGACACTTGTAAATGTTCACTAGTGACGGCGGAGGTTTGGTGGAGGGGTCTTTGACAGAGAATGCCAGACCATGAGCTTGGTTGTAGTTATGGTATGGATCCTGGCCCACAACTAGCACTTTGACCTTGTTGAGAGGTGTCAGACGGGTCCATGAGTACACATCTTCTTTTGGAGGAAAAATGACAGTGTTGGAAGCCCATTCTGAGTGCAGGAACTTTTTGAGGTTGAGAAAGTATGGTTTAGTCAGCTCTTGGTGCAGCACAGATAGCCATGAATCTTCCATAGTGGTGATCTCCAGATCCAACAGCGATTTCTGCTCAGGAGACAGCGACTCGATCCATTTGGTTTTTTCGAAGCTTGTGGGGCCGGCGAGTGGCGGTTTCGTGGCCGACACAGGGCTCAGGTTCTCTTTATTGCTAGCCGTTGCAGTGGTGGAATCTGCAGTACTCGAAGCGGTTTTCAGAGTGGAGTCGGCACTGGCCGCGCTGGATTTCTGCTTTTTGGCTGACACGGCAAAATAGTCCGTGATGGTTCTTTTCTGAGAGGACATGTCGAGTTCGGGGTTGTTGAATGTGGTGTCGGGGTATCAGACTCACAGGCCTATGCAAACATATTCAGACACGTAAATCAACGCGTTTTTTTTGAAAATTAAATAAACTCGAGTAAGCCGCACACCAAGCTTGCACTTGCACCGCCACTCGCAAGTTGATAATTTCTTCCACCCCGGATCTGATGTGGCGGTGCAAACTGAGGGGACTCAAAAAATAGTAAAAAAGGGCTCACCTCTTTATTATTTTGACACTTTGAGCATCACTTGCTTTTCCTGAACCCCCCACCGATTGATTTGATTCTGTGCAAAATCTCCCCTTAGAAACTTTTTCCGCCGCATAGGACACTTTAGGGTTGGCTTGTGGATGACTCTATGGAAGCTTTTGGTGGATTCAGGTAACAAGTTTGGCGGGTTTGTCAAGAGCAAGATTAGCATTCCATATTGCAAACATCCAGCTGAAAAGGGAACAAATTCCACTTCTTTTGCAAGTTCAATGGCAAGCAGCAAAAAGCTGGGAAACACGGAGTCCAATGTGCTATCCAAGTCGAATGTGACGCCCAAAAAAAGCGTCATCAGCACCGCATTGCGGTCAGTAAGTAGCCAAGTTTTCGAAAGTGAGGGCACAGATACAACAAAAACAGCACCCACGGAGCCTCAAGAGCCCCAGGAGACTTCTAATGGCAGGAGAAAAAGCTCGTGGGCTTTTTGGACTTCAGAACCGCCAGAAACAACCCCTTCTGGAACAACGGGACGCTCCAGAAAGTCCCGATCTGAGTACAACATGTCCTTGGAGCCAGCATCGTCAACCACAGCAGAATCTCAGGTGTCCAGCCCGCCACCCGAAGGCCCGGAGATGTCCTCGCAGAATGGGAATTCCGACAGAGTGAAGAAGACGATTGTGAACGGCCAAGAGGAGGCGACTTCGTCCAAACGACGGGCTCAATCCTGGTCTTTCTGGTCCTTGAGGGGCCAGAAAGGGCTAGGGTTGGAGGAAAACAGCACCAACGTTGTTTTGCCAGCGAAAGACGCTCTTTTATCTGAGCCTTCTGCCATTTCTCACACGGCTCCTCTGGATACTTTGAGCCCAATAGACACTGATAATACCAGCAACAACACGCCAAAGAACAAGAGGCAGAAGCTGGGAAGCAGCAAAAACAGTAAAATTGTTCCAGCGTTTAAAACGCTACCATCACAGACCCCTGCGAGCACATTGCGGGCTGTATACGATCAGTTCCGCTCAGCAATTGGTTATGAACTTGAAAGCGTTCCGCACCTTTATCGAAAAAACGAGCCATGTGCTTTCAAACGGGTTTTGATCATTGGCGTTCACGGGTTCTTCCCAACCAAAATGATCAGGCCTTTGATTGGCGAGCCCACAGGTACTTCGGCGCGGTTTGCACAGGTTGCCGAGAACGCAGTCTTGACGTGGGCTAAGGAGAACAATCTGGACATAGAGTTACAGAAGATTGCTTTGGAGAAAGAAGGTAAGATCTTCGATCGAGTGGAGTTTTTCTTCGAGGTGATGAGGAAATGGGAAGAGGAGATCCGGAAGTCGGACTTCATCTTTGTTTGTGCGCACTCTCAGGGGACCCCAGTCTCGATCATGTTGGTTTCCAAGCTGCTAGAACACGGCATCATCGATGCAGGGAAGCGAATTGCTATCCTGGGAATGGCTGGAATCAACAGCGGGCCTTTCTATGGTATGGATCAGTCGCTCCTTGTTCGTGCGTACTCTTCGATCGAGCATCATTCCATGTTGGAATTGTTTCAATTTCAGAACTTCGAAAGTTTACAGAGTCGAAAGTACTTGGAGAGCTTGCGGAATTTGATACTACACAATGTGAAGCTGACATTTGTTGGGTCTGTGGATGACCAATTGGTTCCACTATATTCTGCGATAGCGTCTCATGTGAAACATCCTAACATTTTTCGGGCTGTGTACATAGACAATCAGTCAAACACCCCGGATTTTGTCACGAGAATTGTGAAGTTGTCTTGTATGTTACAAAATTTGGGACTTTCCGATCATGGTGTGATTAAAGAGATGAGCTATGCTTTAGCTGGTCCTTTGACTGGAGGAGGCCATTCGCGGATATACAACGATCCAGGAGTTTACAAGCTTGCACTGGATTTTGCATTAAGAACGACGGACTCGGCTATGGCTGTCAACCAGCCAGTCAAGTTTGTGGATATCAATATCTCTGGACTAGGAGCGAATCCGTTTAATCTACCCTGGTGTGCACGTGGGCTATTCTTTGACGTGAATAAGCGGCTAGAGGGAGGACAGGAGGAGATTGAGATGGTTTTCCGAGAGTTTGACGAGTGGAATCCGGAATCGAAGGTGCTGAAGGATGTTAAATATCGACTAAGTGGAATAAAGGCCAAATTATAGCAGGCCAAAGACGAGCTGAGCGGGTGGTTGAAAGGATTGAGTGAGGGCTGAATGAAAATGAATTGAGAAGGCGAGAGACGAAGAGGAACAAAATAGTGCAGGAAACAAGACAATTCCAACATCTGCATTTGAGCTACCAATCATCTGCTACTTCCCGGCCAGCCGACTTACCACATCTGCCAAAATACAACACCAAAGCATCCCATATCTAGTGTTCACAACACCAAATCTGTCGCGGCGGTTTCTTCACCGAAAAAAGAAAAAAGCTAAGTTAATCCGAGAAGTCTCGGACATTAACTTTTTTCATCAAGTTGAAAATTCGCTATCTGAAAAAAAAAAACGCTCACTCATTTTAAACACCGAAAAGCAGCCACCTCGCATCAAGCTAGACCACGCCAAAGACCACTGCCATGTCAGACAACAAATCCGCGTCTCAGCAAGTGTCCACTGTGGGCGGTTTCCTTGCGGGAGGGTTGGCCGCGTGCGGAGCCGTCACCGTGACGAATCCGATCGAGCTTGTGAAGACCCGTATGCAGCTCGAAGGAGAGCTCTCCTCGGCCACCAACAAGCCCAAGGTGTACAAGAACCCGATCCAGGCCATGGGCTTGATCTATCGCAATGAGGGTATAAGAGGTTGCCAGCGTGGACTGGTGTGCTCGTACGTGTACCAACTGGGTCTCAATGGGTGTCGTTTGGGACTCTATGAACCTGTTCGTAACTTTTTGAATGGAATCGTTTTTCCCAACGCCGACCCTCACAAAGTCCAGAATATCCCGTTGAACGTGGTGGCCGGTGCTCTCTCTGGAATTGCCGGTGCCATTGTCGGCTCTCCGTTCTACTTGATCAAGACCAGAATGCAGTCCTACTCTCCAAAGGTCCAAATAGGGGAACAGACTCATTATAGATCCACCTGGCACGGTCTGTCTTCGATTTACAAGCAAGGCGGTTTTAGAGCCTTGTTCCGTGGTGTTGACGCCGCCATCATCAGAACTGGATCTGGGTCTTCTGTCCAGCTGCCAATCTACACTTTTGTTAAGACTGAGTTGCTGCATTACAACATTGTCTCCGAAGGTCCAGCTCTTCACTTGCTCTCGAGTATGTTTGCCGGATTCGGTGTGGGTATCGTGATGAACCCGGGAGATGTGATTCTCACGAGAGTGTACAATCAAAAGGGAGACAAGTACAAAGGGCCCGTGGACTGTTTTGTCAAGACAGTCAAGAGCGAGGGAATCGGAGCTTTGTACAAAGGTTTTGGAGCTCAAATGCTCAGAATCGCCCCACATACCATCTTAACACTCACTTTCATGGAACAGACCATGAAAATGGCCTATTTTGTCGAATCGAGACTGTTGGCTTAGATTAATGTATACTTTTGATGTCATCAAAGTAAACAACGTGGTATAACCTGAATAAATAAGTAAAAAAAAAGGGAGCAATTGCTAAGCGAGGCGGAGACTGAGAGGAACGCGGAAGGTTTTGGAAGAGAAATCGATGCAAGCAGCATTGCAGTAAAACTCAAAAGTTTTTCTTACTCTCTCAATGTGATCATTAATATCTACCCATAACCATCATTCATCATCACTGGCCACTGAACGTTCTTTGGGGGAATATCAACCAAAATCGAATAAGAGATCATTACCGAGTGAGACGAGTTCAGCTGCGCTCTAGTTTGGCTATTCACGAACTTTTTGAACACTCTCCGCCCTTTTTTTCTTTCTCTCCAAATCATTTCACTTCAAAAGCTTTTGCATCACCCGCTCTCAGTTGGACTCGCTCGAGCTTACTCCTCATTACGCCAACGTCCCGGCTCTCTAGGCATCCGAGTCGTCATATCAACGCCCCCATCCACGCCCCCAGTCACACCCCCATTCACACCCCCATTCACATTCACACCTCCACTTACACTACCACTCGTTCCATTCGTAGTTCCCTCTGCAGTACCTGCTGAACTTGACGAGCCGGCAGCGTTACACCAGTACTTGTGATATGTCCACGCTTTAGACTGGCACTCTTTAGAGCAATATTTCGCCCTCTTGCACCGCCTACACTTGGCAAACTGACGAGGTTCGTCCTCCCATTTACCACACCCAAAATAGGCGCACTGTCGACGACCTCCTTTTGTCTCGTCCTTGCGATTCGAGTTGCGCACAATCACGGAAGCCCAGTACGTGATATCCTTCGAATGCAAATGCTTCACAGTGAATTTCTCAACCAGTGGGAAAATGTTCACTCGTTTGATCGGCTTGATGTCGTTGTCAAGATGCTGCGAATGCGGCAACATCAGTGAGAGCGGACCCATTTCAAAATCTGTCCACTCATCGTAGTTCCACTTTTCAGCATAATCTTTCAATTTCTCGCTGTACAATTCGTTGTTTCGTAGCCTCAACATGCTGTGTTCTCTGTGGGAGAATCGGGATATATCAAGCGCAAATTTCTCCAATTTCGTCGCTTTTTCCAGCCTGTCTGGCTCATTCAGCAGATCATCGTACTCCTTCAGCAAATACGCGTACTTGGAGTCATCCTTCTTGCCATCACAATGCTTCAACTTTTTGAAAACCCGTCCCTGCTTCAACAGACCCGTGCTGGCACTAGAGGACGAGTGTGAGGTTCCTGCATGTGAAAACTGCATGTTGTGATCGTCATCGTTCGTGTCATCGGGTATAATGAACTCGTCCAAGTCATTGGCAACAACTTCTTCATCCAAACTTTCCTCGTCGTTGATCAAGTCTCCATTCTCGTTCATGTCCGTGTCGGTCTCCAGAGGCGGCGGCGTGTTGTAATTCCTCAAAGACAAACCGTTCACAATGTACGTATCAGCAAGCTCGTATCTCAAATACGTGTACTTTGAGATGAATGCCAAGACTTGTAGAGACCAAATCACATCATCTTCTTTCGGAATCAAAATCCCGTTCTCGAAGTTTCGAGGAATCGATTGGTTCAGTTTCTCCTCCATATCTCTGAAGAAAGGTAGATCAGTCGTCGGGAGGTTTTCTTTGAGGATATTGGAGATCTCAGGGTTGCTCACCAGCTGGTTGACAAAAATGACGTTGCTTGTAAGCTCATCAAACTCTGACAGAAGCTCCTGATTGATCTTGGAAAGGTCTTCCGAAGAGTTAAGTCTGTCCAGAAACTTGAGAAAGGTAAACGATTTTAGTAATTTTGAGTATTCTTCGTCCAACTCATCACCAACTTGATGAATTTCCATTTCGTCTAGCTGGTTCTTCTTATGTGACTCATGTTTTTGAATCTCTGCCTCGGCCTCCATCACCGTCTGATTGGCCTCCTCGACAAGCCTGCGCACATTCTGGAACACCTCGTTGATCTGAGCATTGTTGAATTCGTCATACACTGCCGGATTTGCCTCATTCGGGGCATTTGGGGGCGCAGAGGTTGCCAATCTGGGACCGTCATCGGTAGAGTTTCCGACGTTAGAGGGTCTCACAAAGGCAGCCTCATTCATATGTCTCTCGACATCCTGTTCCGTGGTCTGCCGGGCCAGCCGAGCCTGCTGGCCATGTTGGGCCTGTCGAGCCTGCTGGCCATGTTGGGCCTGCTCTGCCGCCTGCTGGGCCTGCTGGGCCTGCTGGGCCACCATTCTCTGTACATTGTTGTCACTCAAACGCGAATCAGTATTATTGAAGTCATCTCTGGATGCCAAAAAATTCGAGTTTGTAAACGGCGGGACCTCGCTAACGTCCGAGTTGGCTCCTGCTGTCGTTGTGGAAGCTCCAGTGGTGTCTCCAGCTGCCGAGGAACCCGGAACAGGCACATTCCCGGGGCTTACTCCGGGGTTCAGGTACCCGACTTTTGTTCCTGGAGCAAAATGCGAGCTCCAGGTTGTTTTTTTCGAAATGATATAATTGTCAAGTATCGTGGCAATAATGGGGATCATTCCAGCGTCCACAACCTTCTTGCGAATTCTCTCGTTGCCTCTGGTCCCCACCAGAACAAGGCATTGGAACGCCAAAACCCATTTCCACGCATAAATACACTTGTCCTTTTCCGAGACGGGTCGCTGACACTCGTAGAGAATGTCCACGAGTCGTTCAAGCCCACCGTCCTGAGCCAAAGCCTCTCTCACTTTGAGTGAAGAGGAGGCCAGAAACGTAAGATGATTGAGTGAGTTCACCAACGGCTTGTCTTCGGTGCAATCGAGCGCCCTTCGGTCGTACAAAGTCGATGTTATGGACACAGCAGCCTTATTAGCGGTGATCGATTTGTTATTGGAATCTCTCATAGTTCAAAAAGGTTGGTGGTGGGAAAGCGGTGGTATCTGATTTTGGTGGATGATTTGAAAACTACCCTCTGTGAATCTCTCTAAATCTCTCTAAATAAACTTTGGTGTCGAATGTTGCTGGTGTTTTGCTGATTCCATCGATTTCTTCGGGACTGGGCTAACTTGTGGGTGAATAAAATTCTCGTAAGAGCAGCAAATGTTGTAGTATCTGTAGTTTTTGCCACTGTTACTGTTGTTCCAAAAGAGGTCAATAAAAGTTTTTCAGGCACAAAGATAATTTATGAGAATTTAACAGAATAGGAAGTGGGGGTGTAAAGAAAAAGAGGGAGGCAATGAAAAGGGATGGAGAGAAATTTTGTGGAGGTGAAGAAACTTTTTTTGGGGCGCACTTCTAGGCAGGTCGGTGTGCACGTATATGGGACACTCCTGAATCAGCTGTCACTGGTCTATACTATTGCGGCAATCAAACTTGCTAGACACTTTGATCTGCTGACTCTACTAGACTAATCTTTAGTATCGGACAGTGGTACATTCTACTGACCAACTCTACTGTTCCTGTAATCTCGGTGACATAACATTTCTTAGCAAAGGAATACTGATGCATCGAACCTTCCATCACCTCTCCGTGCTCACTTTGTAGTTCTCACATTCTTTATTGTTCCAATACTTTGTTCTGTTTGAGAAGCCTCTCAAACATCCACACTATACAGTATCTCTCCTGGGGATATTCTGGCAGTTGCTCGGAACTTACAAACCTCAAACTCGCAATCTTGATACCTATCAAGTGAGTAACGATCTTCATTTGTTTGTTTTTATTCATACACAACTATCATCCAAGCTTTGTCAATCTTCTATAACACTTTCTCTAAACCCACAACTCTTTTCCTGCCTCTCCAGTGTACCCAGCCAATTCCCCGACACGGTCGCTCCACACACCCAACTTCTCCTTCATTGCCACGATCTGGTCCAGAGTCATAGTTCTTGGCTGGATCCAGCTGATCTCCACCTCCGAGTCCACTTCGTTGATCAGCCCGCGAATCAGCCCCAGGCTCAGACACTTGATGAGCAGGTGCTCCACCTCCGAGTGCGACGTCAAGAGACTCACCTGTTGTAAAATCTCGTCAAACTTAAGCACTTTGCTCTGCGTAGGCTTGTTGAAAACGAGCTCGATCAGCGACATGATGCAGATCTTCTGCTTGAGGAAGGCGACATTCTCAAAAACTTCCGGTAACGACTGGATCTCAGAACCGCTGACGATTTTCTCAAAAGAAGCCAAGTCGCCTTTGCTCAAAGCTAACAGCAACTTCTTCAACCAATCAATCTCCAAGTATTGGAAAATATCGTGCATCAGAATTTCTCCGAAATTGTAGATTTTGTCTCCGAGCAAAGCACTCACAGAGATGTCACACACAATGCTGCTCTTGTTCCGCAAAGTAGTCAAATCCTCGATACAGGCCAAGAACAACAGCATGTTGTAGTAGAACGCAGTGTGGTCGCCTTTGAGCTTCAACAGACGAGCATTAGTGAAGTAAAAGCTAGCATTGATTGTGCTGTCCACCGAATAATTCACCTGGTTGATCTTGCGCTCACACTCATCCACCACAGCAGCTGCTTCATCCACGAGACCGAGCCCAAGCTTGATCCGAGCCATCTCAATCTCCACATACAACACCGCCTGAGCCACTTCTGTCTCGGCAATATCACCATCGCTATTCCGGCGACCAGAGATGCTTTCTTTGAGTGCTGCAAGTTTTGAAAGGGCCTCGATTTGCGAGTTTCGCTCGGCTTCTTCACTTTCCAAAGCCAACAGAAGGAACCCGACCAGCTTCAATTGGTTGATCCGACCTCCAAACTTCGCCACGAAATTTTCAAAGAGCCTCAGACGAACCTGCTGCGATCCACTGTGACGGAAAACGGTCTCGAGCTTCTCTGTGAGCTGGTACCAAAGCTTTCTGTCGTACAATTCCTCCACTTCGTACATGATTCCCACAAGCTCATCCTGCCCTTGGGTTTCGAGCTCCTCTCGCAAGGTTATAAGGACCGTCGACGCGTCTTCCATGATGTAAAAATGTAAATCCAATGTTCTGAGAGTTCAACTGGTTGAATTGGCGTCCAATGGATTGTTGATGAAGGAGAATGGTGTGTGCTTCAAGTATAAATCAAGTTATTCTATCTCTGTTATTTTGCCACCCGTAACCAAAAATCAGGAAAGGTAGCCAAAAAATATTGGTAAATTGAGCATCGCACGATAAAAAATTTAAGATGAAAAAAAATATTTGTTTTAACTTTTGAAGTATATCAAAGCACGTTTTATCTTTGAAAGGCACCACATTCGCATACCCTTGGCTTCACTGAAACGGGACTCGCTTTCGAATTCATCTTGTGTTTCTAATCCCGTGGAGATGAGCGAAAAAATAGCTGGTAACGGCGTCCTGGACTCCCTAGGACCGTCTCTCACTAAACTGGTTCGTCTTGCTGCCGCAGTCAGTGCCAAGGATATCGGCTTCTACAGCAGCGTGGATAGCTCTGTGCGTTCCCAGAACGAGCACACTGTGCACCATGTTGTTGAATTGCTTGAAAAAGTTGGAGCTGCCGCTGCTCAGGGCCCGGATCACCCGCAAATTGGCAATCTCGACCCAGACTCTGAGTCGGATAACTGGCGAGTCGTGAGCTCTGTTCTCGATTCTCTATTTGACAGCTCGGAAATTGCACTCGACCAGCATCACAGAGGCAAGAGGAGCCACCAGACAAACCAAAAAAGCGCAGATGATCTGACTTACCTAGATGAGAATGACACTGGAGCTTCAGCTTCTGCAAAGAGACCGATCGCTTCTTCAAACATCGCCAAGCCCCAAAATAGCTTTCAGACGCCCATCAATAACTTTGAGACGACTCCTTTCAAGCCTCTTATCACAACCAAGCCAAATTCACTTGTTTCTTTGACCGAAAGTGGCGCTCTTGTGCCCACAACAGACTCTGTTCCGGAACATTACGAAAATCCGTATTCTTACGAGATCATGAATCAGGAGTACCCCGAATGGATTCTTTCCTCTCTCACCGATCCATACGAGTCTGTTCCTTGGAAAGAGAGTCTTGAGCCGGTTTGGGTGGACCGTCCTGAGCAGATGGACGAGCTTCTGGTGGAATTGGCCAAGTGTAAAGTGATTGCTGTCGACTTGGAGCATCACGACTTTAGAACGTACCATGGACTCACGTGTTTGATGCAGATAACCACAGACACCAACAGGGACTTTCTGGTGGATCCTTTGAGCCCTTTGCTGCGTCCCAGGCTCACTGAGCTCAATGTCGTGTTCACAGACCCGAACATTGTCAAGGTGTTCCACGGAGCGTTCATGGACATCATCTGGCTCCAAAGAGATTTGGGATTGTATGTCGTGTCCTTGTTTGATACTTATCACGCGTCCAAAGAGCTGAATCTTGGAAAACACTCGCTGGCTCATCTCCTGGAGAAGTATGTGAAGTTCAAGACATCCAAAAAATGGCAATTGGCCGACTGGAGAATTCGGCCTTTGAGCACAGAAATGAGAAACTACGCTAAGGCAGATACCCACTTCTTGATCGAAGTGTTCCGCAAAATGCATTCGGAGCTTGTTGGGGATGGAGACAAGCTCAAGAGAGTTCTCTACGAATCGAGAAAAGTGGCCAATAGGAGGTTCGAGTACTCGACTTACAAGCCCAAAAACACCAACAAGATTGGTCCTCGCAGCAATCCTGATGTTGTCAGCACGAATGCATCTGTGCCGCAGCTTCCCGAATTCCAGAATAGTCTTATGTCTTTGAATTATGATTACGAGGCCGATCTACCATGGTCGAACTTGGTCAATTCCAATGGTATTCCGGTCACCAAAAGACCTGTCTTGGAGGCTCTTTTCAAATGGAGAGATACCAAGGCACGTTCTGAGGACGAATCGCCTCGATACATCATGTCTGATTTCATGCTGGTGTCGCTAGTGAACGCATTTGACCTCGAGACCCCGGCTAGCAACATCACTGAAAGCACGGTTTTGAGTGTGGTGAATGGCTCTTCCAAGTTTGGGGGGTCTTTGTTTGTCAGAACTTGCTTGAAAGAGCTCGTTTCGCTACTCAGAGACACGCTTGCGGACTTGAGACAAATGGATGTGAGTGTCTGGGATGCTGTCTCCGGTGTGAACAGTGGAAACCAGGCAGAACAGGAGCAAACGTTGGATCTGGAGGCCGAATTCACTACTGATGAGGACTTCAAAAGACTCGAGAAGAACTTTGAAAAGCTCAGCGAGCAGTTCGAAGAGAATAACTTGGGGAGTGAAACTTCAAGAATTGCTGAGAAAGACGACAAAGACCAGTCTACTTGGAGCATTAGTTACTCCAAAAACGGCTCAACTAACTACATCGGTCCCGGCGTCATCCAGAAGCGTCTGGAGAAGGCTTTGGAGCATTTCGTTGGGGCAACAAAAGTGGAGGTGAAGATTGAGAAGTTGGAGGAAGAGGAGTCACAGAGGAAGGATGTTGTTTCTGAACAGACACAAGAAACTGCACATCAACCAATCAAGGAATCCCCAGAAGACATTGTGACGCTCCGTAAACAAAAACACCAAAAACAGGTCCAGAAAGACAGCAAGAAGAACGCTGAGTCTCCGGACTTTGAAAAGATTGACTTCTCGCAAAAGGTGATGAAATCGGACTCCGCACCTCAAAAACGCAGCAAGCCCGACACTAAGAAGAAGAGGATATTCGATCCCTACGCACAGGTGGACGATATGCCACAGCTGAAGAAAAAGAAGCCGGTCAACATGGGCAAAAACGTTGTCTACAAGAAAAGATAGAAGATACTAAGTGTTGATTATGTAAGCAAAGATAATAATAAAAAAGGATAGCATAACCAGCGTTTTTTATTCAAGCAGACTCCTTGAGAGACTCTTCCTGTCCACTCAAGAGCGTGAAAACATCCGAGTTGAGCTTGCCTCTTCCCTTGAGGAAGTCCAGCTCCATGACAAAGTCGAATTCGAGAATGTTGGCCTTGCACTTGAGCACGAGCTCCTCGGCACCGGCAGCAGAGCCTCCAGTGGCCAGAATGTCGTCCACAATCACCACGTTGGAGCCCTCTGGAATAGACTCGGTTTGGATCTCAAAGTAGTCTTCACCGTACTCCTTGGTGTATGCCACACGGTACAATTCACCAGGAAGCTTGCCCTTCTTTCTGATTGGCACGAAACCGGCATCGAGAGCCAAAGCCAGCGTAGGGCCAAACAAGAATCCTCTAGATTCAAGTCCAACAATGTAGTCGATGGTTTGGTTTGGGAACTTGGACTCCAAGTGCAACTTGAAAGCTCTCACAAGCTTGTTGAACAGACTTGGACTTCTGAAAATTGGGAGAAAGTCCTCAAACAAGATTCCCTCAGAGGGGAAGTTTGGGTACTGGTGCAAAGCAGACTTGAGTTCGGCTGCGATTTCCTTGATTTCGTCCGACATGGTGCGAAATTTGGCGTTGCTGAGGTGTCAGTAGTGATGAAACTGTTGCCAGATTTAACGTGAGACTCACTTTATTTTAATGGAACTTGCAGTCGCAGAGAAGCATCCAAAAAGAAAAAAGTATTAAAAAAATTTTTTTTGCTAGCCGTCGATCGACGCTGCACAGCCGGGTTTCAACGAAGTCTTTCTCTGCGTCGCTATTCACCGTTATCGGTCACTCCGAGTTTCCCAAAACGGCAATCAGGCAATCTGCCTGTCATTAGAAAAAATTCACGAGTGATTGTGTATAAAAGAAGCATATTCCTTCGAAGGATAAGTGCTACATCGAGTACCATGGCGGCAGATGCCAAGCATGTCTCCAGCCCCTGTTCCCTTAGCATACAGTGCACCGGAAGGCTTCTACTCGGCAGATGCAGCAGCTCCGGCCGACTCGGCCGTTTCCGAGGATTCTGCTGATTGCTACCCGACTCCAGTGAATTTGATCAGGGCCAGCGAATACCCTCATCTGCAAGGACAGATCTACCTGGACCACGCGGGAATGACAGCATACTCCAAGTCACTTTTGCAACGATCCAACGAGTTTTTGCTACAAAATTTGCTGGGAAACCCACATTCTCAGTGTTTCCCATCCAAGACGTCCTCAGACCTCGTTACCAGCACAAGATTGCAAGTGTTGAAGCTTTTTGGAGCAGATCCGCTTGTGTACGACGTTGCTTTTACTCTCAATGCCACGCATGCCATCCAGAAGCTCAGTTCTGCGTTTGAGGACCATTTTCCCCGCTTTTCATACCACTACAGCGTCGATTCACACACGTCTCTGATCGGCGTCAGACGGCTCGCTTCGACTTCACGTGTCTTTGAGACTCCTTCGGATTGTGAAATCGATCCAGAAATACCCACTTTGGTGGCCTGGACTGGCCAGTCGAACTTCAATGGACAAAGGTTTCCTATTGGGAGCTGGAACGCCCAGTTTAAACAACACAAAAACGTCTACACGTTGTTAGATGCGGCGTCATTGGCGTCTACTGCTCCCCCGGATTTTTCTGACTCCTCGTCAAGCCCAGATTTTGTCGTGGTCTCTTTCTACAAAATGTTTGGGCTCCCTGATCTCGGTGGTCTCATTTTCAAAAAAGACTCTGCCCGACACATATTCAGCAGCAAAAAGTATTTTGGAGGGGGCACAGTCGATGCTCTCTCTGCCGACTCGTCGTTCTTCAAGTTCAAGAGTCAGCCCGCCGCCGTGATCGAAGATGGCACGCTGCCAATCCATTCGATCGCGCAGCTTTCCGCAGCCATTGAGTCTCACAGCCGAATTTATGGCTCTTTTGGCAATATCACTACGTATGTCACCGAACTGACTAGATACGCTCACAGCCAGATTTCAAAGCTCAAATATCCAAACGGCAGCAGAATGGTGGAGATCCACGGCCGTTGTTCTGGTTCTGGTCCCATTGTCGCTTTGTCGCTCAAAGATCCAAACGGACAGTATGTTGGATATCATAACTTTGAGAAATTCATATCTCTGAAAAACATCTCCATCAGAACAGGAACTCTGTGCAACATCGGAGGAGTCCAGAAATGGACTGGCCGCACAGACAACGAGATCCAGCGGGATTATGCCAAAGGCCACAAATGCGGAGACCATATGGACATCATTGACAACAAGCCCACAGGAGTCATCAGGATCAGTTTTGGAGCAATGAGTTTGCAGTCTGAGGTTGATTTCTTCGTGCGAAACGTCCAGGAGTTTCTCATTGACGACTTGTCTACTTCCAATGTTCTTGAGAATGAGATTACGATCCGAGAACTAGTGGTGTACCCAGTCAAATCGTGTCGGGGTTACAAAGTCCCTTCTGACGTGTCTTGGAACGTCACTGAGAACGGTCTTGAGTACGACAGAGAATACCTTGTTCTCAATTTACTCGATGAGAGGCCTCTGGCACTGAAAAACTGCAAAAAGATGAGCTTCTTGCACACGTCAATCGACAAAGATTCGGGATTGCTGACTGTCACCGACTCGAGAACGGGTAGGTCGATTCGTGTCCCGGCAGATCCGTCTTCTGCCGACATCAAGTGCGTGGGATCCTACAACGCTTTCATGAGTCCGCAGTATTGCTCTTTTTTCACCGAGGCCCTTGGCATTCCTTCCACTATAGCCAAGTCTGCTTCACAGTCAAGCTTGCAAAATAAGTCGTCGTTCTTGCTGTTGAACCAGAAGTCTCTTCAGACGATTTCGTCTGACATGTCTCTGATGAGCCGGTTTCGAGGAAATTTGATAGTGAGCTCAGCCAAAGAGTTCGAGGAGGACAGATGGGACAACATCAAAATTGGCAATTCGGGGTTGAAGTTGGAAAAGATCGACAACTGTGACCGTTGTCACATGATCACCATCACTGAGTCGGGAGAGATTGATTCAAGCTTGTTTCTGAAGCTGGCGAAGTTCAGAAAGGTGAACGGAAAGATTTATTTTGGAATAAATCTCAATCTGAAAGCATTGGGAGAAGGACACTTGAAAGTGGGTGACGTATTGCATGTATAGTATAGGACGAGCGAAGCGATTATGAAATGAAAAATGTTGATGATACTAAACCGTCGTAGCGTTGCTAGTGGCAGGTCTCCTAAGAACCTTAAGCAGATGAATAGACTTTTCCAATGTAGTAGGTACTCGTCAGTCGAATGCGCAGGCATTTGTCGTCCTCATCAATTGACATGGTCACTCCACCATCATTTTCTGTGCTTTGAGCAAATCATTCCTGCTTACGTAATTTCCTAGAGGAGGAAAATGTCAAGCCTGAAAAAAATCAAAAACCCCAATATCGCCAGATTGGAAGCGATACAGAGGCGCTGTAGTCGTATCAACTCTCTTGATTGCAAGTCTCTAGAGCCCATTCTGATCCACCATACGAACAATGACTATATTTTTTGTGTCGCTTATTTCCAGAGATGTAAGTATGCAATCTCGGTCCAGAGTTGTAACATTGGCCTACTGACACGCTGCAGAATCGACCTCTGTACATCCAGCCATTTTCGCCCTACGAGAGACAGCTGGAGGAGCAGTCGAAGTTGGATGGGGCAGACATATCGTTTGTTGAGGAGCGCAACACGAACGAGATTCTGAAATACAATTTTCTGTCACACATGTCACTAGATATATTCGAGTCGCCTTTTCTTCGAACGGCAGCTACAAACCAGCAAACACAATCCGGCTCAGCCAAACTGTACGATCTGCTGCTGGTTCAAGACGGTATATTTGTCTTTGGACACCAGACCAACACGGGACTCAAAATAGTGATAGGGACATCTAGAAAGGAGAATGAGTTAGAGAACACTAGTGAAGAAGGGCTCAACATAGTCTTCAAAGGTATTTTGAAGGCGTACTTGGCTCTCATGTGTAATCCTTTCAAAAGGGCTGGTGGCGAAAATGACGAAATCAATAACCCTGCGTTTGATAAGAAAATCAAAGCCGTTGTCACCAGCTGGAATGAGAGTCATTAGGTTAGCGTTGTCTGTGTAATTTTAGTCTGAAAGCGATTTGCCTTGTTCATTAAGGATACATATGTTTGTGACTACTTCAAAATCACGTTGGCGTTTCTCAATGCCAGGTATTGCTGGTCCACTCCAGGTGCCATATGCTTGACGATGTCGTAGCATTCCTTATCATAGAATCTTAGTTGATTGTGCGGCGATTTGTAAGTTGTAGGCAGACCCGTCAGGTCACAGTACTTTTTCGTAGGTTTCAGCGAAGGTGGAGCAGCCAGTGAATGGTATGTCACTCGATTAGGGTCATGCTTTTCTTGTTGCAAGAGCTGTATCCGTTTGAACTCGTCATTGAGGATCTGTTTGTAAGCCTTGTGTTTCCTTTTTGCCGGTTTGTGATTGACCGGCTTGAACCGGGGAACGCCGGCCAGACGCTCACTGATTTCCGCAATATCCAGTCCTGAGTTTGACATGTGCTGTTTGCAAAAGAGCGGAGACGGGTGGGTGAGTGGCGCAAAAGAGACCCAAAGGTTTGTTCTTTATGTATGGAAATCGCACGAAATAAAAGAGGATCGAGATATTTTCTCTGTGTAAGGATGTGGCAAAAAAACGCAGTCAACGCACTGCACCACCAGAAATCTACGTTTAATTCACCTAGTGCATATAACCTAACTGTATAATTATACAACGAAACATGATCAGAGTTCCAGTAAATGGACCGCGCAAGTTTTGGTGTAACCGAAGAGAGTAAATTTAAGGTTCCTCTGGGAAAACAACCTGGTCGGGACGAGTCTCTCTGTATAGGTAAAACTGAAAGAAAATAACTAAATCCTCGGCAATTGTACCAAAGGAGCCCAACAGCCAACTCGAATTCAAAACAAGGTAATCCCAATCGGTTCTGTAGAACACAATCTGCAAGCCGTATGTGACATTTCCCAGCGTCGAGAACATGAAAAGCAACAAACTCAGGCCTTTGCAAGACTTCTTGGTGTAGTTTTGGTAGATCTGAGGTATTCTGGCACCCAGATAGAGAGCGGCTGATAGGTATCCGCAGATTTGTGGGCCCAATGTAAGTTTCTGGTCTGGTTTTTCGTCACCAGCACCACCATCTTCCGATGGAGAAGAGCACAGATAACCCACGAAACCGGCCAAGAACACGATTAACACAGGTAAAATATACCTCACAAATAGGGAATGGTCTTCAGGGCCCATCACGACATCCTCTAATGCCGATGACTTTCTTCTGTGGCTAGACTGACTTCTGCGATGAGGTCTTCTTTCGCTGACCGCGCCTCCTAAAAGCGGGCTAGCTTCATTAACTGAGGCAGAACTTCTGCGACGGCGATTCGGGTAGACACAGGTAAAGTAGTAGTAGAATCCCAGAGTCAAGAGGTCTGCAAAGGTGAACCACACTGCCAGCAAAATGACTTGTGGAAGAAGTCCTCCCCAAAGAGAGCCGACGAGATTGAGAATATCACCAATGAACCAGAGGATCAAAAACATTGGAGCGATTCCTTCGGCACTTTTCAGGCGCCATTGCTCAATGAGCTGTGGGAGCAACAGCACAAGCCAACATGCCAAAGAGGTGGAGCCTGCGATTCCAGATAGTCGTTGACGCAGCGGAGACGGCACATATGCTGCAGAGAAACTGGGGTCCAAATAGCTTTGGAGCGCCAGACACGACACAAACGAGAACATTCGTTGTAATATGGGATGTTTTCCTGCTGTTAGCGCGGTGTCAAGTGTCAAGATTACAGCCAGCTTCACGTCAAAAGTTGGTCAACCAAAAATCTGTTTCGTCTGACTCTAAAACCCACTTATCTGATCTCCTAATCGGGTAATCTGGTCAAAGCGACGGGTAACCGCGCTGTGACACGTAACTCCAAATGACAGATACGTGAAGAAAAAATTTTCACATCCTTTGATGAAAAAAAGCGTTTGTTGTAGAACTTTTCAATTAGTAGCAACACTCTTCTTTCATGAGTATCCAACAACGCAAAAATACACCAACAATGGTAAGTACTAACCTGTTAAAACGGCTAAAGGATCTAAAGACGTTTATGAGTAATGTTGCCTTCCTGCATTTTGATTAAACTTTGTATGTTTTTCGGAACATCAAACAAGATTGAAAGAGGGTTGTGTGCACATTCATCATTACGCTTTTTGGTCTGAACAATGTTTCGGTATGAGCATCTGGAATGTCTCTTTGCCGAAACATTATTTGAATTTAGGAAGTGAAAGGTGGACGTGTTTACGCATCCTCTTTCTTTGTTTGATGACCATGTTCATCCAGGCTGAGTCACTTCTGTAAATCGCTACAGAGGTGACTGTAGAGGCGCGGAAGTCATTCCGTGAACGATGAAAAGACATCCAAAGATCAGTTAAAGTGACGGTATTCACAACTCAATGACCCTTTATGGTTTTGCAGCCAAACAAAGGATCCAAAGCGAGACTGTCTCGCTTTGGATGGTAGAGTGGAGTACTAACTTTCAATCTTCCTTGATGAAACAGCCTGTCTCAAAGAAAGTTGCCCCAGCTCCTTTAGCCGCTAAGAAAGCCTCTGGCGCTGCCACTCCAAAGAACCCATTGCTCGAATCTACTCCAAGAGGTTTCGGTATTGGTCAAGCTATCAGACCAAAGACCAATCTTTCGAGATTTGTGAAATGGCCAGCTTATGTGAGATTGCAAAGACAGAAGAAAGTTTTGTCCATGAGACTGAAGGTTCCTCCTGCCATTGCTCAGTTCTCCAACACTCTTGACAGAAACACCGCTACCTCTGTGTTCAAGCTTTTGAACAAGTACCAGCCAGAATCTGCTGCCGAGAAGAAGGAGAGACTCACCAAGGAGGCCGCTGCTATCGCCGAAGGTAAAAAGAAGGAGGACGTGTCGAGCAAACCATACGTTGTCAAGTACGGTTTGAACCACGTTGTCTCTTTGGTCGAGAACAAGAAGGCCAAGTTGGTTCTGATTGCTCACGATGTCGACCCTATTGAATTGGTTGTTTTCTTGCCAGCTCTTTGTAAAAAGATGGGCGTGCCATACGCCATCATCAAGGGCAAGGCTCGTTTGGGAACTCTTGTGCACAAGAAGACCTCTGCCGTTGCTGCCGTCACCGACGTTCGTCCTGAAGACGAAGCTGAGCTTGCTAAGCTTGTTTCTGCTATCAATGCCAACTTTGTCGACAAGTACGAGGACTCCAGAAGACACTGGGGTGGAGGAATTATGGGTGCTAAGACCACTGCCAAGCTTGCCAAGAGAGCTAAGGCCGCTGCCGCTGCCGCTGCTTCTGTCAAGACTATTTAACTTATTTAGTTTTACGTTTCGCTAATCAAATCCGTTCATGTTTTAATTGCTATCACTAAAACGCATTCTAGAGATCAAATGTAGCCAAGCCTGGCACTATCTGATTGATTCTTTCAAAAACATCCCTGCACCCGCTCAGTTGCACGTACAAGAGTGAGCACGGAGTTTGTGATCGTTACGACTGTGACCGTGTTTCCTGAATAGGAAGCTGTCTAAACACATCCTCGCACCAAACACTTTGGAAAAATTATTTCCACCGGGCCGGCATCGCATTGCATGGGCTTCGCGCGACACTGGGAGTCGCCCGCTGGAATGGGCGGAGCGCGCGGTGAATCTCCCGTGGCTCCAAGAAATTGTATGGCAGCGAGGTGAAAAATTGTGAACTACACTGTTAATATATTCGAACTGTTTAACGGTACTATACTGGACTTTGTTTTAGAGATATACCTACTGTATCAAGACAGAACTATACAAGTAAGTGCACAAACCGTCTCATTCACACACGTCGTGCTATCAATACGGAGGCTTTTCCAGGATCTCCCAGCATTGGACACACGTTGTTTGGTTACTCGCTATATCATCAGTTCACTAACATTATCGAAACAGAATGGCTAAATCCAAGAACCATACCGCTCACAACCAAACCTACAAGGCCCACAGAAACGGTATCAAGAAGCCAAAGACCAACAGATACCCATCTTTGAAGGGTGTGGATGCCAAGTTCAAGAGAAACCACAGATACGCTTTGCACGGTACTGCTAAGGCTCTTGCTGCTGCCAAGGCTGCTAAGAATTAAGTATCATACAACGACACCAATGTGTTTTAGATGATTGTTACTTTATAATGTATCCTCTCTGTTGAAAGGGTGTTTAGCTGTCTCATAATAGTATTTTGGATCACTTTCAAAAGTTGATGGGACTAACGTTGGTTCCCTGCGTAAAAGATCATCAGTGATTATTGTACGGATTTCTGAGATACCATACCAGTGTTGCTTTAAAGTAAAAGCAATTGTAGTAAAAGGCACGGAAAAACCAGCAGCCAAGCTTTAGTGACAAAACAGTTTGTGTGTGGTTGCCGGTCTATGCTGACCACGCAGAGAGTAGCATGAACCACTTGATATTATAGCAACACATAGTGAATAACAGCTTTCGATAGCGTTACCTTAGATGTTGACTCGTGGTCCCGAACACTGTATTGATGGCTAACAATATATCTTATTAAAATGTAGTAGTAATTACAACTAATCATCGGATTTATCCTTAGAACCTCTCAACAGACCGGTTCTTCTAGCGGCAATCAAACCAGCCTTTTGACCAGAAACAGCACCTCTGGAGATAGTAGAGGCCTTACCAATGTGCTGATGGTTACCACCACCGTGAGGGTGATCAACTGGGTTCATAGCCACACCTCTGGTCTTTGGCCAAGAGTTTCTCTTAACCTTGAACTTGTGGAAAGCTCTACCAGCCTTAAGCAATGGCTTGTCGATTCTTCCACCACCGGCAACAACACCAATGACACCTCTAGCATCGGAAGAGATGATCTTCTTGGCACCAGATGGCAACTTAACTCTAGTCTTGTTCTCGTCTGGGTTGTGACCAATGACGATAACGTAGTTACCAGAGGTTCTACCGATAGCACCTCTGTCACCAACCTTCTCCTCGACGTTGGAGACAATGGTACCTTCTGGCAAAGAGCCCAATGGCAAAACGTTACCGATGTTCAAAGAAGCCTTCTTACCGGCGTAGATGAATTGACCAGTGTAGACACCTTCGTTAGCAATGAAGGTCTCCTCTCTGAGCTTGTACTTGTATGGGTCTCTGAAAGCAACCTTGGCAAGAGGAGCTCCACGACCTGGGTCGTGGATGATCTGCTTGACGACACCTCTGATGTAACCGTGCTTCTCAGCGTAGTCCAAGGTTCTCAACTTGGCAGCACCATTTCTCAATCTGGTGTGCGAAGTGAAGATCGAACCAGCACCCTTTCTTTGGTTTCTGATAACTCTACCTGTAATATGGGAGTTGCGTTAGTAAACAGGTATTGTGAAGGTGGAGAACTTGGTCTGTATACTTTTGAAAAGCTGGATAGCCTGGTAAGTTGATGCTGGTAACTGATGCCATCTCAACAAATCGCTAGCAATCTAGTCTTTTGGAAGTATCATGATGAAGCCAAGTCGCTTGTGCTGTTTGCGTGTGCTTGTTACATACCCATTTTGATGCAAGAATAGAACTTCTATAGATGTCTTGATATCAACAAGAACTGTCTTCAATATCAATCAATATTAAACCTTTTTCAACACTAAAAATTTTTCAATATGGAATCTCCCTTCCTCACGAGGCCTTCTCCCCGCTAGATGGGTTGTGCGTGCGCTGCCCAAAGTAAAGAAATTTCAAAATTGAGACATTAAAAAAATCATACACGTGACAATTGCGAGGGCCGAAACCCTCGCGAACTGCTGCGCTTTTGGCTTGGTTGACAGGAGTTTACTGAAGCTTCTGAACAGAAGTTACAGCAGGAATTTAGGAGTCAATCCGAGACTTGGGAGGTGAAAACAAAAGGTTAAGAGACGATTCTCAGGGATGGAGAGCACCAAAAAAAAACCATCCTTCGTAATCTATCATTGCGATCAACTAGCATACCCCGGAATGTTGAACGGCCTTATGATCACTGTGTAGTATCCCAATCACCCTTTGTTGCACTGTAAACTCCCTTGTGACTTCCTTTTCTACCACGTCGATCGTCGTGACTCGTATCAACTTTCACGCGTCGTAAGTCGCGACTGAGCACAAACGTCGCGCACAATCTACTTATGCCTATCCATTAGATTTCGTCTGATTCGTGCTGTTGGGAAAAATAAAGCTGTTGCGACAAACCCCGAAGGGACAGCCATTCAAACACGTCTTACCTCTTGAAGGTGCTCTTTGCTCATAATTTGAACCAGACCCTATCAATTTGCACGAGAATTGAGGTACGTGAGATGGATATTTGTTCCCCCCTCTCCCCGCGAGCGGAGTGAACCGAAATCGCTAGCCCAAGTAGTCGAAGTTACTAACATTTTCAATAGATTACACAATGTCCGCAGTCACTACTGTTCCTCCAACCTCGACGTCGCTAGTTAACGCTAAGTGGGATGTTGTCATTTCCAACGGTATTGTCAAGTCGGGACTCGGTTTCGGTGCCGGTGTCTTGGCCTCCGTTTTGTTTTTCAGAAGAAGAGCTTTCCCAGTCTGGCTCGGACTTGGTTTCGGTTTGGGAAGAGCTTACTCTGAAGGTGACTCTATTTTCAGAGAAGCCGGTCTGAGAGAAGTGAAAGCTTGATCTCAGAGGGTTATGATGAAGATTCACATAATAAAGAGCAAACAGCTGTTCCGGTGTGTAACGTGCGACCGTGTGTGCATCCACCGTCATTGTTTGCGTCATATCCTGTATCTTAAGGAGACGATTGTATAAAAGTTTCAATACCTGCATCTGATGCATACTATGGATTCCTGTGACAAATAGGCTAATGTAGAAGGGTAAACTTGTATGATGAGTCCATTAGAAAAAGGAGAAAGACGACAGTTTAGCTTGAAGGATATGCCTACTCATGAAAAGAGCCCGTCTGATTACACTCTGGTATCTGAGGAGAGCTGGAGGCCGCTCCAGTCATAAAAGTGCTTCCATATTGCGATTGACCTGAGAAAAGGCTTGTGCTTCCTTTAACTAGTTGATGCCCGTTGGACTGGTTTTCTCATTCAAACTCGAGGCTTCGGGGCTGTTCCGCTCCAGCCATCGACCACCAAGGAACTCAGTTGGGGTTGACACTTTATGAACTTGAAGTAGCCCTTTTAGGAGGTTCACCTCGTATGCACGATAGATAGACTTGAGCTGCACGGGCCAGAGCCCCAAGTTCAATCAAGTCAGCAAAAAGACTTGGCCCCTGACTTGGACGCACCGAAGTCGCGACGAAGTCTGACTGGAAACTTTTTGCTAGAGGTGTCAGGAGTACCCCTGGGTTCCAAGTCAAACTTTTTGACCCTGCCTGCATGAAGACAATACCACCCCGGTCAGTCGTGGAGAAAAGCGGTTTCGACGATGCGAACAGCTCCAGTTCCTTGCAGAACGAAGTCTGCAACGGTTTTCTTATCAGATCTGGGGTTCTTGACACTTTCTGACACTCTTGCAACGCTACATGGTCTCTAAATAACGTTGTTGGTGTTGCTTATACGATTGCTGGACGGTTTTGGGCCGACCAATCCTCGCGCAGCAAATTCAGCATCCAATAAGATTTTGCCGGAATCCAGATTCCGCGTTCGAGGACTCTCGAAGACCAAATTGGTACTCGTGCACGACCCGAACTTGCTCGACCTCGGTGTCAAAGACCTGGTCAAAATGATCAGTTTTGGTGTATTTTGAGCCAGGAAAGCTGGACCAGCATTCCTCGATGGCGTTTGGGTGTCGACTCATGCTCAGTTTTCCAAATTTGTGACCCCTTCAAGGCCCAAAATCGCTCAGAATCCATACTGGTATTTTTACGTATCTGAGCCGCACGCAAAACTTTTCATGCATCAGACCCCGACAAGCCTGGTTTTTGCGCCTATCCGTGAGTCACTCGCAACCAACAACTGGGATATATAAGTAGCAATTCTCTCCCGAAGTGCAATGCAGATGTTGGAATAGCAACGTCTTGAAAAAACACATACCAGAACTTAGGAAATCATCTGACCCACATAATGACTGCAGACCAACTATACCCAAGCCATAATGAGTTTAGAAGCGACACCTTCACTGTGCCGACCCAATCCATGCTCAATAGCGTGATGATGTGCTCTGTTGGAGACTCTGTTTACAAGGAAGACCAGGACACTCTGGATCTGGAGGAGAAGGTGGCGAGGCTAGCTGGAAAGGAAGCTGGACTCTTCTGTTGCTCAGGAACGATGTCCAACCAAATCGGGCTGAGAGCCCATCTTTTCCAGCCTCCGCATCGTATCTTGTGCGATTACAGGGCTCACGTTTACGCACATGAGGCTGGTGGACTCGCTACTCTGTCGCAGGCAATGGTGACGCCCGTCAAGCCCTCCAACGGTGTGCATCTGACGCTCGAAGACATTGTCGACAACTTCATTCCAGACGATGGTGACATCCACATGGCGCCAACCAAGGTTGTGTCGCTGGAAAACACCATTCACGGAATCGTGATGCCGCTCGACGAGATCGAGAGAATCTCGCTCTGGTGCAGAGAAAACGATGTCAGACTGCATCTAGACGGTGCCAGACTGTGGAACGCTGCTGCTGAGACCGGCATTCCGCTCAAAGAGTGGTGCCAACACTTCGACTCGGTGTCGCTGTGTCTGTCCAAGTCTTTGGGAGCTCCCGTCGGCTCGATTCTGGTTGGAGAGAGACGCTTTATCGAGAAGGCCAACCACTTCAAGAAACAGAACGGTGGAGGTATCAGACAAGCCGGTATGCTTTCCAGAATGGCTTCCATCGCCATTGACGAGAACTTCCACAAGCTCAGAGACGCGCACGCATACGCCAAGGACTTTGCTCTGTTTTGCGAGCAACACGGAATGACCCTCGAGGCTCCAGCACACACGAATTTTGTGTTTTTGGACCCAAAGAGAGTGCGCATCAACCCCGCAGTCTTGGCAGAGTGCGCCCGCAGACACAACGTCAAGGTGATGGGCTACCGGTTTGCGTTCCATTTCCAGAACTCGCCGGCGGCCATCGCGGGCCTGAAAGCTGCCGTCTTGGAGGCGTACGAGGACTCGCTCGAGAACCCATACGTTTCCAGAGGAGCCATACGGCTCTACAGGTCGAGTTCCAATACGTCTGATGCCACTGTCGTTGGCGACCAGCAGTCGAAAAAGAACTGAGCACCCAAAAAGCTTCATACGTGAAGCCCGATCCACGGGATCCCCTGGATCACTCGCCGCATCGCAATATATAACATCACCAAAATAGACTTTGAGTATACGCATACATATCCAGTAGCCAGAGCTGCTGACGTCAGCACGGGAAGCTACGCTAGATACAGTGGGCTGGGCGCAGGACGCCAGCCAGGGAGCTCAAACAGAGCAGACGGGAGTCGCATTCTGCACGCTCTGCATGCTCTGCACGCTCTGCACGCTCTGCACGCTCATCCTCGTTCTACTGGCACGCCCATTTGGGCCATGTGGGCGTGCCCAGTTGTACTCCTCCGGCCGTGGCTTGCGACGCTCGCGACGCTCGCGACGCTCGCTCCCTCGCTGACAAATTTCCCAAATTCGCCCTGTCCAGCAAAAAAATTTTGGCCACTCTAAAACAAAACACACCTTCGCAACAAACCCACCGCTATGATCTGGACATCTTGACCACTTCAAACCCTCCCGACAAACCCCCTGCAACTTCGTGCACAGGCACATCACCTCTGTGTGTCTTGGAGAACCACTAGCACCGCCACGAACAGTTCTGTGGATCCCATTTCGACTCGTCATCAAGTCCTTTCCTACCCTCTGATTAGTACATGATCATAACCACCCCAACAGTCCCCCCTCATCAAGACCTACAATGCTGATTGTGCTGATTCTCGCGTCGGCAGGCTTGGCGTGGCTGGTCCGCCGGTTCCTGGTGCTCCTGTCGGTACCTCTGGAGAGGTCCATCAAGGCCCTCAACGTGTCTATCCCGAACGTGCCGTTGATCTCCATCGATAAAGTCACCCACTCCAGCATGGTTCTCCACTGGGACACCAACTCCATCGCCGAAAGCTCGCTGGACGCCGAAAAAGACCAAAAGGACCAAAAAGAGCTGCCCTCGTCGTCCTCGCTCGCAGACGGGCCCCCCATTCTGCTGCATGCCTCCCCCAAGACCATCAGCCATTACGTGCTCTACATCAACGGAATCCAGGCCGCCTGTCTGGACGGCTCGCAGCAATCGTGTATCATCAATGGACTGGCACCAGAAAGCAACTACCAGGTGGACTTTGTCGCGTTCAACATGGCCAACTTCAGATCCAAGTCATCGCCGATCTACGTCAAGACCCGCAAACTCAGGGACAGCAACGACAAGAACTCCCCGTCGGTGTTGGACCACCCGGACGAGCTCCTCAGTGCCCTCATTCCCGACAACGAGAAGGACTACGTCACCAAGCATTCAACCTTCCGACAGGCTTCGCCAGCCTCTCGTTCCAGAAGCAATACCGTGGACGAGAACAACCTTGCACCGGCAAGCAGTAGCTGCCCTGCCGCTGCCAATACCGCTGCCACTGCCCCAAATTCCTCGCCTCCCGCCACTTCCACCACTTGGGGCCCTGCGGGCCCTGCGGGTGCCGTCTCGCTCAGTCGCAGCAGCACGACCTTCAACACGTCCTCCTCCGCCAACGCCAACCTCACCAGCATACACCCGCACCTGATCAGCGACATCAACGAGCTCAAGTTCTTGCTCGAAACGGGCCTGGACGCCGTCAGAAGCCTTAGCAAGTCTTGCAAGGAGCTCGAGCTCGAGTTTTTCGAGGAAGAGCAAAACCTGATTGCTGCTCGTAGCGAGGCCAGAGAGAGAAGAAAGCTGGAAGATCTGAACCGATCAAGTCTGCGGCAGGAGATCAAGTTTCTTGAGGAGACCAGAATGAAGTCAGAGACCAGAATTGCGTCTGACCAGTACAAACTGGCCAATAGAATGAAGAAGTTGGAGGAGAAAGAGCGGGAGATCGAGGGCTGGAAGCAGATCCTCGAGCAGAAAAGAGCCCACAAAGAGACCTTGATGGTCAACGAGTCTTCAGAGCTTGAAAAACTCGACTTGCAGATTGAGAATCTCAACAAGGACATCTTCTTGTTGCAGACGGAGATTCACGATGTCGAAGAGGACATCAAGGACGAGCTGGCCAATAGGAAGAAGTTGGACCTGGTGAAGCAGCAATTGCAGTCACTTTTCGACGGGATGAGGCTTGCTACAGACAAACAGACCGGTCTGCTGAGACCAGAGGGCCAGGTTCTGTTTGCCGAGGTGGTCAAGTTAAAGCCCGAGTGGGACGCCGAGCTGAGATCCGAGATTATTACGTTGGACCAGCAGACAGACTCCCAATGGCGGGCTTTACAGCAGAAAGAGTACCACAAGATCGAGTCGCTAAAGAAGCAGATCGACGATTACAAAAGGGTGAGCTCCAGCCAACCAACGTCTCAGTATGGGGGCGATGACGCTCTCTCTGTTCCCTACTACCAGGCCTACAACAATGGGTCCAGTTTCAACACTGAAAACTCTCTGGCCATCGGAAGTCCGCCCAACTACTCTGAAGGCTCGGTGAGCAACATCATCTCAGCAGCAATGAGCAGAAACCTCACGCACTCGCTGTCGTATGGCGGACTCAATATGAACCCAGACGGCCACAATTTTGCCCATCTGGGCAATGACGGCTCTGCGGCCCTCTCGACCAGCCCGGGCGTTGCTGGCACGGGTGTCTGGGGCTCGACGGCCGCCTCGCTCAACCACACGATCGCCGAGTCGACGGGACTTGCTGCTGCTCCAAATGTCGATCTTTTGCTGCCTCAAAACCTGATCGATGGCGACGATCTGAGCCACTACCAGGGGGTTTCTTTGTCCCAGTCTCAAGACCCCACAAGCCAGGCCGGCGGCGGCGTCGCTGCTGCTGGGGCTGCAGGCTCGACTGTTTCTCCGAGAATTTCGCATATGTCGAGCTTCAGCAACAATGGCATGTACGGCGATCTGGGCAACATGGATTACCTCCAGCCAGAGCTCCACACCCCACAAGGGTCTAGAATCACGTCTCTGAGCGGTCTCGGCGGCGTTGTCACCAACACGAACACCAACAACAGCGCCAACAACAATGGCGCCAATCCTGACTACTTTTCCGGAGGTGTCACCAACAGCACTCCCATCAACATTCTGGGCTCGCCACAATCGATGCACGCCAACCTCCTGCCCAACACAGACGGTCTGATTTTTGGCGACATAGGCTCGCAAAACTCGCCGTTTGTCCAGACGTCGCCAATCAACCTGCACGTTCCGCCATACAGTGCTCCGCAGACGAGCCACGAGGCCGAGGACCCGAACTCCAAGAGCATTCTCTTCAACAAAAAGGGCATGTTTGACGTGTTCTCTACAAACTCCAACACCAGCAACACCAGCGTGCCCACGTCGCCCAATTACAAGGACTCGAACCACTCGAAATTTTTCGGGTCGCTTTCCAACGGCAACAAAGTGGCCTCGAACAACTCGAGCGGCGACGCCACTCCTTCTGTGGACCAAATCACCTCTGCTGCTGCCTCTGCCTCTGCCACCGCCACTGCAACTGCCACGCAAGACCATTTTGATATCGATATTTCTCGAGGGAGAAGCACGAGTTTTGGGTCCAGCATTTGGAACGTGAACTCCAGCAATCCGAACTGGGGCAACTCCTTCAACCTCCTGGGAGCTCCGATCACCATCTCAACGACTTCGCACTCTCAGACGCCCTCGCAGACCCAGCAGGATCCCGACGTTTCGAGCCTGAAGGTGTTCGTCGAGAACAGCGACGGTGTCACGAGTCACCGCAAGTCAAAGACCCTGTCTTCGGCCACAGGTTCTTCGGTCAACACCGAGGAGTCTGTCATGGAGAATCTGCACGTTCCGCCGCAATCTCCGTCCTTCTTTAAGGGTAAGCTGTTCAAATTTGGCACTAGTCCCACCAAAGTGGGCACCAAGAGCAGCGACAGGTCCCAGGGTAACGTTGTTTCGTCCTCAGAGGAAATGAGTGTGGAGAATGAAGACATGTCGGGCGGGTCTGGGCTTTTGAACGGCAGTTTTGGATCAAAATCGTCCCGTTTCTTCAAGCTGGGTTCGAGAAAAACCAACAATTCCGTCCACCCGCAGCAGCAAACCCATGGTACTCAGGGAGCGGGCAGTCTCTCGTCCTCGGCGCAGTCTGCCCACTCGGAGGGTGCTAACAACGTTTCTGGCGATTCGGGCATTCTCAGTGTTGCTGGGAATGGCTACAACGACTCGTGGGCCCACAGCGACTCTTCGTCCACTTCGAGCGGCCGCATTCTCTCCAGAAGACTCAGTTTTGCATTTAAGAGGGGCGACAAGGACAAGGAGAGCAAGTCTGATCGGATCATCGAGGAGGAGGCTGAGGTTGAAGCATGAAATAAGATACGTTTGTACGTTGCATATATTTTTAGCATTAATACCGGGAAACACCCACAAACATCGAGCCGAGCGGGCATCTCCGTTAAGGCAAAAGTCAGCGGTGTACAACTGCAATCCAGCGAGATTTACGGGACTTCGTTGATCGGAGAATTGTACCTGTCGGTCTCACTAATCTCTCAGCTAATTGAACTATTAAATTTTCCGATTAAATAAATTTCAGTCAACTGAGAAAATCAGAGCTTCAAATGCAGAAATTGAAAAATTAGAAAATCCAGATACTTGTCAATTCAATAAACTGGACTATAATCACCTGCCAATTGCATGGTTTGTTACCATAATCTCTTCCGCTAAGATGTCCACGCTATCGTCCGACCCCGATGTGGATCGCTTTCTCAACAACTTCAGCAAATTGAACAGCACAAGACAATTGGAAAACAGAAACAGGTTGTCCTCACTGGAAAAGGAGGTGGAGCTCAAACGCAAACAGTACGACTTGTCGCCCCGCAAAAAGAAGGTGCCACCGCTCGTGCCCAAAAAAGACGTCAAGCTCGCCAACCTGGCCACTGTCGAGAAAATATCGCACACAGAGATCACCTTGGTCCGTCCAGTTGCCAGAGAGGAAGCTGTCATCGAGTCTCCACCATCGAAGCCGGAGAAAGATGGCTCCTTGGACCTCCAAAAACTGGTCGAATCACTGGACCAAGTCGCCATTCCTTTTGGACAATCACAAAGAAAGGCAAACGAACCAAAGCCGATCCGATTCGGGGACGTGGTCAAGCCAGGACGGAATCAGTTTGGCCAGTCAGCACAGCTAGCTAAACACGACAAAGCGGAGAAGCCACTCGTCCCCCAGGAAAAAGTCACGCTGCAGTTAGATTTGACCCCACAAAGACAATCAGCCGAAGTTGCGGATTCCCAAGTGACAAATAAGCCAGGACACGCTGACTTGAAGACAGAAGTTGCATGGAAGAAAAAGACCCCTCCTCCAGTGCCGACCAAGACGATCCCCAGAAAACCTGTGTTGAGTGAAAAGGAGAGAAGAGAGCAATTGTTCCAGATCAAGCTGTCACCAGTGAGAAAAACAGCAGAACTAGCCATTCCAAATACCGCTGAAAATCCGCTTACGTCATCCGTGAGTCAGCAGTCCGGAAAGTTGGAAGCTCTGAGCCAACTGAGGCAGCTTAAATCCGCAAAGCCTGCTCCAAAAGACACTCCCAAGCAGCCCGAAGCATTGGATAGACTAACCAAGCTGGCCAAAGCCAAGCCAGTTCCAAAACCTGTGCCCAACAAGCCCGAAGCTCTTCTCAAACTGTCGGCTCTCAGGAGCTCGCACTCGACTCCACAACCCAAGTCAAAGCCTCAAAATGAAGCCGGTGTCTCCATTGTTCCGCCTGTTCGCTCAAAGACGGATCCCCCGGTGATGGGCTTTGCTCTGCCTGGATTGGCAATGCCTGACAAATTCTACAGCTTGGCGAGCGTACGTGGGAATGCGTCTGCTCCTAATCTCGGCATCAAGCAGGGTACCGCTACCAGAAACCGTCCGGTTTTAGATCCTTCACAGATTGATGCGGAGGGCCGGAAATTGGAGCATATCACCAAGACTAGGGCTCGCGGTCCGAAGCGGCGACCACCAAGATCGGTGAAATCGGAGCCAATCACGCCGTCTCGATCTAAATATGGATCTTTGGGCTCTAGTGAAGCAGGACAAGACCTGGCACAGCACAAGAAGGTACCTCCCGTGATCCGTAAGTCTTCACGGCAGGTTTCGACGAGCGAGCTGTTCATATAGACAAAGACTTTTGGGGAAGAATATAATTTTAGATAATTGCGTCGATCGACGTTTCACGACGCTTCTGATGCTCCGCCCCGCCCCGCCTTGCTCGGCAACTTTACGCCGGCAACCTCTTTATGTAATTCTACTTTACCTCGGTCGTGAAAATAATATTTAGCCGGGTAACTCTTAACGAAATCACCCTGCCTTGTTTACAGTTTGCCAAGTTTTGTCTAGGAGGATGTTCTTTTCTGAAAAAAAGTTAGAGGTTGACACAAAACAAGGATATTTTGAACAAGTTGTACGGGCAAGCCAAGACAAAAGTGCTGTGCCTAAAGCAACTGGAAGGCCTCTGTACTGGCAAGGACGACGTTGTGGCATTCAAGTGGCGGTGATCGGCAAATTCAGGTGATTTCAGAAAAAATCCAGGAGCTATTATTAGGTTTGCAAGAGGACTACAAACTTTGGCAGAGACACGATAATTGGAGAGACCCACACAACGGCAAGCGAGGGCGAGCCATACACGGAGATGGACACGGGACTTAAGTGAGTATACAAGACGTTTTTTTGTTTGACTTTGGCGGGTGTATTTTTACTAACAATGTCCCCTTTTAATTCAAGATCTCCAAAAACGTTTCATAGTGGAAAAGAGAAGTCCCTCCCCGCGATTGGATTGGGGCTTGGGCTGGACCAGTTGCAGCCGATTCCCGAGACTCCACGATGGACGGGGAAAAGCAAGAGAAAGTTTGGGAGTGTGGCCAGAGCTGTAAGTGCTCTCGGGTTGGTGTTCGTGATGGGCATCTCAATACTTTACTGGATTGGATGGTCCTCATTGCGAGAGTCGGAGATTTTTCGATATAACCCTTCGTTTTCCAGCGACGACGCGTACGAATCATACTTTTACGACCTACGTGACTACCTCGGAAGGCCCGATGGATGGCTACACCAGGAAAGAGTGCTATTCTGCGTCCCTCTTAGAGACGCTGCAGCACATCTACCAATGTTCTTCAGTCATATGAAGAACATGACTTACCCGCACAACCTGGTAGACATGGCTTTCCTCGTTTCAGACTCCTCGGATGATACCATGGGAGTGTTGCAGGCCCATCTGGAGGAGCTGCAAGCCGACGCAGACCCTGAAATGAGGTTTGGAACGATCGAGATCTACGAAAAAGACTTTGGCCAGAGCATTGGACAAGGGTTTAGTGACAGACATGGTTTTGCAGCACAAGGACCACGAAGAAAGATGATGGGTAGGGCCAGAAATTGGCTTTCATCGGTAGCTATCAAGCCATACCATTCTTGGGTGTATTGGAGGGATGTGGATGTTGAGACAATAGCTCCAACCATCATTGAAGACTTGATGCATCATAACAAAGAGGTGATTGTCCCCAATGTTTGGAGACCCCTGCCTGATTGGCTGGGAAATCAGCAACCATACGACCTCAATTCGTGGCAAGAAAGTGATGGAGGCTTGCAATTGGCCAACACTTTGGACGAAGACGCGGTCATCGTGGAAGGATATGTGGAGTACGCCACGTGGAGACCTCATTTGGCGTACTTGAGAGACCCATACGGCGATCCAGAGACAGAGATGGTGTTGGATGGTATTGGAGGAGTTTCGATCTTGTCGAAAGCCAAAGTTTTCAAGACGGGGGCGCATTTCCCGGCATTTTCGTTTGAAAAGCATGCAGAAACAGAGGCGTTCGGCAAGATGTGCAAGAGAATGGGCTACCAGGTGGTTGGGCTGCCGCACTATGTGATTTGGCACATCTACGAGCCGTCGAATGACGATTTGAAGCACATGGAATGGATGGCTCAAGAGGAGCAAAGGCTGCAGAAGGAGGAGCAAATCAACCAAGTTTACGACAAAATATACAAGAGTGGCTTTGTGGACGTCAATGATGATTGGAGGGAGGAGAAGCCGCTGATTCTGCGCAACACAGACAGCACGAGAGGCGATAGGAGAATCGAGGTTGATTGGAGCGACGTCGACAAGTTCGAGACGAAACAATCTCAAAAGAAGGTTTTGGATGGACCGGTGGTTGCGGATAATCAGAAGGAGAAGGTGTAACAACCCGAAGATAATAGCATAATTAGTAGTCATCAGTAATATAATAATTATTATAGAATAACAAGAGATGACTATGAGGAAAGGGGTAAGCTGATGAGACAGAAGAGGTGATCAAGGGTAAACTCACTGAAACGTAAGTGAAGAGCATGTTGATGATGATTGGAAATGTGAGATTTGGGACGAGCATTTTCAGTTTTGTCTCTGATACATAAGCCCAGATGCTGGCTGGTTTGATGATCCAGTCGCTATATGAAGTACGCTATATCGTGTTTGGATAGAAAAGTTCAAAGAAATTTGGTAGCCGGTCTTGATAAAGCTTTATATTCATCAAATCCTTCTTGAAAATGGGCCTCTAGGGACCCGTATAGCAAAAGTCTGAGTTCAGTCATTTGACTTCGCCATATTGAGCATATGGCTCGAAAAGAGTCTTTACTTGAACCAGCTGATGTTTTAGTAATGGGGCAAATTCATAAAAATCAGGTTTTTTTAAACTTGAAAATACGACTTTTGGTGCGATGAGATAAAGTAGCAAATACACGGTAAGCTTGAAAAAGGCATTGCTTACTTTGAGCATAGAATGGGAACCTTCAAAAACATGGTGGCTGTGACTTCCCCGTAGCGAGTTCGCAGGGACAGCGATTGTAAGCAGGTACGACTGAGTACCGAGAAAATTACTGAGCCATTCAAGTGTACCAAATAACAAAGCAAGCTCTCGTTGCCATTTTGTAGTTTTCGTCCCTACAAAAGCCGACATAGATGTCCTCTATCAATGGCACTGCTCTTGCTTCATTTCTAGATTCGCCACGACAGACTTTCTGTCGCAGTTCCAATTTTTTTTTCATCGCACAAAAACCAAACTTACTCGAATCTCTTAACATCAGGAATATCCTGATGCTCATCCAACTCCGCCAAAGCGTGCCACCGAGCTCAAAGGAACCGCGCAAATATCCGTCAACTTTGCCAACGCTGAACAGTTGAGCTCTCGCAGTTACCACAATCGACCTGGTCACTACTCGGAACGCGCCACAGTGTCGTTTCATCGCTGTCCATCTCATACACGATGCTCAATTTGGACAAGATCATTGAAGACGTGAAGAAATGCAAAATAGTGCCGGAAAATGACATTCAAGAGCTTTGCTTTTTGGCACAGGAGTTGTTGATCCAGGAATCGAACATACAACTGGTGGATACGCCCATTACGATATGTGGTGATATCCATGGCCAACTCCACGATTTGCTAAGACTGTTCAAGATAGCCCGGGAACCACCCTCAACCAAATACCTCTTTCTTGGAGACTTTGTGGATCGAGGGTTTTACTCCTTGGAGACGTTTCTGCTGCTGCTGTGTTACAAACTTCGGTACCCAGACCGTATATTCCTCATTAGAGGCAATCATGAGTCGCGTCAGATAACGTCTGTGTACGGATTCTACGACGAATGTATGCGCAAGTATGGCTCTGCCAATGTGTGGCGATACTGCTGTGACGTTTTTGACTATTTGGCTCTTGGAGCCTACATACAAAACTCCAGCTCGGGAGAGGGAGGAGTATTGTGTGTTCATGGAGGTCTGAGTCCCGCCATCGAGACCATTGACGAGATAAGACTGATCGATCGTAAGCAGGAAGTTCCCCACGATGGGTCTATGTGCGACTTGTTGTGGTCCGACCCCGAAGAAAACATCCCTGCATGGGCTGTCTCGCCAAGAGGTGCTGGCTACCTTTTTGGATACACCGAGACAGAGCGCTTCTTGTTCAAGAACAAACTGAGTCTTATTGCTAGGGCCCACCAGCTGGTCATGGAAGGCTACAAAGAGATGTTCGATGGCGGCTTGGTGACTGTGTGGTCTGCTCCTAATTACTGTTATCGGTGTGGGAATGTCGCTGCCGTTCTGACGTTGGATGACTATCTCAATAGGAACTACACGGTGTTCGACAGTATGTTGCAGGACTGCAATGAAATCCCTTCGAAGAAGCCTGTTGCGGATTACTTCCTTTGACACAACGAGCGAGGTAAGGTGTGTTTGCTCAGATTGCGTGTATAATTTAATTTCTGCTATGTATAATGTTTGAACGACGAGCGAAGCGCTAAGTCGCTCCGACGGGCGAAGCGAATTGGTCATGCTCATTCCAATGATTGAACAGAGCTTTCTTGAATCTTGAAGATTCGCTCCACTAAAAGTCCGCGTTCTTCAGCTACTTGCTGGAACCCTGTACATACAAGTACCAAGAATTCGCATTTCCCTTACATTTTAACGGTTGACCCTCATCGAAAACAAGCCTCGGCCCAAAAATGACAAACACGAGATGAACAAGTGGTCTATTCGATGGACAATCGAAACGATTTTGTAACAATAATAAACGACACGCGTTGCTTGTTGTTCGGATGGTCGTGCCCCACCAGATCTCAAATATTTTCCTCAAACATCAAACAAACACTGTTTACACCAAGAAAATTCCCTTTTTCCTCTTTACAATCCTTTCTTCTTCTCCCAGACTCACAACAGACTCTCCGCAACACCCCCCTTCATAATGACCGATACGAAAAACACATCTACTCAGGATGTGTTGACGTCAATCATTACTCACGGGATCATTTTTACAACCTTTGTCACGTTGTTCATTCTGCTTAGACTCAAGTTCAAGCGAATATACCAACCCAAGTCTAGTTTCGATATCGTGCCTGAAAAGGATAAACCTGTACCACTTCCTCAAGGCCCAATTACATGGATCCCGGCTTTGTTGACTAAGCCGCCTGCTTTTGTTATCCAACAGGCAGGTTTAGATGGTTATCTGTTCACCAGATATCTCATGATCGTGACCTGTATCGCCTTCGGAGGACTGGGGACTTTGATAATCTTGCTCCCTGTGAATGCCACAAATGGAAAGGGTGAAACAGGGCTTGATCAGCTTGGAATCTCGAACGTCGGATCTGTTGGTCGTTACTATGCACATGTGTTTGTTTCTTGGATCTACTATGCAATTGTGGTCTTTGTCATCTACAGAGAGCTTTTCTTTTACTCGAATCTGCGAAATGTTGTTCTCTCGACTCCAGCGTACGCCAAGAGGCTGAGCTCCAGAACCGTTATTTTCCAGACTGTCACAGACCAGTATCTTGATGAAAAGCAATTCTTCAAGCTATTCGAAGGAGTTAAGCACGTTTGGGTGGCCAGAGGCCAGCGCGACTTGTCCCACAAGTTGAAGAAACGTGACAAGCTGGCCATGAAGCTTGAGGGCGCGCTCAACAAGATGCTTCGTAAAGCCATGAAGGCCAAGATCAAGGCAGAGAAGAAAGGCCAGGTCTTGGAGCCTGCAGACGAGCTTGTCGTGTATGTTCCGCAGAAGAAACGTCCCTCCATGAAGCTCAAACCCGTCTTTGGCAAGAAAGTCGACGTTATTGAGTACTGTAAAGAAGAGCTTCCAAGATTGAACGCAGAAATTGATGAGATGCAGAGCACTTACAAGCAAGTGAAACCCATGAATTCGATTGCCGTCGAGTTCGAAAACCAGTACTACGCCCAATTGGCCTACCAAACAACAATCCATGACATTCCCTTGCAATTCTCTCCTAAGCATGTTGGCGTGGACCCAGCCGACCTGTTCTGGCCCAATTTGCGCGTCTTCTGGTGGGAAAGACTTGTTCGTCACAGTGCAGCCTCCACGGCGATTGTGGCTCTTATTATTCTCTGGGCCATTCCTGTGGCTTTCGTCGGTATCATTTCGAATTTGACGTACCTCACCAACAAAATGCACTGGCTGCGGTTCATTTACAAACTTCCTGATGTTCTTTTGGGACTTATCACCTCGCTTTTGCCGACCGTTGCCCTTGCTGTGCTCATGATGTTTCTGCCAATGTTCATTAGAACTATGGCTAAGGTTTCGGGCTGTGCGACGACTCAGGCCGTGGAATACTACACTCAACAGGCTTATTTTGGCTTCCAAGTGATCCAGGTCTTCTTGGTTACGACAATCTCGTCTTCTTTTGCGTCGACAGTGACTCAAATCATTGAAAAGCCAACTAGTGCTCTCTCTTTACTCTCATCGAATATCCCAAAGTCGTCCAACTTCTACGTCTCTTACATAGTTCTACAGGGCTTCTCTGTGGCTGGAAGTGCTCTTTTCCAGGTGGACACACTGGTCTTGTTCTATTTGCTCGGAAAGCTGCTCGATAGAACCCCAAGAAAGAAGTGGAACCGGTTCAACAAGCTGTCGGCATACAAATGGGGAACAACGTTCCCTGTTTATACCAACTTGGCAGTCATTTTCCTGACTTATGCCATCATTGCACCAATTATTATGCTCTTTGCGTTTGCTGGGTTCTTCTTCTTATACGTCGCATACTTGCACAACACTAACTATGTTTACGATAGAGCCCCGGATGCTCTTGGAAGACATTATCCAAGAGCTCTTTTCCAGACGATGGTGGGAGTCTATCTTGGTGAGATTTGTCTTTTGGGACTGTTTGCCGTTTCGAAATCGTGGGGTTGTATTGTGTTGGAGGCCGTTCTGCTTGTGGCAACTATCTTTGTGCACACCAAGATGAACAAGGCATTTGACCATCTTTTGAAGGTCATTCCCAACACGGTCATGAGACCACTGGACGGCAAGAGCGAGACTGTTTCCTGGAGTCCGCCCCATGGCAAGGCTGACGAGCTCAAGGGAGCAGCTCAGAAGCAGGGACACGATTCAGGCGATTTCTCGATGTCTGCTGATACTTCGAACGTTGAGGATCCGTTCAAAGACCGGTCATTCGATTCTTCAACAGATATTGTAGATGTTCCTTTGTTGGCAGACGGAGCCAACTATTCGTCTGGACAGAAGCCAGCCAACGCCTTTGTGCGATTCTGGTTCCCTGATGCTTACCTGTCTTTCCGGAGCTTGAAATCGTACATTCCACAGACTTTCTACGATCTTCCCGAAGAAGATCCTGAGTGGATCAAGCACGCGTACGATTACCCCGACGTGAGCGCCAAATGTCCGATTTTGTGGATTCCCAAGGACCCAATGGGTCTCTCGACTAGAGAGATCGAGAATTTGGAGAATGTCATCGAGGTGAGAGACACGAATGCTCATTTTGATGAGAAAGGTGAGGTGATTTGGACTGGGCCGCCTCCAGAATAAACAACGAGGACGAGCAAAGCGAGTCATTTTGAAAAGAAAAGAAGAGAGAATTGAGATAATGAGGATGTGTCGTTCTTTTTGCAAAAAAACTGAAAGGCTGAAACATTTGAAGAGTGGTGAAAGGAAAGAAATACCTTGAAGATCTGAGCATATGGAACATTTAAATACTTGTTAAAAGTATACACATTCGTTTTGGATTCGTTGAACATTTTGAAATTTGGAGTCGTTTCTGTCTGTCATTCCCTGAGGATTCCTTGAATTGCCGTTCGTGGATTTCGAATTGGGATTTGTCAGTTTGATCGCTGGTTTTGTGTTTCTTTATAGAGTTTGTTAACGAGCAGAGCAATTTTGAACGATAAGCGGAGCACATTTGTGAGTGCGTCAACCTCACCCTACTAGTTTGGATGGGCAGAACTGACAATACTCACCTCGAACGAGTTTGAAAGGGGGATAACGATACTTCACTACTCACCAGACCACCTATACCAAGATCATATTCTCTGATGAGCGAGGTTTTCGAAAGCATCACCGAGAAATGGGGGGGTTTTTCAAAGAGAGATAGTTGAGACGATTATCCGAGAATTTTACAAGTCCAGTGTTGGTATCGAAATACTGGTCGTCAAAGAAAAGGCACGCCAATGGGTGAACTGTAGTCGGGGTATCGGAGCAAATTGTCATCGTAGATAGGCCTCATTTACCTGCAAAAAGTTCCCAAATGGTTTGTTCGCAGACAGGTGACGGAAGTCACGTGGTTCAAAAATGGTCAACTCAGCCGTCAATTTGGCCGCCAACTCAGCTTTGATTGACAACATGCTTGAGTTTGGAAGTGCTGCACATCAACTACTCATCGGCGATACCACGACCACCAAGACATCTAAGAATGAACTGAATTATCAAAACCGTTCAATATCTCATTTTGTTCTCTATATTTTTTGTGTTACCCTCGCGAAAAAAGCACTAAAGCGTACCAAATATTAAACATTATTTATCTAATCAACATGTTGTCCGAACATTCTTATCAACCATCATGTCCGCCACCCCGACAATGTCGTCGAATCCACTTTCTCACGATGAAGTCGTGAACGAAAAACTCAACAGACTTGCTTCTGCATACCAGATCCCGTCAGTTTTGAACAGAGAACAGTCTTTGTTATACTCTAACTACTCAACCGAGGCCTATCAAAACACCATTTTTGCGTCACCTGTGAGTTTGAGTGACAAGTCTCCCTCAGGAACATCGCTGGAGTTTGCCAATCAGTCGAATTTGATTGTCGGACAAGGGATTGTGGGCAATCTGGGGATCCCGTTGAGCGCAGTTAACAAGATACCCTCGTACCAGTGGAGTTTCAAGCACGAAGATCATGAGGGCCACCATAATCTACATGGCAACCTGCACTCGCATTCGCACTCACACTCACACAAAGCAAAAAACATTCTCAATGGACTCGGAACAAACGACTCTGTGTCTTCTCTTGGAGGAACTACGGTAAACTCTACAGCATTGAACGCCAAACTGATCAGACTTCCCTTGAAAAACGGTCAGAATAGACACAAACAAAGGTCTTTAGTCAACGGTTTGCCTTACTATGAGAAAGAAGCCGTTGAAATACAGATCAGGGAACTCAACAAGAAGAAAGCTGAGCTCAACTTGACGGTACCGAATTCTTCACATTTCTCGTGCCAGTTCAACGAAACCGTGGACGACGTAGAGTACCTACACGGGGAAGTGATCCTGAACCAGTTTTTGAACAATAAAAGGCTAATGAGGAATTACCAGTGGCTGATGTACTACGACCAGAAGCGTGGTGGTAAAAAGCTGTCGGAAGGCATTGATAAGTCGGTTGATAACATCCGCTTCAAGACCGTGCGCAGGTTCCAGAAGAGTGTGGAAACTCGAATGAAGAGACAGATGGAGATCCAGCAGCAGAAGCAGCGTGAGGAGATAGAGAGAAAAAAAAGGAAACTAGAGGAACAGAATCAGCGTTTGCTGAAAGTCAAGGAGGAAAAGCCAGAGGGTGAGAACGGTGAAAACGAGGGAAAGAACGAAAATGGAGACGGGGAAAGCAGCGACGAAAGCAGCGACGATAGCAGCGACGACAGTAGCGACGACAGCAGCGATGACAGTGACGAGGATGATGACATTGACGACGATGCCGACGCTGCCAACGACGAGGAGATCGAAGGGCCGAGGTTTCAGGCGATGGAGATTCCTGTCAATCTTACAAAGGAGCTCATCATCGAGAGACAGCTTTCGATTGAGGATAAGGAGTTGATGGAGTTCCAGAATAGGCTATATGGAATGCAGCATTCATACCAGATGTTGCAAGAGGCAAGAAGCACAAATGGGATTATCAACTCCAAGACTGTGAGAATACGGAGAAAGCCGAATCCGAATGCTATTGGGTATTCGAATATCCGGTGCAAGAAACCGCCGTATGCGTTGTAGCAACGACGAGTGAACGACAAGTGAACGACGAGCGATGTGAGTCGTGGGTGTGTGTATTTTTGCTTAATTATGTGTCCACTAGTATGTTCCTATGGTCCAACCATTCGCCTGTTTGAGTAGCCGATCATTGTTGATCACTAAGTTATTCAGGTATCCAATTCCATACTCCCGGAAGTTCCCACCTATAGACTCATGCTCCTTTCCAGCGATCCGGTTTTATAGAATACCAATCACCAGCTCGAAAACACAATGCCTATTGATATCGCCTCGAGTAATTACACAGCTTGTGAAGTTGACATACTGTTCACTTTTCTCAATGACTCAGTCTTGATTAGCAAATACAACTGGATGGTATATACACACACTTAGTTTACTACAAAACTTTGGAATGCTTGATGTCGTTTCTCAGTCTGTACACCAGAAGCGTCGAGACAATCAGCAACAGAACCACCGGAACCATGACGATACGGACACCAGAAGCCAACTTGTTCATGCTCTTTTCAAACTCAGAACGGTACTCGTCCTTCTCGCCAGTCTGGGAGAGCACAGACTTGAGTCTTTCGTTGATGGTTTGGTGGTTTTGTGTCTGTGCCGAAACGTAGTTTTCCAAAGTCAAGAAGCTACGGTCCAGGTTTTGCAGGTACTGATTCTGTCTGGTAATAATCTCCTTGAGCGAGTCATACTGGAGACTGAGCTTCTCGTTGTCCTTTTCAAGCTGGTCAACCTTGGCGACGAGACTGGAGTGCGAGGAGCCGACCCTTTCAGAGAGCATTTTGATGGACTTGGCAATATCAAACACCTGTCTCTGGAGGACCTGGGGCTGTTGATTGGACTGGGAGCTGAGACTGACTTCCAGTTGAGAGAGCTTATCGTTGATCTCTTGGAGGTCTTTGCTTTTGCCAGACGAAGACGAAGAAAGCTTTTTCCTAAGTTGCTCCTGAATCTCTCTGAACTCTCTGGCTCTAAGTGACTTTTCGGCGGCCGAGGATTTCTTTGAGGAAGTGTCAATCTCGCCAAGATTGGCGTGACGGGCGAAAAGGGTTTCTTTGAAATCGATCTTCAAATCATCTAACACCTCATTGTAGAATTTGAACATGAAAATCTCAAACTGTTCGCTCGACTCTGGGGTTTTCGGAGTCACGGCGGTCATACCAACCTTGAAGTTCTGCAGAACCGGCTCCAGGTTGATCAGATCGGTCTCGAAGAGCAGCTTGTTGTCACAGGTGATCTTGAGCCAGTTGTTCTCGTAGCCCACCTTGATGGTCATGGGCACCTGGGAGTCCTGGTACTCATACGAATAGGCACCCAAGAAGTCCTTTGAAACGTCAGTTTTTTTGGATCCGTCATTCAAGAAGACTCTGATGACCGATCCCAGCTTGTCGTCGTTGGCGTCCACCAAAATCTGGAGACCAGAATAGGTGGCCGGACCTCCAAAATTCGACATGTCTTTGACCGGATTCGACGCGTCGATGATCCAGAAGGAGAACCCAGACTTGGTGAGACCAAATGAGCCGAGAGATCTGAGCGTGAGCTGGGTGGAGAATTTGTCCAGACGAGTGTTTTGGGTGGTCCAGACTGCACCTTGGACAAGGTCTTGAGTCTCTTTGAGCCCGTGACTGGGCTCGGGAGTCAGCACAATCCGGCCTTCATTGAATTTAACATCACCAAGAACTTCCCAGGCCGGTTTGATCTGGTCTAGCGACTTGACGTTGACCAGATTAGGCAGCGAGAGATGGTCCACTGCTCCTTGCTGGTTGTGAGTGGAGAAATGCGGGCCCGAGTGGGCCAGGGAAGGGCATACAAGAGAAGCAGCCAAGTAAGCGAAAAGCAAAGGCCACTGTTTGATCATGACGGGTGGGAATCTTGCAGATGGTGATTGTCAATTGGGAGGGAATGAACAGATCAGCAAAGGAGTTGGAATAATGAAAAGTCGAGTTTGAGAAATGCTTTAGAAGATACACAGCCACAAACGCGACAACAAAAATGCACAGCACCGCCACCCATTGCCTTTGGCCCCGTGGCGGTGAATTGCGCACGCTCATAACCTCCACAAAATTTTTCCCATCCTTCACTCTTCCGACGAGTTTTCTCTAACAGCCTGTGGGACACTTCTACCATACACGCTCCAACAAAACTATTCAACTATCAATAACACCACATCACATCGCCAAGCTAGCAGCGGTAGCACAATTGGTTGAATATAGACGAACGTGGCGGCAAGAAGAAGCCCGTGCTACTATAAAAACACCACTTTTGAACACATTGTTGTTTCGCAAACGTAGATCAAAGGCGTGAAGTGAAACATTACAACTTCTCAAGTTATACAGCTAAGGTTGCACCATTCCGTGCTAGCCTCTTAGACAAGATTCCTACTAGTTGCGGATCTGGTCTTGGAAAACCGCAATTCTGCCATCCGCGTCAAATCCCCACAAGTGTCTTCACCCGTTTTGACAGGCTCAAGGGCCATTCCAGACAAGGCTCAGAAGCCCTTGGATAACAACATCATTACACCTCTTGATAAAGAGCTCAACAAAGCCGTTCTTTCCCAGCTTTCCATTCTAGTCACCGTTCTGAGCGAGTCCAACTGGGACACAACCATCGAGCAGATTCGTTATTTGGTGACCAAACACCCAAGTGTCCATTCAAAGTACCTCAGAAGACTCATCACAGCTGTCTCCACAGACATCAGAGAGAACCAAGCAAACGAAACAAAGAATTCGTTCACCTATAAGCTTGTCAAAAAAGAGCTTGATTATTTAACTCTTAAAAGCCCAGCTCTTGTTTCTATCATCTGCGACGCCCTTGCCGATCACGACACAGAACTCCTTAAGCTTTTCACCTTACAGCAGTTCTATTCGTATTTCGATCTGATCGACTTCCAGAGACTCTTCATAACTCTGGCTCTCGAAAATTACCCGCACCAAGTCGCCGACCAGTTACCTTCCATCTACTTGCAGTCCCTTCCTGGAGTTGTTAGTTGGCTTGAAGAGATCATCAACAAGGCCGAGGACAATCAGTTGCAAAACGAGGATTTCTCCACATTTTTGAGCCTTTTTTTGCAGTCCACTGTTTTCTCGCTGCCCCACAAGTTCATTGTCATTGGCCACATCTCCGAAGCTAAAAAAATACTTTCTGGAGACGCTCTTGACGCTATAAACACAGAAATTGATACATATTTTGATGCAATCAGCAAAATGAGCTTTAGAGACACACTTTTACAAATCGGCTCCACCAAGCTGCTTCCAGACCGTCTTTTGACCGATCTGATTGCCATTCAGCAGCCAGATCGTCTAGATGAAGCAATCTCCATTCTACTTACTGAGATTCTATATCCGGGCTCCCAGAATCTGGCTCCAGCTTCCCAGTCACCTATCACCTCGCTAACCCCTTCGAGTGTGCCCGAGGCCACCGCCCGAGGTGCACAGATGGGCAGTATATTCAGGAAGCTTAAGACACAGCCGGACTGGCCTGTTGTGTTTGAAAAAGTGCTTCACAACCACTCATCCTCGTTTAGCATTACGGCTGCATCGCTTTCGGAGTTCCTGTCTTCGTTGGGCAACGAGAAGCTGATTGACTTGTTTCTGAATTTGGCGTGCAAAACGTCGAACTCGCTGCTTTTGAAAGAGCTGCTTGTTCAATTGAACTCTTTGGAGCCCAGCTCGGGGGCAATAAACTTGTTTGAGTACAAATTGGACCCGATCTTGGCCTCTGAGGTCAACACGCGCAACCTTCTGCTGTACTATAAGTCGATTGTCAAAGTTGAGGTGAAGACGATTGCACTTTTGCAGAACGAGAACATCAATGACGCCACTGTTAGCTCGATCTTCAATCGAGACTACAGAGCTGCTCCCGAGTACATTGTGCTGGCCTGCCTGTATATTTTGCACGACGAACCTGAGGCAAAAGAAAACGACGTGGTGATCAACATCATGCAAAATTTTGTTGTGTCGCTATTGGACGTTAGTTCTCCATACTTGAGTGCGATTTTCGCCAAATTTGAGGAGTTCAATCCGGTCGAGCTAGGGAAATTGCTGGTCAAATACTACGAGGTCCGTAAATCGACCGATTCGATCCACAAGATCGCCAGTTTGACGGCGTCGTTCAAAAAGGACACGGTGATCATGTCGATTCTTTCCAACTCGAGCGATTTCAAGGGCGCCTTTTCGTTTGCAATCATTTTCTCGCAATATGGCCGCAAAAAATTCCAGGAATTTGTGTTGACGCAGCTGGACCGCAACGTGAACGTTGTCGCCGCCACGATCATCGAGTTCATGGAAAACCAGGCGTCTATCGAGTACGAGAGCGCTCAACAGGGACATCGCCTGAGCAAGTCGCTCAATCTCGAGACTGTTTATTTCTTGATGACTACACTGGCCAGCAAGCAAATTCCAAGCGAGCTGTACGAACGATTCAGAAACTTACAAGCTCTTTGTTTACAGGCTTATCCCCGTTTGATTAACTTTGGCCAGGGCCACGACGCTGCCATCCTGATGAACAGCTCAACAAACACATTTTCGATCGATGTCGAAAAGGAGATGAAAGTGTACTACCAAAAGATGTACAACAAGGAGATTGAGATTAAGGACATCATCAACATGCTGCAGAGGCTGAAAGTAAGCGACAACCCGCACGACCAGGACGTTTTCGCGTGTATGATCCACTCTTTGCTGGACGAGTACCGCTTCTTCCCAGAGTATCCTGTGGACGCTCTGGCGACGACGTCGGTTTTGTTTGGTAACACGATTTTCTTCCGGCTCGTGGAGGGGCCGGCTCTTTCTATCGCGCTGCGGTATATCATTGACTCTGCCAGGCAGCCGCCAGAGAGCAAGATGTTCAAGTTTGCAGTGCAGGCTTTGTACTCGTTTATGAAACGTTTGAACGAATTCCCCAAGTTTTGCTCGATGTTATGCGAAATTCCATCGCTACAAAGCCAGCCGCAGTTGTATGAGGCATGCAAGATTATTGCCACTGGTGGAAGCTTGCCGTCGAGTTCTCCAAAGGAAAAGACCGAGGAACTCAAAAGTGACCCCTCTGTCACTTCTAGGTTCGTGTCAATAGACGCTCCGACTGAGATTCTTGGTGACGTGAAACAGCAAACTCCGACCGACGACACCGTGGATCGCGTCTTGTTCATTGTCAACAACATGACTGACGACAATGCCGTCACAAGAATTGGCGAGCTCAAGGAGCTACTGGCGAGCCAGTACTACAGGTGGTTTTCGGGCTATCTTGTCAACCAGCGTGCTAAGCTGGAGCCCAATTATCACTCTTTGTATGCAAAGATCGCCGAGGTGTTTGATTCGAGTCTGTTTGATGCTCATCTTGTTGCGACGACGTTCCAACAACTTGTTATCTTGCTGAATAAGGCATACGATGCTCCAGACGAAGACGATACTGCCGACGTGCTGACCACAACAGAGCGTACGCACCTCAAAAATCTGGGATCGTGGCTCGCCCGACTCACGTTGGCGAGAAACAGGCCTATACAGCACAAGAACCTGGCGTTTAAGACGCTGCTGGTGGAGGCTTATGATCGGAGAAGACTGGAAATTGTGATTCCGTTTGTTTGCAAGGTCCTGGATCAGACCAAGAGCTCGAAGGTGTTTGAGTACCCGAACCCGTGGCTCGTGGGCATTTTACAGGTGTTGAAAGAGCTGTACGAGGTGGCCAACTTGAAGCTGAACCTGAAATTTGAGCTTGAAGTGCTGTGCAATTCGCTCAAAGTGGACATCAGCTCCATCGAGGTGGCAACTCTGATTCGCTCGCACAAGCCTGGCGATATTGAGAGATTTGTTGAGAGCCAGCGGGTGATTGTGAAACTTGCAAGGGCTTCTCTTGACCCGTCCAAGGGCATCCCAGGGACTTCGACCTCCTTTGGTGGTGGCCAATCGTTACTCGCTCCTCATCAGGCCGCCCAACAGCAGCTGAATGCTCTTCAGCAGCTCCAACAGCAGCGGCTTTTGGCGGCTCAAGTGACTAACAACGGTGGCAATTCGGCAGCAGTCTACGACTCACCAGCTCAGAATAACGCCACTCCGGCTGCTGCTGCTGCTGCTGCTCCTCATTCTGGCACGGCGTTCGACAACTTGAACGGTAATTCTCTGTTCGTCACCCATCCAAACCTGAAAAGACTGTTCCAGCTCGCCATCACCAAGGCTGTGCGGGAAATTTTACCTCCCGTGGTGAACAGAACGAATTCTGTGGCTTTGATTACGACGAAATCGCTCGTTTTGAAGGATTTCGCGATGGAAGTTGACGAATTGAAGCTGCGAAAGGCCTACATCAACACTGTTAGACACCTTTCCGAGTCTCTGACTCACGCCTCGTGCCGTGATCTTCTTCGCGAGAACATTCAGCTCAATCTCCACCAGTACATTGCCTCTTTAGGCCAGCAGATTGACCCTGCGATTCTTGAGGACTTGCCCAGAGCCATCAATGACAATCTCGATTTGGCTTGCTCCATCATTCAGAAAGCTGCAATGGAGAAGTCTGTTCAGGATCTGGACGAGATGATGTTGCCTTCAATTGCTCTGAGAAGACAGTTTCGCGATTCTCGGCCCGATCAGGCGTTCTGCGACACTCAGTACGCTTCTCGGTACGCCATGTCGTTGCCTGAACCCCTGGGAATCAAGCCTGGTGAGGTCAGTGCAAAACAATTCAGCGTTTATACGGAGTTTGGCAAGCCAAAGGGAGGTTCCAGTGGTGGATTCAACCAGTTTGCCAGTGGAATGGCTGGTGTGGCTCAAGGTGTGGCCTCAGAAGCTGTGGCCACTCCTCCTTCTGTGAATGCTGGCGTGGACCAGGAGGCCCTGGCCCAGCGGCTTCTGCAGCAGCAACAGGGCCAAACACAGCCAAGTGGCCCCGAGAACCCGCAAAGGACGCTCGAGCAGTCGTTTGCTTACGCTCAGCAACTGCTGGATGCCCTTTTGAAGTCCATTGAAGACTCTTCAGACAAGGATATTCACCTCAGGGAGGTTGGAATTGACCACCCTTTGCGTGCCTACCTTGCAGAGCTCATCCAGGTGCTGGTCAGAACGAACCACAACGAGCTGTACATGAAGTTTGCACAGCTTACGATGAACGTTCTTTTCGGCTCTGCGAACGCTCAGCAACTGCTTGTGGAAGCACTTATTTTCTTGCTCGATAAGACTTGCGAGATGTCGTCATACGTTGCAAAGTTTGTTACTGCCTGGCTTGTGAACGCCGAGGACCCACGCAAGTACAACAAGCGGATCATGAGCTCGTTATTGCTCGTTGGAATGGTGAGTCTTGGTGATCTGGAGGTGGCTCTTTCTAAAGCCATTTTGGCCAAGAAGGATGAGGCAATTGTGAACTTTGCGTGCGAGTTGGTGCTGGATTTAGTTTTCAGCGAGACGCCAATTGCCCTGAGAGCGGACTTTACAAATGTCATCAGCAGCTTGAAAAGTCTGGATGAGAGTCTGCAGAACAATGCACTAGTCAAACAGCTCTTCGAGAAGTTAGAGAAGTCTGCGGATTTGCGCTTTGAAAACTTCAAGACTCTGTCGCTCGATCCCACCAAAATGAAAGACTATTTCGCCTACATTTTTGCTGAATGGGTCAAACTGTACAAGTTTGGGGAAGCCGACAAGTCGCTGCAAGTGTCGTTCATCAATCAGCTGTACGATTGTGGAATCCTTACGAAACCAGACTATTCTGTGCTCTTTTTCACGACGGCCATGGAAATGTCGGTTCTTTCTTTCGTCAAGGACGGTGACAACCTCAAGAAGTCGGCAATCGACTCGTATACGTCTGTGGACGCGCTTGCACATCTGGTGATCAGGCTAATTCTGGTTCAGGAAGACGCTTCCTCTGCCAACGCCTCGAGAACACAGTTCTTCAAGTCGATCCTGTCGATTGTTTTGCTTGCTTTTGCACAAGACCACGAAGCCAACAAGGTCAATTTCAACGAGAGACCATATTTCCGTTTCTTCTCGACGTTGTTGTGTGAGTGGTCTTCCGAGACTCAAAGAGACTTTTCTGGATTTGTGGACTCAGATTTGGACTTGGCCAAGCTCAAGCGGTTTAACGTGCAGTTCTACCATATACTGTCGGACTTTTTCTTGGTCTTGCAACCCGAGGCTTTCCCAGGTTTCACTTTCGCCTGGATGTGTTTGATTTCTCACAGAATGTACTTGCCTATTCTTCTGGAGGCCTCTGAGGACTCCGAAGTCGGCAGAAACAAGTTCTCGTCGCTGTTGGTGGCACTTCTGAAGTTCCAGAGCTACCATATCAAAGACCCATCTATTCCTGAAGCCATCACTGTTGTTTACAAGGGAACTCTACGGATTTTCACCGTTCTTTTGCACGATTTCCCAGAGTTCTTGGCGGACTACTTCAATGTTTTGGTCAATTCCATGTCACCGTCGCTCGTTCAGCTGAGAAACATCGTGCTCTCTGCCGCTCCCAAGAATGTGGACATTCCGGATCCGTTTCAGCCTGGACTCAAAGTCGACAGACTGCCCAACATTGGCGTGTCGCCGACCCTGGCATCGTCGCCAGCGCTCATTCTGGCTGACAGAAACGTTAAAAAGGCTGTTGACAGCTACCTGCGGATTCCCTCAAACTCGCTCTTGAGACAGATTGTCTCTTCTGTCGAGCTCGGCGACAGTGTCGCCGAGGCTGGAATTGGCTACCAAGAGACCAAGTACAATGTGAAGCTGATCAATGCGCTGGTTCTTTACGTGGGAATGTCTGCCATCGAGGAGAGACCAAAAGGTTCGCTTGTTTTCAACCAAAAGTCGTCGCAAGTGTCGATTTTGAGCTCGATGATGCAGGAGGGAAGTGTTGAGTTGCAATTCTTGCTTCTCCAGGCGATTGTGAACAACTTGAGGTATCCCAACTCTCACACTCATTGGTTCAGTTGTGTGATCCTGCACTTTTTTGGGTCGAATTCGCTATGGGGTTCAAGCAAAGTGGACGTTCAGCAGTTGATCACAAGAGTTTTGCTTGAAAGAATTATCTGCAACAAGCCGCATCCATGGGGATTGTTGATCACGTTTACCGAGTTGTTGAAAAACTCCGAATACTCGTTCTTTGATCTGCCATTTACCAAGGGCTCGGTGGAGTTTGAGCGGATTTTTGGCTCGTTACTAGTGCATATCAGGAGGTCAACTGCCACCTGAGCTGTGATGAATGAAGCAACGATGATCAAAGCCAGTTTTTACGTTTTGTCGTTGAACTTCGAAACCACCAGTCACCTCATTAGAACCAGCAAAGCTGTAGCCATGCAACCACGAGTGCAGCTTCTACGAGCTAAGTACGAACGAGCGGGCCAACAACGAGCAAAGCGGGTTGTTGGAATACTCGTTGTTGAGCCAATTTTTACAATTCACTTCTGATTCCCGTCAATCTGTGTTATATGACTGTATTATTTAGTTGAATGGATTTGCCGTTTTGATTTCAAAGTTCCTCACGATATCTATGCATTGTTTCTGCTTTTCTCTATAGCTTTTGTTGTTGCTTAATGTTATTTGAATTTGATTTGAGCTCATTTTTGATCCCCGCGTGACTTGTCTGTTGTAAGGTGAAAGGTACTGGTGTATCCTCCTACCGTTTGCTTCCCTCGTAGCGGCTCCGCTCAAAATGTCACCTACCAGTTATCCACAAAATCCCAATAACCGGAAATTTTATACACTCGTTTATACATACACGTCTAGTATCATCGTCCGTTATTTCACTGTCTGCATGCCGTATTCAACAGGGTCCTCAAGTATGACCGCCAGTCTTCTCGTTTCCTGTGTCCTTAGTTGTTTGACAACCTCACAGAGGTCTCTTCGGTATACACACCCTTACACCACCTCAGCCTCACTTTTTTTAGAACACTCCGAAAAGAACAAACAACTTCCTCAACGCTCCATCAGCGTGAGTTCTTTACCTAAGAGACTCTCCTCGAACCACCATCACCCAGCGATGCTCTCAACCTTGCGGCGTAGATTTCGCCAGGAGTCTGAGGACGGCGAAGACGGAAACTCGTTTGGCGACTCTGGATCACAGGTCAAGAAGTCAAGAAGACCGCCCAACACAGCTTTCAGGCAGCAGAGACTCAAGTCATGGCAGCCGATTCTGGTTCCAAGAGTGGTCTTACCGATGCTGCTTATTGTGGCAGTTGTGTGTGTTCCGATCGGAATCGGCTTTTTGTTCACAACTTACAACATCCAAAAAATGGAGATCAATTACTCCAAATGTGAGGATCTGGCATCGAGCTCATACTCAACGATTCCTTCAAAATACGTGAAATACCACTTCAAAGGGTCCAAAAAGTCCCATGTGGAATGGAAGATGAGCGATTCCACGTGTACATTAAAGTTTGAAGTTCCAGGCGATATCGATGGACCTCTTTATCTTTACTACAAGCTGACCAACTTTTATCAGAATCACAGAAAATACGTCGAGTCGTACGACTGGGATCAACTGAAAGGTAAGGCCGTGGCGTACGATGATATCAGCACCAATTGTAAGCCCATGAAACACAGAGACAACAAGATAATATATCCGTGCGGACTTGTGGCGAACTCCATGTTCAACGATACGATCTCCAATCTGACAAACACCGACAATGATGACGAGTTCGGCTTCAGTTCCACCGGCATTGCGTGGGGATCGGACTTGCATCTGTACAAGAAATCCAAATACAGCGTCTCGGAGATCGTTCCTCCTGAAAACTGGCTGAAAAAATACCCAGATGGGTATACTGAAGACGATCTGGAAGCTCTTGCCAAAGATGAAAGATTTATGAACTGGATGAAGACGGCTGCTCTTCCCTCATTCATGAAGCTTTACGGCAAAAACAGCTCGGGAACGCTTGCTGCAGGTAACTACACGATGGACGTCGAGCTGAACTACCCAGTGTCGATCTTTGGAGGCACTAAGTCGGTGATCATCTCCACTTCGAGTGTGCTTGGGGGCAGACACATGGGTCTTGGGATTTGCTATCTCCTGGTGGGAGGAATCTCGATTTTGTTCATGCTGGCGTTCTTACTGAAGCATCTGTTCACCCGCAAGCAGACCGACCATACGTTTTTGGACGGGCTGAAGGATACTCAGCATGAGGAGCTGAGGCAGATACTATGAACTACGACAAGCAACGAGCGCAGTGAAATGAATGTTGGAGGAGGAGGAGAAACAGTATTACAGAGACTAGGAAGGATGAACAAAGGAGACCGAAAGCGGCTTCTCATGATGCAATATTGAAGATATGTGGATGAATAATGGCCATCATTGGCCGACATTGGCAGTATTGTACATCAACGTGTAGTAGTGGAAATTTGGTAGCGTAACATCCGTACACCGAAAAAGATTCTGTACTTTCATTTTTCTCGGCGTGACGTTCTTTCGACGACAAACTGCTGTTGGCTGATGATGGCGGGACAGTATCTGCGGTGGTAGACAAGAGACAGAGCTGGCTGCTGCTAGCATGTCCATTACGAGCTCATACAAGTCAATCCAGTTCTCAAACTCACATTGCTTACTCAGTGTGCGCTTCGTCAGTCGTTCGTTTGAAGCTCGTTCGTCGCTTGCTCGTCGCGTCGATCGACCCCTCGCGCTTCCCGCCGAGACTGATCCATCTGGGCGACTTTTGCAAAACCAACTCATGATAACGAAACATCACCACCAAAACCGCCTATTTTCCAGCTACACTAATTTATCTTCCTTGTTCCGCCTGAAAGAAACACCACAGCCACAAAAGGGCCTGCAGATCCGGAGTTCAACATGTCCAGAGTCAAGAGAATCGCAAAAGAGCTGGAAGACGTCAAGAAAGACAAGTTGTCTGGGGTGACACTGTCTTTGGTCGGAGAGGACGACTTGTCACACCTCAAAGGAACGTTCATCGGTCCCCCAGGGACACCGTACGAGGGCGGATTGTTTGAGATTGATATCCAGATCCCAGATGCTTACCCTTTCAAGCCCCCAATCATGAAATTCGACACCAAAATCTACCATCCTAACATTTCTTCTCAAACGGGTGCCATCTGTTTGGACATTCTCAAAGACGCTTGGACGCCCATTTTGACCTTGAAGTCGTCGCTGATCTCGCTACAGTCGTTGCTCCAAAGCCCCGAGCCCACCGACCCGCAGGACGCCCAGGTGGCTAGAGTCTACATGAGTGATCCGAAAAAGTTTGCTGAAACTGCAGCAACTTGGACCCGAATCTATGCTCCAAATGACAATTACAAGCCCCCCGCCGACTCCAAAAGTGGCGATTACAGTGGCTTTGGCCAGACCAGCTCGTCGGGACACGCCGAGGAGCAGGACGAGTGCGTCAAGTATGGAATCGATAAGGGCACCGTGCGTATTTTCGAAGACATGGGTTTCCCCAAGGACAAGATTGTTGCTGCTCTGAGAAAGCTGAACTTGAAGAAGATCAAGGTGGACGACGTTCAGACTCAGCAGAGTGTTTTGGATGAGATTCTGCATTAGCGGATGACGAATGAGGGGTCAAACGGGTCCCGAGTCATACACAGAAGGAGATGGAGATGACGTTGATTGTCTGTCTCCTTTGGTTTAGTTGTTGTCGGTACTCAATATTGGCGTGTTTGTTCATTCGAGTGGACATGAGTTGACATTTCGCTGCCAACGTCAGAAATTTTGGTTTCGAAAATTGCCAGCTCTAACGTCTGACATGAAGCGGACTCTCGTAGAAGCCGAGATCTGGCATGATTCCAATTCGCCGTTCCGATTGCTCGATATGACGTCTCCTCCATTTCGTGGCGTCAACACCCCCTCATTTCCCTCAAGCTGTGCCATTCATTGTGTATTTCGAACTTTCCTGTTTATTGACCCCCCTCTCCATTTCTCTAGCAAAATCAGTATTGATGCTACAAGTACTTACAGAACGAATTAATAACAACACATGTTTCTAGTTTTTACCCACCTTGCGGAAACCGTCACTGTCGTTGAGAGTCCCGTTGGTGTGATGTTGTTTACCCCCATTTTTCCGCTTCTTCTTGGCCAGGTTCGAGCTTCCATTGCCCACAGCAGCCGAAGCAGACACAGAAGCTCCGGGGTTGGCCCCGCTCTGAACAGCTCCTCCTCTTTCTCCTGCAGCGAGCTCCTTCTTGGCGCGGGGTTCCAACCGGATCTCCGCCCCCTTGATGGTCAAAACTCCCGCCTTGATCGACTTTCTCTGGGATTCGGCACTCACGAAATCCACCAGAGCAATCATACGGTCAATCTTGCACGTATCGACAGACCCGAAACTGGCCTCTAGGTGTTTGACAAGCTCCTCTTCTGTCACAGAGCCGTTCAATGGTAGACCCTTGATGTATATCGGATACACAACCTGTCCTTTTTTGTTCAAAATCTGTATCTTGTGCTTGCGAGGGGACAAAATGCCGTCTGACTCGTGCTCATCTTCGTCACTGAGCTCTTTCTTGCCCGATCCGTCTTTCTTCTTGTCTTTTTTCACTGCCTTCTTGGCCTCCGCAGGGGCGGTAGACGTAGCTGTAGTGCCCGAAGTGGCAGCTGTCTTGGTAGCTGCGGCCGGTTTCGAGGCAGCAGCCGCCAGCTGGTCGGCCCAGCTCAGCGGCTTGGAAGGCTTTGACGGCTCCAAAGAATCCGAAGGCTCCAAAGGCTCCACAGGCTCCGAAGGCTCCACAGGCTCCACGGGCTCCACAGGCTCTGATTGTTCAGACTGCTCGTTTTGCTCTGGCTGTGCTGGCGGCTCCGACTGGTCCCTCTGGGGCTGTGTAGGCTGTTCCGGAGCTGCACCTGCTCCAGTTTTCTCACGTGACTCCTTTTGGGGCGCGGACTTGGCGCTGTTTTCTTCCACTTCCTCGACTCCAGTTCCTGGGGTTGACTCTTTCGAGCTCTCTGCCGGGGAGAAAACGGTCTCGTCCTTGGCTGAATCGTTTTCTCCTGCTCTCACGGCCTCCTCCGAGTCCACAGGACTGTCCTCTGAGGCCGGTTCGGGACACCGAGAGTCCACAAACTCGCTGTCAACGTCTGGGAGAAACGTCAGGATGTCGTTGAACACGTCGTACACAGCCTTCTTCACCGTCGGGACCAGCAGAAAAGTCTGGACAAACTTGTAACTTTGAGGTCCGTACTCATCTTCCAAGTCATCCTGTTCACGCGGAGCCAGTTCCCCGACACAGACGATCAGGATCGACTCGTTGAACGACCCAGTGGCTTCGATCGACTGGATCATCACTTTGGAGCCGGCCAGTCTCGAGCCGGCCCAGTACTTGCGGATGCTGCCGTTTCCCAAGACGTTCGACGTGGTTCCGGAAAACGGGTTGAGGTGATCGCTGTGTCTCAGAACCGCGTTTTTGGCGTACAACTGATACAGATTGCCATGACCACTGTTCACAAGATTATAGTAGTAGTCGATGAACGCGATTGCCACCCGATTTGGGTCTTGTTCTGCCTCTGCCACAACCATGCTCGGTGCTCTCTTGTCTCAAGGCGCGTAGCGATGTGTCGGTGCTGGGATTTTGCTGGGTGATGTAGCGAGGACCGGACTTGTGATGGAGTGCTAATCCCAAAATCAGCCTTGTTCGTCTTTCCCTCGACAAAACTGGAGATTTTTTTCGTGGTGGGAGTTGCTGAGTCAGAGATGACGTAAGCGAACGACGAGCGAACGACGAGCGAAGCGAGTCGTGAATGGTGGGTACTACTGGTGGGAACTACCATTCACGACTCGCTTCGCTCGTCGTTCGCTTCGCTTGTCGTTCGCTCCGCTCGTCGTTCGCTCCGCTCGTCTTAACCAGTCCCTTCCAAGTTTGCTACCCTTTTACTTCGGATCGCTGAGTTTTTTGCTCTAGATTTTCACGAGTCATACTGATTCTCATTCATATATTCAATTACAGAACAGCTTGTGTACACAGAACAGCGGGCAGAGCAGGGTGTTTGTTGTAGCTAAGTATCATCGGGCCAAGCGGCTTGTTCAGGTGGTGGCAGCGGTGGCCTCCAAGTGAACTCCACCTAAACTTCACTCAAAGTTCACTTGGAGCTCGTCCAGCTCGTCCAGCTCGTCCAGCTCGTCTAGCTCCCCTAGCTCCCCAGCTCGCTTCGATCGTTTGCTCGTCAACGATAATACATCGCCGGAGAAACCACATTCTTCTGCTGATCCGGCGAGATGCCCGGAGGAGGGGTACCGACGTAGCCCTGCTGCGTAGCAGTAGACGAGGAAGCACGCTGGGCCTCATCGCTCAGCCCCCAGATCTGGTTGCGCAGCGACTCCAGCGACTGCTCGCCAAGAAGACGCTTCAGCTCCCAGAAACACAGGTGTGTCAGCATCGACTGGCCTCCGACCTGGAGCAAGTTGAGGTTCACGTTGCGGATGACGCCCAGCTCCTCAGCCAAGGTCTCGAGCGATCTGTTCTTGTACTGCGAGTTGCCGAATATCTTGGACACGGAGATGAACTTGATGTCGTAGTAGTTGGGGAAGTACGCCTTGAGCCAGCTCTCAAAGTCCTCCTCGTTGATCGGCATCTTCTTGTTGATCAGCAACGAGATCAGAAAGCCGAAATCGTAGCCGGCGTGGTAGCTGATCCAGCACGTGTCCTTCAGCAGACACAATCCGCTGTCTATCAGAACCTGGGAGAACTCAAACACGTCGATTCCGTACTCTTTCATCCGGTTGAAATTCAACCCCGTCGTCACCAGAGACTCGATGGACTCTCTGCTGAACATCTCGTTCTCCAGGTCGAACCTGAAGTTGAACTGCCACGTCGAAGGAACCCCTTCAGGTCTCTTGCCGTCTTTGTCGCTCAACGTTATACCCACCTGTATCAGGTTCAAGAGGTCTGCATTCGACCTCACTGTCTGGTAGTGGTAGTCTCTGGTCGACTTGAAGGAGCCAATAGGACGAGCGACAATCCCAGCAAACTCGGTCGAGACAGAAATGTGGTTGTATCTCTCGGCAAGCACTCTCAGAACCATCATCTCGCTCTCCAAGTTGTCTTTCCAAACCTCTCTCACCATCGGCTGCTGCTGTTGAGCCTGCGCCTGCTGCGCCTGCTGCGCCTGCTGCTGCTGTTGAGCCTGGGTGATTCTCTGTGCGGCCAGAGCCGCCTGGGCCGCCTGCTGCTGCTGAACCTGCTGCAACAGCTGCTGCTGTTGGAAAGTGCCGGCAGGTTGGGCTTGGGTTTGCGACGGAGTCTGGGCCTGGCCAGCGCCAGCCTGGGACTTCTGCTGGAGCGAGGCAGCAAGAACCTGTTGCTGGATGGTTCGGTTGTGGATCTGAGGGGACATCATCATGCCCAAGGGGACCTGTTGTTTCTGCTGCTGCTGCTGCTGCTGTTGTTGTTGTTGCTGCTGCTGTTGTTGTTGTTGCTGCACGGCCGCAATCTGGGCTGCGGCGGCCACCGTCGCGGCCGTGGACGCGTTGGTCGCCCCGGGAGTGCCCAGGCCGCTCGTGGCGCCCGAATTCGGCGCACCAGAGCCCATTTGCTGGTGCTGATGTTGCAACAGCTCTGCGTTGTTCGGGTTGAGAAATTGCGACAAAAACCGCATGTTCATTTGCTGCTGTTGCTGCGGCTGCAGAACACCCGCCGGCGACGACATCTGTTGTTGTCTAGAACCCTGCATGGTGCGGAAGTGCAATGGAGAAGAAGGCAGCAAGAACAAGACGTGACTAACGATATTGCTTTCGACAAGGTGAAGATGAAGTGAGAAATTTTGAGAAAATTTCACATCCGTGCACCGGCAAGCAGAGAGCGAGCAGAGAGCGAGTGACGAGCAAACGAAGATGGGCGGCGACAGCGGCCCCGACGGCGGCTGCGACGGCAACTGGTTTGCCACTTACGGGTCCAAGTGTCCAACTGTGTCCGACAGTGGGCAAAAAAGCACGGCTGTGAGCTCCAGGCTGTCCTACTAGACATTGTGTTCGAGGAGTGCTTGTTCATCACGAGGAAGTATGTGACAAGGCAGAGCTGCGGTTTCAACAGGTTGGAGCGAACACGAGAATCTTCGACCGCTCGTGCTGCCCCTCCCTTGAGGCTGACCAGCGAAGTGAGACCACTCAACAGCGGCGCGCTAAATTGCCTGCTGGTCGAGCACCCACTTTGGCTACCATTAGCTGCCTCCGACTGCCTTTGACAAACCACCGCGGGGCCCGTCCGAAATTTTCCCATTTCGTAGAAGTACACACTCTCCTTGCAGCTGCTGGCGTCTGCCAAAGCGGCACCTCTCACGAAGAGGCCTGCGAAAGCGTTCAAAAGCGAATGGTCCTGGTAGGCATCACGTGACTGTCGATCACGTGGTTTTCCCTAGACTGCACCGAGTCTCCATTTCGCTCCCAGCTATTCTCGCCCGAGATGGCCAACACTCAGGACGACATCCACACTGCTACCGCCGCCATTTCTTCCGGTTTAATCGCAATTTATCATCCAACTATAACTTACTATACATTACTTACTCCTCTTTCTCCCCCTTCTCCTCTTGGTCCTTCTTCAATCTCTTAGCCACAGGTGAGTTGTCAGCATCAGCGTCAGCATCGGCCTGCAAATCGGCCTCCAAATCGGCCTCCGACTCGCGGTTGTATGCCTCCTGCTCGCGCTCGGCACGCTTACGCTTGTAGTGGGCCTTCTTGTCCTCTCCTGTGCGCTCGTCAGTGTCCTCTGGAGGCGGAACAAACCAAGGAATCTTACCTCTGTTGAAGTCGGCAATCACCTGCTTGGCAATTCCGGTCTCATCCGGCTCTCCTCCCTTCAAAAGACGTCCCATCTTGCGCGCCAGAATCTCGATGAAGTCTTTCGAGTCTTTCCAACCACTGATCTCATATGTACGTTCCAAGTGCTTTCTCTCACACTTGGCCAGCAGATCTGGGATGAATTGCTCCGGATTCGAGACGTGCTCCACACGAACAACACCACGGAACAAGATGTCCGACTCGGTGTCCTTGGTGGACGGAGGCACGATACCAGGACAATCAATGAGGAAGATCCGCTTCATCAGAGTGATATACTGCCACACTTTGGTCTCTCCCGGAATAGGAGCCACGGTGCACACCTTCTTGCGTCTCAACGTGTTGATAATACTTGATTTTCCAGTGTTTGGGTATCCAATGAAACCAACAGAAATCTGCTTTCTGTCCGAGTGCAAAACGGAGAACTGTCTCAACAGCTGGATCAGCGAGCCCTTACCAAACGAGTTGGTGATGGAGGCGTGGAATGCCAGCGTTGGGTAGTTTTTCGACAAATGTTTGACCCAAGCAGCCTAAAATTGTGTTAGTAACTCATTGATTCAACCTTGTTCAGCAAAGTTGTCTTCATCAGTGGATCCTGTCTCGGTTTCTGTATCGATTGTTGCGACTTTTACTACGAACTTCGGCACTGGATTTGCTGCTCATGGCAACGCACAAAGTTCAACTCATAAAGTCGCATCAACACCTGAGACGCTGTCCTCAAAACGAGTCCAGCAGATATACCGTTCCTCTCAAAACGAAAGGGTAGTAAGGGCGGTGTTTCTTGCTCTCCCAAAGTTGTAACAGACAAACCATATGAGTGGAGGCCCCAAAAGGGCCAATAGAACGTCCTGACAAAAAACTTTGGTGCAACAAAAACAGAACCCCACTGATTGAGACAACCTCGCCTTCTTCTTTCTCTCCTCTTGAATACTTACCGCAACCCAGGTTGGAACCAAATCACACTTGTTCAGCACATAAATTAAGTGCTTGTGTGGACACTCCTTCTTGATATACTGCTCCACGGAGATACACCGCGTTCCCAGCGGGTCTCTGGCGTCCAAGACGTGGATAACCACATCCGAAGAGTCGATCACTTTGTACAACTCGTTCCAAATTCTCTTAGATTGACCCTTGGAGAAGATGAATTCCTTGGTCTCAGGAGTCCAGTCGTCGGTATCAACCCCTCCCATCAAACCGAGAGTCACATTCAGCTCCTGCTTCTCCTCAAACTTGGTCTGATCCTCGTTAGAGGCATGAGCCAGCTCCTCTAGAGAAGAAGCGGCCACAGTAGGCTTCTTTCTCTGTGCTTTGGGCCCAAAAGTCTTCTCAAACGACTCGGTCTCCAGAATCCGCGCGCTTGGCGACTCCGTCGTATCCTTCTCGTCCAAAAGAGACATCGGAAGCTTGTTTCTCTTGAGCAAAACCGTGTAAGAATCGTCTTTCTTGTCTCCCATGGCTTCTCTAAAATGGGTCAAAGCATCTTGGGCAATCACCCTCGTGTTGCCGAACCAACGTCTGTTCGGCTCCACACGGGCCGTAGGGGCCTTTGTGTCTTGCAAATAAGCAGCTTTGACCACTTCTCCCTTGGCATTCCGCACAGCCCTTCCAGACTTGTACATGCTCAAGTGTTTCACCTTCTTCGCATCTCTGTAGAAATTCTCTCCCTTCACGCGCAAATTTCCATCTCTCAGGTCGCCCTGTTTCGAGCGGCGTGCCTTTTCTGTCTTTCCCGTCGCCATTCTGTGTAGTTGTAGCGCAATTAGCGGACTGCAAGGACTTTTCGTAAAGAAAGGTCAATAGATGTTCAAATCAGAAGATTCAAAAAATTTTCCTCTGAGGAAAAAAAAAATAAAAAAAAAATTAAAATTTTTTTTATCAGGCCTCTAAAAACGGGAAAAAAAAAGAAGTTACTCGCTTACGTTATCAGTTTTTCTTACGTAACTGCTTTGTCGGATCTCCCATTTTTTCGTCTTCGCGTCGCTCCAGCTTCTCAAACTCTTTTTGTTACTCTTGTTCCGTTTCTTGTTCCCCCTTATCATCTACAACTTCCCCCTCTGCGAATGATCTGTCACCTCCCTCCTTCATTTGACTGGTCGTATTTAATGGCGGAGAATGGCAAGGCGGCGTATTCAATTTTCCCCGTTCAAGTACCCAAATCCAAAGCCAAATGGGATTCTACCTTCCAGTAATGGGAGACCTTCCAGTGACAATAACACAAATATGAGCGTTGGTCTGAGCGATAATCTCAACATTTTGCAGAAACCAGTCAAGTCCTCGCCGCGTGCTAGGAAGTCAAGTCTTGGCGCATCAGAGACGTCGCTTTTGTCGCCCAATTCGAGCGGCAGCGTCCAAAAGATTCCTCTGAACGACTGGCAAGAACGCAAACCCTTGCACAAGGGAACTCCTATCAAACGGTCTTTGCTGGCAGAGCAGAACGGATCAGCAAAAAAGGAACGGACGCGAAAACTCGAAGTTACAAAAGATGACGAGGACGATGACGATGTCCAATTGGACGGATCTGGTAATGAAACAGATGCCAGCTACGACTATGATGAGTACAACTCAAGCGTGATGTCTCCGGTCAAACTTCCATTGACTCCAGCACACAATGGCGGTGTTCATGATGCATCTTTCAACGAGGAGAAAATTCCAGCAGTGCCACAAGAATCTGAAGGAGGTACAAAAGTGACCACAATAAGTCCAATTCCAGCTACTTTCCAGCCCATTGAAGACAATTACAACAGCGAGTTCGATGACTCAGAAGACGAAATGTTGGGGGAACGCAACATATTCCAGTCCCCCCGCAAAAAATCTCGCGATGGTAGCCAAAATACTAGTGGACAGACTCATCAACATCCACCCAGTGAAGTGGCCACAGAAGTTGATGCCGAGGCCACTATCATGAAAGTTGCCGATTTTGTTCGTCAGAAACGGCTCAAAATGAGCAAGAGCCTTCAAAGTAGTCCCCGCCTAAGGGACAATAGTGAAATCGAGGGGGATGATCTACCAAACAAGGAAGAAGTAACGCGGCAGCCGAATTCTACACCAGCAGACCATAAATCAAGCTTTTCGCGATCCCCAAAGACAACAGCGCTTCTTCGGAGACCGATAACGAGCTCGCATCACTCGACGCCCAATAAATCAATTACATTTCAAGATTCTGTCAGGTCAGAACATCTTGCTCGATTGAACTCAAAAGTAGACGTTTCCCAAAAGTCTGCGGATTGGGACTCGGCCAAATGGAACAGACTGCTGCGGTATCTCAAGCTCTACCAAGCGATCCGAAACCCACGACTGTTTGAGCCTGCAAAAGTGCTGAAGGAGTTTGGATGTACGGTGGAAGAACTAGCTGTGCGCTCTGAGATTCTCAAGAGGTTTATAGACGTTCAGAACATCACCAAAAAGGTCAAATCGAAGTCGAGAGCGCATCGAAAGTCCAAGATCCTGTGAGGAATGAAACGAAAGAAACGAACGACAGCTTACGATAAACAACGTGTATAATAATCATACCAATACTGTAAATTTTTCGAAAAAAAGAGTTTGAGAAAAACATGGAGAAGGATAATAAAAAGGTGCTGCTACTTATCATTGTTTGTGTATATAGAGAAGCCAGTCAAAGATCAAACGCAACACGCAAACTCATATCTTTTGAGAAATCAAACTTCCGGACAAGCGAGTCATAAGATCAAACCGAATCGACAGCACAAAGAGGGCATGGAGAACATTGCATAATCTTCATTGCTCAGAGCACATTACCCAAAGTTCGGAGATCAGATGAATTAGTAATTATGGTATCAGCAACCATGGTAGTTATGAGTAGTGAAGGACAGGAAAAATGGTGGAAGTGCTTATGGCTTCAGGTTACTCAATTGATAATCTGCTGGTCAGTAATGTAAGGAATGTTCACTCTCACTCTATGGCTGTACGGCAGCTTTGGAATGACCACACACAGACAAGCCACGAGATTGACGACGAATAAGTTCAGATCGTAACTGGAGTAATGTGTGGACACCAAAAACAGACAGATCGGAACACCCATTAGGAATTTTTTCACTGGGGTGTACTGATCACCGTTGTCGATCTGTTCCCACATAGTGAGGTTATCGTACGCTCCATTATTGAAATCAAAAGGCGTTCCTTTGATTTGATGGAACATTATGTAGGAGCCAATCACGTAAGTGACGTTAGTCAAAGTCCAGCTGATCTCGATGTTCAGGTTGGGGATCAAATCATAGAAGACTTTCAACAAAAGTATTATCACCACGTGGATAATCCAGGCGCCTTTGAAATGGACCCAGTTTGCGTTCATGTTGGATTGAATATCCTGGTCTTGCTTGGTATCAAACGTTTCAGGCTCCACTTTGGATATCAGAGACGACGATCTTCTACGTCTGTGGTCTTTCGAGGTGTGCGAGGTGGTTGGAGACACTGTGAGTCTCTCTGGGGAGGAAGGCGCCGGAAACGGGGTTGGGTTCGATGACATTTTTGGTTTCAAAGGGGGGCACCGGCGTGTCTTGCTGGGTGTTTCGGATCTGGGAGGAAACTGTTTTCGTGATGAAACAGACTGTGTGTCACTGTTGACTACTGTACAGCGTTCAGGAGGGTACTCCGTAAAAACTGCTAGCTTTTCTTAGGGCAAATAGTAGGACAATTGCACGCTCACGCTTTCAAGTGAATAGCAATCGCAGGTTGCGGGCTTTGTTTCAAGAGTCACAAAAAACTGGGGCTGTTCTTGAGGGCAAAACAAAGCTAACTCTGTTGCGGAATGAATCTGGTTTTTCGAAACAAGACTCTTCGCTGTTAATCGGTTGCAAAGTATAAGTTGCAATGTTGATTAAAAGTAAAAGTTTACTTTTAGAAACTTCTGTTTGGTATTATTTTTAAAAATCGAGACAGGTTTAGAATGTAGTCATCAGAAAGGGAGAGAAAAAATTGTGAAAACTCCGCCTGTTTTTCAAACGTGAGTTATCACGTGACCTGTGTCGCGTGACCTAGGTTTTTCTTCAGCTAATGGATGAACTGATGTGACCTTCTTGAAGATGTAAACCTTGCTTTGGGTGTCCCGAGCCGCCTTCAGGTGGGAAATCTGGTACAGACAACAATCTTGCTCTTCTGGAATGAAAAAAAGCAAAGTCTTTAAGCTGGACTCAGCAAATTCTTGCAATGAGCAAGGTCAGCTTGAAGACTTTTCAACCAACAAACTACTCAATATTCCTGAACGACTGCTCAAAGATAAGGAAGTCCACGAGCCTGGTTGTGATTTCATCCCAATTACATCAAATACTCGACAAGTTGATAATAAATAAATAATAAATAATAAATAAAGAATAAATAATAAATAGTATGTATGAAGCCGGGGGTGCTGAGATAGTCATACGTTGGCAAGGCATTTATATCCCCAAATCGACTCGCTTCGCTCGTCAAGATCCGGAAGCCTCTGCCTTCTGCTGATTCACCTTCAACTTGGCAAGACGATCATACTCGCCGCTCAGTATCCGCTCCACGATCACGTCATCGTTCTTGTTGAACCCAACAAAGTCAAAGTCGAACGATTCGGGGTTGTCACCGTGTTTTTTGAATGTCTCAAGAGCTAGAGTGTCGCCGTCCTCCTCTGCTTTGGAGCGCACACGGTACAACAACTCACGTTTGGCCCACTCAGTCACGTCCATGTCGTCTCTCCACACAAGGACAACCAGTAGCAAAACACACGCAGGAACAAATCCATAATGCGCCACATTTTCCCAGCCTTCTTTCTCATCACCCTCACGCACAATCTTCCACTTGATCTCGCCAGTAGCAGTGTCTTCGTACGGAATCTTGTCCACAATAAGACCTGATGATGCCTTCAACTTCACCAAGTCGCCATCATTGGCCACGTATAGCTGCTCGTATTGTTTTGGGAACGAAAACAAAAACTCAGGCCAGCTCAAAGTCCTTTGAGACGCGTACGTGTTGAGATACGCAATCTTTTTGAGCTCGTCCTCAGAAGGATTTCTCTTGGATCCGTTCTCATTCTGGAAGATGTATTCCAAATTGGGCAACGAGTCAAGCAACTCGCGGCATTTCTGTTCACCTGCAAGATCAAACTTGTTCGCTGTCAAAGAAGAATGGAACGTTCTCGTCATCGTGGTCACAGCCATCTGGCGAGCCAGATTGTAACGAGGAATAGTTCCTCTACCAGCCAGTAAATTTTTCGCTAACAAACACCCTCTCATTTCTCTCTAAGTCTCCTCGTCCCGTCTCGTCTGTAAGACTTGTCCGTCCGGGATGCCGTTACAAGTGGAGATTTGAATATCGTAAAATGACACTCTTCAATAAAAGCTTCAACAAATGATATGATTTGGATTGTAAAAACAGAGCTGAGCTCATTTGTTAGGAGGGGCAGAAATTTTTGCACAGATGTCGCGGACAGAAATTTGACTGATGTGCAGCTCCAGAGCCGTTGGTACAGGAGAAAGGAGGTAACTCAGTTATCTCACCTCAGTTTGGTGAGTGTCATCAGACATTAAAAAAGGAGGACTTCACCGCAGCGATCTTGAAACTTCTTGCAACGTCACAGATTCTGCGGCGAACCTCGTTGAACGGTACATGCCAAAGATTGCTTGTGGCGTTGCAAGTTGCTTGTAACAACCTCACGGGCTTGTGTACGCTACCTCCCTCTGGCATTTTGCATTTCCCGCTTCTCCTTCCTATGTCCCCAATCTCCTTTTTCCTACCTCTCTTATCGTTATCGGTTTGCTTGCCGGAAACAAGTCACCCCGCAAAAGCGCGAACGAAAAATAATCATCGCCTGCAGGGCGGATGTTCCGCACACCCAGACTCACCAACACAATCGTTGACTCTACGATAGACTTCCAACAGAGATAAGAACTGCTGGACCAACTCGGCCTACGCTACATAGGCATTGTAGTTTCAAAGTAAGCCTCTCGCTGAAAATTCCCGCAATTTGGGTGATCTGCACTTAAGTTTGGTAGCAGCTATATAAAGACAAGCATCAAGGCCCTTGACCAGGATATTAAAACCTTCCAGTCTATCAAAGCATCAACAGACACCCTCACTTGCAACATGCAAAGAACAGCAGACGTTAAAGTGCCTGAGTTCATAAACAAGTACCCTCTCAAGGGCACCAAGTACGATTTTGGCAGAAACCTTATTGGCTATGGTGAACACTCAATCAATCCTGAATGGCCCAATGGAGCTAAGATTGCCGTCTCCTTTGTTCTCAATTACGAAGAAGGAGCGGAAAGGTCTCTTCTTCTTGGTGACGATGTCACGGAGAATACCATGTTTTCAGGCCTGCCGGGCGGTCCTTTAAATTATCGTGCATTCGAGGTGGAGTCAGAATACGATTATGGTAGCAGAGCTGGTGCTTGGCGTATTTTGCGATTGTTCAAAAAACATAACATCCCAATGACTTTGTGGGCCGTTGGTCACGCTTTTGAGCAGAATCAACCACTAGTGGATGCCATGGTCCGTGATGGCCACGAGATGGCCTCTCACGCTTACAGATGGATTCCATATTCGGAGGTTAGTCCCGAGGTAGAAAAAGCTTTTATCAAAAAGCAACTCGAGTCCATCAAGAAAACCACGGGAGTTTACCCACACGGATGGTATTATGGTCGTCAGTCAACACACTCGCTAGGTCTTTTGCACGAGACTTACAAAGAGATGGGTGTTGAGCTTAAGTACTGCTCCGATGCTTACGCGGACGACGTTCCTTACTGGATGGACGTTCCTGCCGAAAAAGCTCTGCCTCCGGAAGAAAGAAAGGGCATGCTCATGGTCCCCTATTCTTTGGACTGTAACGACTACAAGTTTTTGAATCCGAACGGATTCAGATCGGTTGGTGCATTCTACGAGCATATCAAAGATGCGTTCGATGTTTTATACGATGAGGAAGGCAAGATGATGACGATCGCACTCCACGCAAGAATCATGGGCAAGCCGGCTTTTTTCAAAGCTCTGAAAGATTTTGTCGAGTACATCAGCACCAAAGAGGGAGTTTGGGTTTGTACTAGAACTGAGATCGCTGAACATTTTAAAAAGAAGTTCCCATACAAGCCGATGAATGTATAGCCATATTCGAGAACTTTTTTTCAAGATTAGCGTAGTCGGTTGACTGAGCGTTCGTTTGGATTTACGCGGTTCCTACCAAAACGCATTGGGCAACTGGCTGCTCCTAATGAAGATGGCGCATATCTCTTCTTTAGTATATTGTTTCAAACACTTCTGCAAATATATTTCTTTTTCCGCATTGACAAATGCGGAAGTTCCGCACTCTCTTATCAGTTCGGGCGATGAAAAATCCTTATCAGTGAAAGCCGATAAGATTTTCGCATGACAAAAACAAGCCAGCTTCCACTTTATTTGAATTTGAGCTACCAATGTCCGTTGTTTCCGACTAACACAAGCGTAGCTAAAGAATAGTCACGTCATGGAGTCCACTACAGCACTCGCTTACCCAGCAGAGATCAATCATGATAAAAACGCAGGAACAAAGTTCGACTTCAAAAGAGACCTTGTTGGGTATGGAGAAAACGGGCTCGATTGCGAGTGGCCAAACGGAAAAAGACTCGCACTTTCGTTTGTTTTGAACTACGAAGAAGGTGGTGAGAGATCCTTGGCTTTTGGGGATGACGTTTCCGAGTACACCCTCACCACACCGAGCAAAGGCGTCCCAATCACTCACAGAGCTTTTGACCTCGAATCTGAGTATGATTACGGGGCCAGATCGGGCGTTTGGCGGATTCTGAGATTGTTTAAAGCTCACGACTTCAAGCTCACTGCGTACGCAGTCGGACACGCTTTCGAGAAGAACATCGAAGCGGCAAAAGCGTTTGTCAGAGACGGTCATGAAATTGCTTCACATGCATACAGATGGATTCCGTACGCCGAGATGTCTCCTGAACAGGAAAAGGGCTACATTCTCAAACAGCTTGATAGCATCAAAAATGTTGTCGGAGTCGACGTCGCTGGCTGGTATACCGGCAGAATGTCTCCACAAACCCTGGGACTTGTTCACGAGGTTTTCAAAGAGCGCGGTCTCGAGCTCAAGTGGTGCAGCGACTATTACGGAGACGACGTTCCACGATACATTGATGTTCCTTGCGAGCAAAATTTGCCAGACTGTGAGAAAAAGGGTCTGCTGCTCATTCCATACTCTTATGATTGCAATGACTACAGATTTCTCAACAACAACGGATTTAGATCGGAACAAGCATTCTACAACCACTTGGTCAATGCTTTCGAAACCCTTTATGAAGAAGGTGGAAAGATGATGACCGTGGGACTCCACTGCAGAATCATCGGTAAGCCTGGCTACTACCCAGCTCTCAAGAGATTTGTTGAGTATGTCAGCCAAAAAAATGACGTCTGGGTTTGTACCAGATCGGAGATCGCCGATCATTTCAAGCAGAAGTTTCCATACAAACCCTAGCGAAAGTCAGCAAGTTCGGGATTATGATCTGCCCATTATATAGGTGTGAGTAGCTCTGGGATCATTCCTGGTGACCCCGGTTGACTTCCAAAAGAATTTGACTCCAAAAGCCCTCGTCCAAGCTAAAGTTCAAACAGGAATCCCCGTCATCGTTAGTACTCGAGAATGCCGGTGGTGGCACGGTAACGTTGCTCAGGGCCGAACTGTGACCGTTTTGTAGCGCAGCTGGAGTCCGTGGTGTGTTCAAGCTGACACGTCCGTTGCCATTCTCCCTGTAGTTTTCAGCATGTTCCAACAAACTATCAAACAGATCACGGTAGGTCCTTGCTTCGGGCCATCTTTCGGCAAACACAAAAAGAAGACTCGAGCAGGCTCGGATGCTGTTTGGCATGCTCATGAAGCCAGGATAGCCCTTGTTTCTGAGGTAGTATACCATAGTGACACCGGCCAAGAATATGGTATGCAAGGCCACAATGCTAAACTCTAACACAGAGTCTCGATACAGATTTTTGTAACTCGTGCAAATCCCGCCTGCGGAGAGACACGCTTTGTCCAGAAGCGTAGCCAGATCTGTTTTCGAAGAAGATGTAATGATCTCGGGCAAATACAATATCAATTTTGCTCTGAAGTACAGAAGCTCCAAGTAATCGTAGCTTTCCCTTCCATTCAACGCACGCTCAAATTCTTCCCGTGAGGGCAAAGATCGGAACCACGCTTCCAGTTCATGTACAATTGTATCAAAGTTGTCTGCGTTCGGGTAACAATGGTTGACTGTGTAGAAAAGCAGGTGTATCCTGCTCTCTATCTGTCTGATTTTACAAGTATTGATCAACGAAGTAAAAACGCTTATCCTCTGTTCGCCCGCGGGATTGGCTTCCTGTAGTCTCTGCTGGTGCCATATCTGATAGGCGGTTTCCTGGGTGGGTTCAATCCGACTTTCAATGCTGAGAGGGAATGGCAAGTCAATGAAACATTCGTTGATCGTTCCAGGTCGGCCCAAAGAAAGGGAAAGCAGTTTGTCATAGCCGTACGCGGACCAGAACAGTCGCTTGTGGAATTCATATTCCACCGCCCTTTGGTACGTGACAGTCTGTTTTCTATGAAACCCGTACTGAACCAACTTCCGCAAAGCAATTCCAGTCAGTTCCCAAGAGGTAATGTAAAACGACAAGTGATAGCTTCTTCCAATGAACAAAGCAATAAGCAGACAGGCTTGTATCTGCTGTAACGTGTTGATTTGGGGAGCGCGTGATAGGTGTTCAAGAGCCCGCTTGAAGTAGACGTCAGGGGATGGGTAAGTTGTCACATGGAGAAGCTCTGTGAGCCTGCATCCTATTCCCAGTGCAATATTGGTCACAAAAAGATCCCATTGAGACTTTTCGGAGTTGGGAAGCCCGTACATTTCGTAAAATGAGTATTCGTCCAAAAAATATTGCCGATTATGGCTCATGCTGAAAAACCTTCTGATGAAATCATCCTCGATATGCTGAGGGACGTAGATGTTGTCCTGCAAATCGGGCTCGGTGATCATTGGTGATGGCTCTGAAGCCCTAGTGCCGCCCAGTAGATTTTTTCGGATGGCCTTGACAATCGAAATAACAGCGAATGTGCCAATGTATTCGTCTTCCTCGTTACATTGGCGATACAGCAGCTTAGAGATTGTGCTAAGAAACGACTCATTCGTGTTGCTGCTAACCAAGGGCCCTTTTCGCACACGAGATTCAGGGCTCTTGGTAGTCACACAAGACTCCCCTCTATCTTTATAGTGAGCCACGAGTTGCTGGTAGTGCTCCAGTGTTTGCCTCAACGTAGCAATTTGGTTGTATGAATCGTGCGCGATGCCCCTTAATTGAGCATTTTCGGCCTCTAGGACCATGGTTTTGCCTCTTTCTTTCTCTAGTTGCTCATTCATGTCCATAAGAAGCACATTGTGGCTACTTTGGCGTTCGAATTGGCATTCGGAGCCCGTGCGAGTACAGTTTAGGCAAGGACTGTTCCCATCGCACTTCCTCTTTTTCTTCTTACACCGTGTGCAGGCCACCAAGACGCGATCTTTGCGTCGCGAAGAGGAGGGGTCTTCAGCGTTGGCGGATTCTCGTATCTCTCCACATGAAATTTGCTGTAGGATCGTCATTTGCGGGTGGGTATTGGGAAAAAGGGCAACAAGTGGGAAACAAAATAGTGTTTTCTTTGTCAAAAAAAAGGGAGAGAGGGCTTTTTTGTCAGTTTTATACATTTTTTATCTCTTATCGCGAAGTTCTTTTTCAAAGGCTGTGCTATATGGTGCAAGGGTGTGGTAGCAAAGTCTATCTCACTGTACAATTACGAGTTTATCCTGGTAAAAGTGCGTAAATTAGCTACATAAAACACACAGTCATAGCTCCTTCCAGTTGTAAACACTTTCGAATCCAAAGGCAGCGCGGTAGAGTGTTAATTCGTCAAAGTGCTTGCCAATAATCTGCAATCCAACCGGGAATCTGCTGTCTGGGTCCTCGATAGACGGCAAGAATCCCACCGGTAAGCTCATGGCTGGATGGCCAGTCATATTGAAAATACCGGTGTTTGCGTTCAAGCCAACCGTATTTTTGATGAGTTGAATAGGTTTGCCGTCTCTAAGTCCGTGGCGTGGTGCCACAACAGGAACAGTAGGAGTGATCAAAACGTCTACCTTTTCCAGAGCTTCATCGTATGCCAATCTGGCTTTGAAATGGAGGTTCACCGACTTGGCATAAAGACCCGGATAGTGCTCTGTCAAGTAAAGGCCGTTAATCAGGGCGTTTTTAGTGGGAACAGGACATTTGTCGAACTTATCCTGAGTCATCGGGGCAGTATGTTCGAAGAATTTCGAGCTTTTCAAAATCCGACGGCCTGTTTGAAGCCCCAGCTTACGGTAGGTTCCAGCAACTCTCTGGCCAACCATCCAGATCTCAGGTGCCACATTGTGGTATGGAATTGACACTTCGACAACCTCGGCACCCAGCTCTTTGAACCGCTCACACGTCTCGTAGAACTTTGCCTTCATAGTCTCAGTCATGGTTGGAATCTCAAGAGCTTCTTTCAAGATGCCAATTCTCATTCCCTTGATCGAGGAATTTTTTGTGATCTCAGCATAATCCGGCACGTGTTCCCGTTTGGGAGCTTCGCCCTGGCGGTCATCGAACCCGTCTTTTCCGGCTATCACTTGCAACAGAGCACAGTTGTCCAGCACCGTCCGGGTCATGGGGCCTGCATGATCGATGTTACTGTCCAAACTGCCCATTCCAGTGTAAGGGACCAGTCCAAACGTTGGCTTCAAACCAACCAGGCCACAGTGAGCGCTGGGGACTCGGATGCTTCCTCCCTGATCTGCACCAATACTAAGATCAACTTCACCAGATCCAACGAGGTATCCAGATCCAGAGCTACTTCCTCCTGCGGAATGTCCATCGCCATACGGATTCTCCACGTTACCGGTAGCTGAGGTATTTGAAGAGGTGCTGCTACACTGGTTTTCGCAGGTAGCCAGACCAACAACCTTAGCACCAGCCTCGAGAACCCTGGTGACCACAGTAGCATCTGCGTCCGGGATCCATGGCTCAAACTCGTCGGTACCCAAGATCTGCGGAACACCCGCAATCTCAACGCAATCCTTGAAACAGATCGTTTTCCCGACAAGAGGGCGCGACTCCGACAACTCTGGCTTCGTGTCCTCAATGTTCACCTTGTAAGCCCAAGCCCCTTTTGTATTTTCGTCGCCTTGTGGGAGATAGACGTCTTTTCTGGGAAACCTTTCAAGATCTGTGGGCTGGTAGAAATCATCCATAGCCAGAAGCTTTCTTGCCGACTTGTCAAGGGCAGAAAGCAGAATATAGTAGTCTTCCACTTCTTCGGGCCTCAGTTTGACACCCAGCTTGGCAGGCTGGGCGTGCAAATCGTCCAGGGTGACGGGATTATCTCTGAAGAGTTGTTAGTAGAGTTCAAGGTCAGCAGATTTAAATCCAACACCTACTTATCGATTTCTAGAGAGACGACAGACATCAGCTTGGTGTTTGAGTAACTTTCGATTTTCAAGAACGGAGACAACTCGAGAACAAACAAAACTCAGTCATTTTTCGAAGGTGTCCGGTCATATAAGCAGTGTGGTTCCTGGCTGTGCCATAACATGTGAGATGACTAAATTGGGTACATTTCTTTTTGACCTGATACAGTTTTCGAGATTTGCAAAATGTCCGCCGGTATCTTGTAATCGCGAGCCGCATTGCGGGCGCATTGCGGAACTTCCACCCCACAGGTTTGATATGGCGATAAGGAATTCCGTTTTGGGAAGGCGGCCCAGCTTTTTTTGGAATTTAATGTTTATCGCAAAAACCGAGCACCAAAACCGATAAGCATGTGCGTTCCTGCAGCATCGGCTCTTGAAGGTGGGTGTTCCGCTTGAAGAAATGAGTAGCAGTATGACGGTTCTCTTGTTCCAAGCTTTTTTCTGATTGTGCGAATCATAGCTGTTGATCTCTGATATCGTTAAAATTGAATTGAAGGACTTGTAGAAATGTAGGTTTTGAAAACTTTCACACACTCAGAGATCATGATCGACTTGTTTCTACTGTCCTCATGACTTCTTTACAAGAACAATCCCAACGCTTGCCCAGACGGACGCTGTTCATCACCCTGGCATGTCTAACATCTTCTCTATTTGTGTCGTTTTTCGACCAGACTGCCATCACTACTGCGATCCCCACAATCGGATCAGACCTTGGAAACTCTCGTCTCATTTCTTCTTGGGCTGGAACAAGCTATATGATTAGCAATACCAACTTCCAGCTGTTATATGGCCGACTTTCGGATGTTTTTGGCCGCAAGCATGTGTTTTTGTTCTCGCTGATTTCTCTTCTTGTTGGAAACTTGGTGAGCGGTTTTTCCAAAAACCCCATTTTGCTGCTAGTTTTCCGAGGAGTCAGTGGTATGGGTGGTGGAGGTGTCAATTGCCTGGTGATGATCACATTTTCCGATCTACTCACTAGACAGGAAAGAGGCAAGTATTTTGGTTTTGTGGCCGTTTCCACAGCCTTGGGGAATGGCATTGGGCCTCTAGTCGGCGGACTCTTAACAGAAAAGGCGTCTTGGAGGTGGGCTTTCTGGATTAGTTGTCCTGTGGCCGTCCTGTGTGGAACTTTGGTTGTTTTTTTTGTGCCATTGAAGCCTGTCAGTGGCTCCTTCATGGGCAAAATAAAGCAAATTGATTGGTATGGCTTCTTTTCTGCTATGTCTGCTACCATTCTGTTTCTAGTCGCAATGTCAGGGGCGGGAGCTGGGGAAACATGGGCATGGAACTCGGCTACGTTCATTGCCTTGACATCTGTGAGCGGAGTCATGTTTGCTTGTTTCGTATACTCCGAACTCAAGCTCGCTCATCTCCCTATGATCCCGCTCAATCTTATGTTCAACTTCAGGCGAGCGCTGCTTTTCGCTATGTGCTTTCTCATGGGTTGGGCTTACTTCGTGGATATTTACTACTTTCCATTGTACTTGCAAAATGTGCGAGGCTGGTCTCCAATATTGTGCGGTATTGTCCAGCTGCCCGCCACTTGCTCCAGCAGCATCTTTGGAGTTGCCGCGGGCTATATTAATAGCCGCACTGGGAGGTACTCAACATGTTTGTGGTTTGGAGGTGCAGTTTGGACGCTCGGTGTAGGTCTCAAAATCATGTACAACAAAAGCTCGTCTATGGGATTGCTGGTGGGTGCCAGTCTGATTCAAGGTCTGGGAACCGGGTTCACTTTCCAGCCGGCACTCTTGGCCTTGATTGCACACTCTTCCACTGCAGACCGATCGGTGGTAACCGGTTTGCGCAACTTTTTCCGCTGCTTCGGTGGATCCATTGGTCTCATGGCTAGCAGTCTCGTTTTCAACACGATTTATCGACAAAAACTGCGCGCAATATTCCCGAATGAGCCAGATCTGGTCCAAAGCATAGCCATATACTCTACAAGCACAAAAGCACTCACAGCTGCCCAAAATGCTGCGATCCTAGCTGCATATCTGCGTTGCTACCAAATCATCATGATCGTTCTTACGGCACTTTCGGGGTGCATGTTCGCACTTTCGCTATGCTTCCGGGACCATCAAGAAGAAGAAGACTCTCGCTTTGAGATTTCAAGCTTTTCGAATGATGAAGAGTTGCTTGATGTAGTGGAAGCGACTGACAAAAGTGGCAGTCCAATTACACACGCGACAAAAAGTTTGTCGCACTGAAAAATTAAAATCAATTCTTTTCAAATATTCACCTGTTCAAAAACACTACAGTTAACCACTAAGTTCAATTCGGAATTTGAGTTTCTTGGTGGAAAGGATAATCGATGTATCCCTTTGGTTCTAGATGAGTGTAGAAGGTGGTACGATCGTACTCAGTCAAAGGTATATCGTTCTGCAGTTTTTTGACCAGATCCGGATTGCTCAAAAAATAGCGTCCAAATACCAATCCATCTAAGCCCTTATCCACCATGCCATGGAAGTTGGTTGCGTTCCATCCTCCGGCAGACAGTAGAGGTGTCTTAGGAAGACAATCACGTAGCAACAGAACACTGCTAGTGAGAAGATCATCAGAAAGAGTGCTGCTTTTGGCCTTGTCCTTCTCTCTGCCACCATTGCTGTCGCTCCTCGCCTCAATAACATGAACGTACGCAAGTCCGCGTTTTTCCAGCTCCCGGCAGAAGTAGCGAAAATGCTCAACAGGATTGCTGTCGTCGGCATCCTGGAAGTTGTCCCAGGGACTCAGCCTATATCCTATCTTTTTGGGGTCACCAATTCTCTTGATCACTGCATCAAGAACCGCCAAAGGGAACTTTGCTCTGTTTTCAATACACCCTCCATACTGGTCCACCCTCACGTTGATGTTGTCTTCCAAAAATTCATCTAATAGATACCCATTAGCACCGTGTAGTTCAATGCCATCGCAGCCAGCAACGTTGATCGCATAGTGTGCGCAATCAGCAAAATCTTGAATAACTTGCCGCATGTCCTCTTCGTCCATTGCTTTTGGTTCCGCAAAGTCCAGGTCCGACTCAGGATAATGAAGCGGCTTACCTGTGAGCTTGATCGAGCTGCTGCAGAGAGGAGACTTATTTTGGTTATATTTTGGGATGCCTGAACGACCATAATGATTCAATTGAATGAAGAAATAAGAACCCTTGTCATGAACCGCTTCAACCACTTTCTTCCAGCCTTCCACAGCCTCTGGGGTATCAATCCTTGGATTGTTAGGGTGAACTCCACACGTATCCGAGATGATAGTGGCTTCCGAAATTAGCAGACCACCTTTAGTGGCTCTTTGGGCATAGTACTCTACCATCCGCTCTCCTGGTACATGATTGGGAGCTCTGTATCTGGTCAGGGGAGCCATGATGACTCTGTGACTCAGCTGAATTGTGCCTAGACTGAGCGGCGAGAATAGCTTGTCAGTGGCGCAACTCATGTTATTTGCTTGACTAACTGTGATGGAACAACTCATTGTGCCAGGAAATTGGGGGCGAGGCACTGGTCTATAATTCTTGACTTCCTTTCTTTATCTACAAGCATGCCTCGTCTGGAAGTGTTTCTCTTTCTTTTTTTTTTTTCTTATCGCTTTTCGGGCAGTGCTCCTGCATGCTGCATGGCGGAACTTCCGCATCGCTAATATTTTAATCGTTTATCAGCCTCCCGAATGGGTAAAAGAGATGTTCGCAACTCCGAAGATTCAACTCAGATAAAGGATTGTCAGATAACTACCAAACATGGTGGGACGATCGGTCACTCCATCAGGCTACGGACAGCAATAAATAGCATGCTTCTTCACTGAGTTTTTTCAACGTTTTTCCCGAATTTTGCTATCAATCGACACCAGCCTGAGTATGAAGAACGCAATCAAAAAGCTGGACGACTTCATCAAAGTCAAAGATGAAACTGAGCATGATCCTACTTTGCTCCGGTCGAATCATGACCTGAAACCCACACCTCCGGAAGAGAGAACCTGGAGAGCTTATAACTACGTTTTGGTTTGGTTCCAATCTACTTTCAACGTTAACGAGTGGAACACGGGAGCATCGCTTATCAAAACTACGGGACTTCCGCACGGCCAGGTGATTGGTGGAGCCATTTTGGGAATTTTCCTATCGTGTTTTTTCACTGTGCTGAACGCCAGACAAGGTTCCCAATACAAGATTGGTTATCCTGCATTGGCACGATCTGTTTTCGGAGTTTATGCTGGGTACTTTTTTGTTTTCGTGCGCATGTTTGTGGCGGGAATCTGGTTTGGAGTGCAAACATACTATGGAGCCATGTGCTTTGACGTTTCTATGCGGTGTATGTTTGGTCACAAATGGGTCGATATCCCGAACCATCTGCCTGCAAGCGCGGACACTACAACGAGAGTGATCTTATCCTTCTTTCTGTACTGGCTACTGCAGTTTCCGCTCATGTGGTGCCATCCTCGGCATATCAGATATTTTTTCACAGTTAAAGCTGTTATAATGCCTCTGAGTACGCTGGGATTGTTCCTATTTTGCGTCATTAGAGGCCACGGTCCTGGAAAGTGGGATATTGGAGTGGATGTCAAGCAGACTACGACTACTGGAAACGCCTGGATGAGCGTCATCAACACTGTCTTTGGTACTCTATCGCCAATGATTGTCAATCAGCCGGACATTTCCCGTTATGCCAAGAACAAAAAAAATGTTCTAGTTCCGCAAGTTGTCGGTTTTATTCCGCCCAAGATCTGTGTCTTGCTGTTTGGAATGGTGTCCGCCTGCTCACTGTATCGTGTATATGGGGAGGTTTACTGGAACATGTGGTCTCTTTTACATGCTATTCTGGACAACGAGTGGGGGCCTGGTGCTCGTACCGGTATTTGGTTCGTGTCCACTGCATTTGCTGTTGGCACGGCCGGAACAAACATCTTCGCCAACTCAATTCCGTTCGCTGCGGATTTGGCTGGTTTGCTACCGAAATATTTCACGATTGTTCGCGCACAGATTTTTGCCGGTTTGCTGGCCTGGGCGGTTGTTCCGTGGAAATTCCTGAGCAACGCGACAAAATTCATCACTTTTTTGGGCTCTTACTCAATTTTTGTTGGTCCTCTTCTAGGTTGTTTGCTCGCTGATTATTACGTGGTGAGACGCGGAAACATCCATATTCCGTCTTTGTACACCAAAGATCCCCATGGAGCGTACTACTTCTACAAAGGTTGCAATCTGTGGGCGATCGTGAGCTGGTGTGTGTCGCCCGTTATCGCGATTCCGGGGCTCTACCGCGCGTATTACCCGGACACTATGTCACGTGCCGCAAGCGATATCTATGGAAGCGGGTGGCTCTATACTTTCTTGATCGCATTTGCCCTGCATTCCGTGACAGGATTGCTCAGCAAACCCAAGTACTACCCGGACCAACACGCTGACGCGCCCCGAACTTGGGAATACATGGTGGGAACGAACGGATTTTTCGAGGACGATCTGCCCATAAATGGGGTGGGCCACCCGGGCACTGTCGAAACAATATACGAGAACGAGAGAGTGAACAGCACGGACGAAGAGAAACTTCGTATTATCACAAGTGTTAAGTCGTCTGGCGGTCTGCATATGTAGAGACTATCTCCCAGAGATAGATAGTGAAACATTAGTCAGGTTTACAGAAATAAGTCAATCAATTAATTATGAGTACATCACTTTTACAGGGATGCTGGTGCAGATTCTCCGACACACAACCACCATACAGCACAGAGTCATGCATAACGTGCTAGCTCGGCAGAATAATGGAAAAATGAGTGTAGGAATAACCTAGAAATTTCCGATAGCGCGACGTGAGCGGGGGAGCAAACTGCCAAGTACCGAGAGGGAATTGTGAAAAATAGGAGGTGACTGAGTATCTTTCGAATAAACAAATTTATCGAAACGTCATCGATTACAATCAATGATGTCTCATGATTGTACTCAAGTTTGACATCTTTTAACGAATATCAGGGGTCTTCTCAAAGCCTTCTTTCTTCTATTCACCTTCGCCATTCCCTTGTTGCAGCACAATGTCCCCCGCAATTTCCACAAAGTAACCCGCATGGGTCGCGTGGCTGCATGACCCCGCGCTCCCGAACAATATCAGTATCACTTCCAGCCACGCTAACACGTCCCAAAAGGGTAGTCCCACAGCACAGCACTGTACTGCAGGAGTGAAAAAAAAGGGTCGGATAAAATTTCTCGGATTCCCCACAAAAACTAAAACCCAATGAGGAAGGAGCCTGGGGCCGACGACCGGAAAAGGGTCCAAACTGGGCTGTTTCCGGTCATGCGGGTGACAGCTCCAGAAAGCACAGGCCAATAGCATTAACGAAAACCACAGCTGACTCTTGGCATATGTGACGTCCCACCCAAACATCCTAGTTTGAAATGCAAATTGGAGTAACGTTTAATCCACCAGTGTCTACGGATCCCAATATCTATGAATTTGCGTTGCATGACACAGCAGCGTTGCGTGCAATGTTCTCGCTAACTAAGAAAACATATGTGGGGTCTGGAACAACATGAACATGCATTGAGTGGTATAAAAGGGTGCACATTTCCACTCAGATTCACTAGAGTTCCTCAGCATTTTGATCAACATCAATAAAGCTTCTCTCTTCATAAGTAACAATGGAGGTTGAAAATAACACAAATAAAGACAAGCCTGAAGAGTCCAGTGACGCAGGTCTCGACTTGGAGAACCGTGTCGTCACCGTGGACAGAGTGGAAGCTCCACTCACACTCAAGGCGTACCTCATGTGCTGTTTTGGATCTGTGGGAGGTGTCTTTTTCGGTTTCGATTCTGGATATATCTCTGGAGTCCTTGCAATGGACTATTTCGTCCATGAGTTCACCGGCAAAGACGCCACCGCTGTCCATGCTTGGCAGAAATCTCTCATTACTTCGATTCTGTCAGCTGGTACCTTCTTTGGTGCCGTGGTTGCTGGTGACCTGGCTGATTGGTTTGGTAGAAGAATCGTCATCATCAGCGGTTGTGGTATTTACGCAATTGGTGTTGTCTTGCAAACTGCGTCCACCACTGTGGCACTGTTGACGGTGGGGAGATTGGTGGCCGGTTTTGGAGTCGGTTTTGTTTCCGCTATCATTATTCTGTACATGTCGGAAATTGCCCCGAGAAAAGTCAGGGGTGCTGTTGTTTCCGGTTATCAGTTCTGTGTCACCATAGGTCTGCTTCTTGCTTCCTGTGTCGACTATGGTACGGAAAACAGAAACGACTCTGGTTCCTATAGAATCCCAATTGCCTTGCAACTGATCTGGGCCATCATTCTTGCCGTTGGTTTGTTTTTCCTTCCAGATTCTCCCAGATACTTTGTCAGAAAAGGTCAGATCAAGAAAGCCGAAAACGTTCTCTCCAGACTTAGAGGCCAACCAGAAGACAGCGACTACATTCAGGACGAACTTGCTGAAATTGTTGCCAACCACGAGTACGAACAATCTTTGATTCCAACCCAAACTTACTGGCAGTCTTGGGGAGCATGCTTTAGCGGAGGGCTAAGAAAGCCTTCGTCCAATCTCAGAAAGACTATCTTGGGTACGTCTCTTCAAATGATGCAACAATGGACTGGTATCAACTTCATCTTCTACTTTGGAACCACCTTCTTCCAAGAGCTGGGAACCATTCACAACGAATTCTTGATCTCTGTCATCACCACAATTGTCAACGTTTGCTCGACCCCATTGTCCTTCTATACCGTCGAAAAATTGGGACGTCGTACGTTGCTGATCTATGGTGCTTGCGGTATGCTTGTGTGCGAGTTCATTGTCGCCATCGTGGGGGTTGCAGATGGAGACAACCAAGACGCAGTCAAGGCTATGATCTCTTTCATCTGTATCTATGTCTTCTTCTTTGCTACCACCTGGGGTCCAGGCGCTTGGGTTTTGATCGGTGAGATTTTCCCACTGCCAATCAGATCGAGAGGTGTTGGTCTCAGTACTGCTTCCAACTGGCTTTGGAACTGTATCATTGCCGTTATCACTCCATATATGGTGGATGAGGACAAGGGTAACATGGGTGCCAAGGTGTTTTTCATCTGGGGTTCAACATGTGCTTTATGTTTGGTTTATGCCGTTGTCCTTGTGCCGGAGACAAAAGGTCTGACATTAGAGCAGATTGATAGAATGTTGGAAGAAACTACTCCATTCACTTCTGCTAGATGGAAGCCACACTCCACGTTTGTGGCCGATTTGCACACTAATGTGAAGGAGACACTGTCCCACGATGAAAAGGCTAGCAATGTTGAATCTGTCTGAAGTGGCTGAAGAGTACAGGTGTTTCTCCACACTCGAAACCTTATTTTGACTTCTATTTTATTTTTTCTAACTTTTCCAGATCCCTGAAAGTGTCTTTTGTCATCACTTTATTTTTGCTGCCGTCTGGAAAGGTCATCATTGATATGGATTTATTGATGAGGCCTACCTATTTGCTGTTTATTTTTCTCAGTTCGGACCCCGAGTGTGAGTTGGAGAACTGCTGTGTTTAGGTAATGTATGGCGATATCGTTTCAAAGCTGAGGGGGTGGGATGACCGCCCAGCGAGGCTACACAACACGTAAGTATGCATGACACGCTTTGCATGTCTGTCGACTCCGCAAGAGGCGTTGTTCCGGGGAAGCGGGGAAATTTATTGTTCCGAATTGCCTTTTCGGAATTTTAATCTTTCGGCGAGCGATGCATTGAGATTTGGAGGCTGGAAAAATACGCCTTATTCAGGTGGCGCGCTTGCCCCGGTGGCTTAGGTGCCTAGAGAAAATGCGAGTCAACCAATCACAGCCCGAGACTAGGGCGCGGCTGCATAACACAATAGTGCGAGGAAAAACACCGGGGTTTTTCCACAATAGAGTTCTAGGCCACAGGGACTCGTCTGGGTTCGTAATTGGACCCTCTCAGATAAGACCGGCACAGGACCCGTAGGGCCCGCGAAGATCCCTCAAGCCTTGTGGCTGCAAGTTCCAGGGCACTGTGTGTGTTGATGGTTATCATTTGTGAATGCTGGCATTAGTCAGCCTCGTTTCCTTTGTTGACTGACTGCTTTTACAAATTTCACTACAGTCACACTGCAGGCCGCTATGACACGTCATAAGCTTTTGCTAGCATGCTTTGGCCACTCGGTCATTTCTTTGTTCCGCTCCACCCCACCTCGTCCAGTTGCGGGGCTTACGCCACTACAAAATCCTTTTTCGGTATCTTGCAATACAATAGGCCAAGAATAAGGAATGAATTACGGAACAAAACGCGGAAGATTTTATTTTCCGGAGGTGCGGTGAACAATCAAAATTTTATTTCTTGTGCACTGCACACGACCATTTGGTAGCAAGTGCTGCCAATAATGACGCAAGATTTTGGGCAAGAACTCGGAGAAGGGAAGAGAAAAAGCGCACTCTGCTGGGCCAGGGCCTGCCATAGACAATAGACACGTATCTATGAAGCGTGTGGAGGCTAAAGGAGGATGTCCGAGTCTTGGCGGGGGAAAAAACCCACCTACACAAATCCGTGTTTGAAGAGTCAGCCTCCACCAGCTAATCTTGAAACACGCCCTCTAGCCAAGGCACAACAAAAACCTTGTCTGGGTCTGGGTGTGATGTGGCGACACTCTGAGGGGTCCTGAATGAGTTGATATCTCTGACCTGATCCCCTGTAAGCGCGGCTACCCATTTGTGCGGATGCGGGGCAAACAATTGCTTTATTGACCCAGTGCTCGCGTGGCGGGCATCTGAATGCACGATACCTGCATGCACGTCCTATTATACTTCCACCCGGAATATCCATACCCCGTTTGGGGTTGAACAATAGAGTCGGAATTTTACATTTGGGGAAGATCCATCAGAGGCCCAAAACCAAGTTTTCCCCTGTTTTCTCTTAGGTATAAAAAGGCCAAACATTTCCCCCATTTCTAGCCACTTTCAAATGCTGTCTGTGTTTATCATTATTAACAAACACTACTCCTATTTCATATAATTAAAATGGCCGGTGGTGGTATTGCTGCTTTCGAAGGCACTTCAGACGTTGAGAGAGTCGAGGCTCCCTTGACTATGAAGGCCTACTTCATGTGTTGTTTCGGTGCCCTTGGTGGTATCTTCTTTGGTTACGATTCCGGTTACATTTCCGGTGTTCTTGCTATGGACTACTTCGTCAAGGAGTTCACCGGTAAGGATGCTACTGTTATTGCTTCTTGGCAGAAATCTTTGATTACCTCCATTCTTTCTGCTGGTACTTTCTTTGGTGCTATTATTGCTGGTGACTTGGCTGATATGTTTGGTAGAAGAACCATCGTTATCGCCGGTTGTGGTGTTTTCTCTATTGGTGTTGCTTTCCAAATCGCTTCTACTACTGTGGCAATGATTTCGGTAGGAAGAGTCATTGCCGGTTTTGGTGTTGGTTTCGTGTCTGCCGTCATTATCTTGTACATGTCGGAGATTGCACCAAAGAAGGTGAGAGGTGCTGTTGTTTCTGGTTACCAATTCTGTGTCACGATCGGTCTCCTTGTTGCCTCCTGTGTTGACTACGGTACTCAGAACAGAACCGACTCTGGTTCTTACAGAATTCCAATCGCCATTCAGTTGGTCTGGGCTATTTTCCTCGCTGCAGGTCTCTTCTTCCTCCCAGATTCCCCTAGATATTTCGTCAAGAAGAACGAGATTGACAAGGCTGCTCATGTTCTCTCCAGACTCAGAGGTCAACCTGTCGAGTCTGCTTACATTCAAGATGAGCTTGCCGAGATTGTTGCCAACCACGAATACGAACAATCTTTGATCCCAACTCAAACCTACTGGCAATCCTGGGGAGCTTGTTTCAGTGGTGGACTTAGAAAGTCCTCCTCTAACCTCAGAAAGACCATCCTTGGTACCTCTCTTCAAATGATGCAACAATGGACTGGTATCAACTTCATCTTCTATTTCGGAACCACTTTCTTCCAACAGTTGGGAACCATCCACAACGAGTTCCTCATGACCATCATCACTACTCTTGTCAATGTGTGCTCTACTCCAGTGTCTTTCTATACCGTCGAGAAGTTGGGACGTCGTACCTTGATGATCTACGGTGCTTGCGGTATGATTGTTTGTGAGTTTATTGTCGCAATTGTTGGAACTGTTAAGCCAGATGACCAGACCGCCACCAAGGCTATGTTGGCATTCATCTGCATCTACGTTTTCTTCTTTGCTTCCACCTGGGGTCCAGGTGCTTGGGTTTTGATCGGTGAGATTTTCCCACTGCCGATCAGATCGAGAGGTGTTGGTCTCAGTACCGCTTCCAACTGGCTGTGGAACTGTATCATTGCTGTTATCACCCCATACATGACTGATGAGGACAAGGGCAACATGGGTGCCAAGGTGTTCTACGTCTGGGGAGGACTCTGCTGCTGCTGCTTGGCTTACGCTGTCATTCTCATTCCAGAGACCAAGGGTTTGACTTTGGAGCAAATCGACAGAATGTTGGAGGAGACTACTCCGCTCACTTCTGCTAGATGGAAGCCACACTCCACTTTTGCCAGCGAAATGGGTCTGGCTAAGGATGAGAAGGTGACTTCTTCTTCTGACTTCAAGGAAGATGTTGCTGAGTCCGTGTAACTGGTGTCGCAACAAAGCGAGTCACAGGTTGGCTAAGTACGAATAACGGTATTAAATGTAACGATTCGATTTTGGGTATGAAAAATCAGGAGTAAATCTGTAGCTATAAGTGGTTTTAAATGAGTCCAAGCAACACTGCTGCACTCAGAAAACAAATAATGAAGTAATGAGTTTTGACATTGAGTGGAGCTTTCTATCGGCAAGACTAATAAAGTTTACAGTCTCAGTCTGAGCCGAGTCGTTTTGTGGAAAGATAACATTCAAGAGTATGGCAACTAACTCATCCTGCTCCCAAACTACCTGGAAGTCGTGTCTGTTACTATGGCTACTGCAAAGACAGTATCAAGCAAGCTTGAACCTTGATTGAATATGAGCTGAATTGTGATGAAAATTCTCTTGAAAGTGATCTCGTCAACCCAACCAAGGACAGGCCCGCTTCGCCTGTCATCGAGTAGAACACAGCTTAAGAGTGCTGCGAAAAGCCTGAAGTTTCATCTTCCGTCGAAACTGTTTGGACCAAGGTTTTCAGACGTGCGATCAATAGAATAGGCCAGCCTTCTCCCGAACTGGTTCGCTCACTCTGGCAGTCCTCGCTTCGCTCGTCGTTAGGGCCGTTTTCACTGCCTTGAAATATTCTGTTTTTCGATCTTCAACTTTCAAGTTTAATTTTTCATCCTCGCTGATACAAAAATATTTCAATAAACCTCGCCAGATCTTGTTCTGTACTCACAAATCTCCAGCGCCACCATGAGTTCGAGAGCAATTCGGAAGCTACAAAGGCTCAAGGAGATTGAGCCTACAGAGAAGGAATCCGACTCAGCCTCGGAGTCCGAGGTCGAGGAGGTTCCTCCAAAAAAGACCAACGTCTTTGCTCTCTTGGGAGACGAAGACGAAGACGAAGACGAAGATGAAAAAGACTCGGAGGATTCCGACCGTGTAGAGCAGTCCAAAACGCCCAAACAATCAGATGAAAACACCGCGCCGCCGCAAAAAGTCCGGCTCAAGTCAAAAAAGGCCAAGAAGAAGGGCAAAAAGCGGGCTAATGCACAGCCTGCTGAAGCGGGCACTTCAGCTGAGGACGAGGAGTTCGACCGGATCTTGCAACAAGCCCGGCTTCGGGACCAGCAGTCAGCTGAGCCGGAACGAGAAGGCTCAGCGGAGGACTCCGAAGAAAGTGACGTTGAGGACGCGGGCCCTATGGAGACATATGGAGCTGGAGGTAAACATTTCACAGTTCGCAAGTTCAAGAAAAGCGTTCACCTGCTACAGTTTGATCCTAAAGGGTTGAATCCAGACACAGAATTTGAAAACTTGTTTGGAAAGCTCTCGACAGCGGCCATTGATGATGCTGATTCGACCACTTCGACAGCCGTTCCGCCCGACGTGTTGCGACAGATTGAGAGAATGCGCAAGAGAGTGAGAGGCTGGTGTGGCCGAGACAGGAGAACGATCCCAGGCACATCCAGGAAGCTGGTGATGACCAAGATTCGCGATGACTGGATCCCGGTGCCCGTGAAGCCTCTAGACATGGTGGAGATCGACACGGGCTCGCTGCAGGAATACTTCGAGGGAAAGAGCGAGGACTGGAAAGACGTGATCAGAGAGGACATCCGGCGAGAGATGGCTGCCGGCATCCGCTACTTCCAAATGGTGGACGGCCCGCTCAACATGAGAGCCGCAAGGACTCAGTTCTACGTTTCTGTGGCGGTGCAGCCCGACCACGAGGCGGTGCTGCGTCTGCTGCAGAGCTCACCATACCAGCTCGAGACGCTGCTACAAGTTGCTCTCATAGTCCAGCGTCAGGGAGACAACTCCAATACGAACGGGCTTGTTGAAAAGGCCCTGTTCGTGTTCGACTGGGCTCTGAAAAACACATTTGTACTCGGATCCGGGCTGTGCAGGCTACCGTTTGAATTCTATTTAAACCGGACGATATACCTGCTACTGTTCCGCTACATCAGCGTCTTGACGCAAAAGTCTACATTCTACACGGCTCTGAACTACTGTAAGTTGATTTTGTCGTTCGACCCTGCGGACGACCCTTACGGAGTTCGTTACTTCATCGACTTTTACGCTGTCATGGCAGAAGAGTACCAGTACTTGGTGGACTTTGTGCGGTCTCCATTGGTGCAAACTTACAAAGAGTGGTTTACTCCGTCGCTGGCGTACTCTTTGGCTTTGTGTCTATTCAAATTGGGGCGGAAATCAGAGGCTTCTGAAGCTCTTACAAACGCTTTCGGACTCTATCCTTTCACTGGCTACTCGTTACTGGCAAAACTGAGCTCGAGCGGATCTCCCGAGTGGAAGAACGGCGTTCCTTCCACAGCAATGGAGCTGAGTACTGCTGCATACACTGTTCGTGCCGAGATGATGTTTGAGGACGCGGAGTCTAGGACCTTCTTTGTCAAAGAACTGAGGGACTTGGTGGACTTTGCACCGAAGCTAAGAGACACCTCTGTTCTCCAGAGCATGTCTGAGGCCCCAACGAATTTGCTGCGTTATACAGTTCTGTCTGGGGAGGAATCGGTCATGGCACGGCTGCCAAGAAGTTTCTGGAACAGAGACGTTTACGAGTATGATGTGCTGCCTCCCGAAGGAGGAACTACTATTTTCCAGTGCATTGACGACGAAAGGGTGGAAGACGCTGTGATGCAGCGGAGCATGCAGGTTCAAGAGGATGGAATACTGCAGGAGATACTGAGGAGGAGTATGGAGAATCAGTAGACATCGAGCGAAGCTGACCGAGCATTATAGAGAAACCTGGTGAATGGAAAGAGTGTGGATTTCAGGTATAAAGGACGAGTCTGAGTGATGCTGATCTGTATAGTGTTATTCGAATGACCGCGGTGTCCGAGGATAACACCGATTGACTTCAAGTGCGCTATAGTGGATCTTGCGGCTACAATCAGATATAAGTTACCTATGTTTCTGATCAAAGTGAGTAGTCAGTCAGTGAAGGTCAGAGTGCTTGTATAGGTTTTGACTGCCTTTGGTCGATTTTCGGTATAATTGCATCCTCAAACGGTATTATTTCATCATCTTGCTAATAAATAATGTTTACTCTTCATATCGTAACGAAAGAATATGCCCTTTCTATGAACGCCACCGGTGGAGCCACACTCGCCGCTCAGACATCTAGCACTCCAAAATCCAAATCTTTCGGTCTCGAAAGAGGCTTCTGACTGAACGGAGAAATTCTCGGAATCAACAGAACGCTAGAAAACATCCCGGGATTCTAGGCAACAACGGACAAACCCTCCTGGATAGAACTAGCTGCCAGTTTTCCATCTGCCCCAAACATCTCTCCAGTGATCAGAGCCCTGTTTTCAGAAGTACGCAAGGAACGAACGCTGTGGCTGAACCACTGCGCCGGGTCGATCTCCTGGCTGAAGTGGATCGTATGGTCAAGCGAAACGGAGAATTTGGTGGTGAACATCTCACGCAAGTTCAGCCTCACGTTGGTACTCAGATAAAAGTAGTCTGAAAGGTAAGCCAGAGCCACCCAGTTGAACACGTCCGGGTCTGAAATGGGCTCTTTCACCTGAGCCCAGTACCTCAGTACACGCTCACTTGGATGCTGTTGTCTCTCACGATCCGAAATGGCCTCAAGATCAAACATGTCTGCAGGGAGTCTCCAGCGACAAGGTTCTCTATTGTAGGCCTCGAACGCTTGTTTCTGTGCTCCCTGATTCCGAGGAAAAGTGGTCTTTTCGCCCCAAAGCTTGAAAGCTTGCTCCAGATCAAGCATCTCGCTTGGTGGAGCAATGTCGCGTCCAATAACGGGAGCTTGTTTGTGGTAGTTGAACTGCCCTTCAAAATTGGCAGCAGATCCTTCCAATTTATAAGCCTGCAAGTTACACACAGCACTGAAAATAAGCTGATCGTTCTGGAATAGACGCACCTCTTGCGTTCTAAAGTTCTTGCCTGTCTTGAGGTCTGCAACTTTGTAAAACAGTGGCGAATCTGGCCGTGCTGCCACCAAGAAATGACAGTGAATCGACATTGGTTTCCATTTTTTCAAGGCTGTGTTGCACGATAGTAGCGATGCTAGCAGCGATTGTGCAGCCAGAGTGCCCCCAAAAAGCCCCCTTCCACGGTACGGCAGCACGAGTTGCGAGACATTTGTGAATTTGTTGGGCCCCACCTCCTTGAGACCCAGGTAGGTCTCTAGCTGAGAAGGTGTAGAGAGGCCTCGGCTTCCGAATGTGCCAGCCAAATGAAACGGTCGCGTGCGGACCGGGGCAGCTGCACGCAGAGGGAGTACCATACAGATCATATCTTGAATGTTTTATGGATTGGCGCCGATGACACTTTATCCCATGAGTCTGTGAGTTAAGTGGTGTAAAACAAATGCTAATAGTTCAAACGACTTCATCCGTCTTGAACTTTTTCTCCATGCTCGAAGTTACCATGCGCACAGCCGAGCGTGTCACGTGCAGCTCAGCACGTGAATGATATTGACCGGTGAACCCATCACCGTCCATTGTGTATCTTTTATCTATCGAAGTTTGATTGAGTCATTAAGGAATACTATACACACGATACAAGCCCGTTCAGGCGAAAAGAGCCCATGCCAGAGCCAAACCACCGAAAACGGCGCCGCTGATAGCTCCGCTTACCGTGGCAGCAGCGTCTTGGTAAGTGGTGATGCCGGATGCGGTAGTCTCTGCGGAGTCAGAAGAGGAAGAAGAAGACACAGAGAGAGTACCGGCTCCCTGGGAAGAGGCAGTGAGTGTCTTGGTCTTGGTATTAGTGAGCGTATTGTCCTTGGCCTTGGAAACCGTTGTGGTGGAGTGGTACTTGGGATAATAAGTGGTGAGCGTGGTAGCATTGTAGCCAGACCAGGTGCTAGTAGTAATGTCTGAGCCAGAGCCATCGGCGCCGGTACTAGTGGAGTTGGCGTATGGAGCGGCGGTAGGCACTTCGGTGGCTGTGACTTCTGCGGACGTGATCAGAGACGAGGATGTCTCAGTCGACGAGACACAATCTTCGGTGGAGGTCACAGTGGCAGAAACAGTCGAGGTTGTAGACCGGCCCAGCACGACGGTTTCAGTGAGATAGTACGTCTTTTGCTCGGTAGCGCTGTAGGTGAAAACAACGGCGAAAGTCACAGTAAAAACAATGTCCTCAGAAACCGTAGGGTTCATGGCTGGAGCCACCAATTCGAGAGTGTTTGCAGTGGCATCCCCCGAGTAGTAATAGTCGATCAGCACATCGGCAACTTCGAGGGTGGATTTGTCAGTGTAGCCAGATTCAAGGTTGTGTGAGAACTCTCCAGAGCTGCTTGACCCGAGGTAGAAGCTAGCGGATTGAGGAGTCCACTCGAAGTTGGAAGTTTGTCCAATGGACACAAACGACACAGATTCCCAGGGACCCAGCTCCAATGGCACATAGATGCTGAATTGAGGCTTACCTTCTTCCACGTAGCCCTTGATATATGGCTGGGACGTGGTGGATGGTGCCGTGAGGCCAGAAGAAGAGGTGGTTGTGTTTGTGTAGAAGGCAGTAGCACGGCCGAGCAGGGCGGCAGCCGCGAGCGAGAGAGAGGTGAACTTCATAATGTGAAAGGTGAGAAACGAGAGGATGAGTTGGTTAGTGATTTAAAGACTGATAGATGCTACAGAACGTTTTAAGAGGGCCATGATGCGGGTTTATATACCGTTTGAGATTCCACCGGCTTGCAGTTGCAACCCTTTCTAGACAATGCCAGTGGCTTGCCCTTTCAAAGCCCCAAACGGCTACAGGTGGTTAATGAGTCAAATTCACACTCAAAAGGGCAACTTCGTCAAACCAGCCCAAGAGGTGCCCCAAAAAAAACTGCCGTTGCTTTTTGCCGAATGGCTGGCTGGCGGATTAGTCAGTTTTTGGGCTGTTGCACTGCCTGACAAAAAATCTTTTCTCGACTCTAAAATAGTTTTAGTGCGATTTTAGTGGTAAGTTTTTTATCAGTCCTCGGGCAGCTGTAGAAACGGGAAAAATCAAGATGGCTGGGGAACGCGTTGAAAATGCCAGCAAAAAGTACTGGGACTCTGTGGAATTAAACTTTTGCTTCTTGCTGTTCCTATCTGCATTGCCTCGACCATCCGAGTCCCAATTCTGGGGCTATAATCCTGTTCCAATGAGCCACAACACCGCTCACAAAAGACCCTGTCTAAGCATTAGCGCACTTTTTTAGCTGCGATCGCGAAAAGTACTAAAATGCACAAATTTCATGCATGTTGAAAAATGAAGACCTCATCAAAATCACCAGCCACCCTTATATCCCATACAATAGAGCCCAAGCTATGCTACTTGATTAACAAATGGGGACAAATAAACATATAGAGGCTGATTATTGAGCAACAAACAGTCTAGACAAAATTAAACAGAGAAAGAGAGAATTTCAGAAGAAAATTAATGGTTTCTATTTATATCGCAAATGGAGAATTATTGAAGATGCTTGGAGACTTGTCCGCTCAGTATTGCTGCAATTCCTTGTGCGTCATCTCGTACTTGATCCAGTTGGACAGACAGTTTTGGCTGTACACGTCCTCGGGGGCGAAATATCCAGAATCTTCAGGAGCAGAACACTTGTCGGAGTTTGGAATCGACTTGTATGGAGAGTGATGATATCCGATATCTCTGAACCAGTGCACCTTGGACTTGTCTTCGAACAGCCCCACTCCGACAGAATGCACAGGAGCGTCTCCCCATCTTTCGTAGTAGAAGCCACCAGCAGCCTCCAACGCATCAAACCATTTTGAGTAGGCCTCTCCTCTGTAAAAGTCCATGTTGGCGATCTCAAAGTTGGACCAGAAGTGACAGGTCGAGTAACCGTTGGCATTCTTAGTGTTTTCCGGGTTCTGGACAGAGTCAGTCAGCCACTTGAACGCACCGTTCGGGTTCACGTATTGTGGGTTTTGTTTGACAAAGTCCAAAGTGACAGGCCACAGGGTCTCGACTGTGAGTGGATCGTCGTACAAAGAGATGGTAAATCCATAAGTCTTGTCGTTATCTTCCATGAACTTGAAAATATCGTAGTCGATGGAGCAGTAGTAGTCGGTGTTTGGTTCGAATCTCCAGTACCATTTGAACTTCTTCAAACCTTCAAGTTTGTAGAAGTAGCCGGAGTTGAAACGACACATGTTGTGGTAACTCTCCATGGAGGCATAATTGACTTTGTTATCCACCAGTTTTTGCACACCTGCCTTCTCCTTCTCTGGGTCGATGTTGGCAGGCTTGTTCCAAATTTCAGGAGGGATGATCTCGAAAAAGGCTTCTCCAGAAACGTGTCTCTTGATGGTTTCCTTGAACTCTTCGGTGAATTGCTCATCACTGATGAAAGTGTAAGGGTAGTGGAAGTTGTGATTCCACGTGGACTCGATCTGTCTGATGGTGTGAACAATGTCTCTGAGTTCCTTGTTTCTCACCAAGGTCAGCAATGTTGCGTTGGCACGTGGATATTCGTCCTTGGTAAGCACTCTGCGTAGCCCGTTCTCGTCATAAACTTCGTTATAGGTGAGCTTGGAGAACTTCGGTTCAGTCACTTTTTTCGAGTAAACTTCTCTGTAAAAGTCCATGTTTTCGCCCACAATGTCCTCACTGGTAGCGTTAAAAGCAGCTGGGTCGAATTCGAGCACTTTGACAATCTCCTCGACTGTCAGCTTACCGTCTTGGTCCTTATCAACCACCATTTTGTGCTGAGGTGTCTTGGAACGACCCATCAACTTATCGTTGAATTGTAATCCATACTTGCCAACAGAGGAAGCGTACTTGTTCAGCTCGTTACCACGGTGTGGCTTCGCATGCAGCGTCTTGACCTGTGTCTCTGGACCGGAAGACTTCATGAAAAGCATCACCAGCACCACACTGGCTGCTGCTGCCAGAAGATATCTCGTTGACTTTCTCACCGCCATTTTGACTGCGTGTCTGCTCAGAGAAGCTAATGGCTGTGAATATTCTGCTTTTTCAGATCAAAGCAATGACTGCTAGCAGCTACCCTGTTTTGCTGGTCTTGGAAAGCTTACCTCTGTAAAGTTTTGCAGGGAAAGCTTTAAAATCGCTGGCTTTACAAAAGAGATTAGTGTAAGTGACACCAAAACAGAATCCAATACTCTGTCTGCGATACGCACGCACCACAAAACCCGCGCTCTGTACTAGGAAAATTGCACTGCAATTTGCATAAGAAGAAAAAAATTTAACATCCGTACACCGCAAGGGGTCGGCAGGGGAAACCAGTGCTAGCAGAGCCAGCGCAAAAAAAAAAGACAAAACGCTGCTGTCTTTCTCACAATCGGCTATAACAATTGCCTATTGTTTATGTTGCTTACGTGGTTGGATTTTGAGAGTTTGAAAAAAGAGAAAATACTTGAAAAACGCGCACTAACGCTTTTGCCACGTACTGCATGAAACAGTGACTTTCTATTACCCGGCCACAACAAAACTACTGCTGTCAGTCGCGTCTATCGTCTTTCATGAGAATGCCAGTGGCAAAATATAACTAACCAGAATGGGCTCCAGTTGAGTTTTGAGACACCCTATTTGTTTCTCAACGTTTGGTGCTTCAATCCATTGACCCACAATATGCCTCAGTTCAGACTCTCTGCGACCCTCACGGGGCATGAGGATGACGTAAAGTGTCTTGCCGCGCTCAGCGAGGACGTGATTGTATCTGGATCAAGAGACTCCACAGTGAGAGTATGGTATCGCAAAGACCCCCGTTCATGGTCCGAGCCCATCATCAACTACAAGTCAACCAAATTCATCAACAGCATGTCTGTCTACAACAACGGGAACGAACAGTTCATAGTCAGCGGCGGAAACGACACGTTTGTTGTTTTGACAGCCCTTGACTCCACACTCGATATCAATGAGCCCGAATATATGCTTGTGGGCCACTCCTCCAATGTTTGCTCGCTCGATTCCAAGGATGATCTGCTTATGAGTGGTTCTTGGGATGCTTCTGCAAAGATTTGGAATAAAAATGGCAATGTTCTGTACGATTTGGTGGGCCACGAGAGCTCAGTGTGGGGAGTCAAGATCCTCACTCCAGATTCTTTCCTCACTTGTAGCGCGGATAGAACCATTAGAAAATGGTCGGGGAATAAACAAGTGGCTAAATGGATTGCTCATGAAGATGTTGTCAGAGACTTACTGCTTTTGGGAGACAACAAGTTTGCCTCATGCTCCAATGATGGAACGATCAAGATCTGGACCCTTGACGGAACCTTGGTCAGTACCATTAAGGCCCACGATAGTTTCATTTACTCTCTGGCGTTGCTTCCCACGGGCGAAATTGTCAGTTCGGGAGAAGATAGAACCTTTAAGATATGGGACCAGACTGGCAAATGCGTCCAGGTGATCACCCTGCCTTGCGTTTCGGTGTGGAAGGTGATTGTTTTGCAAAATGGAGACATTGTGGCTGGCTCGAGCGACTCCAAAGTGAGGATTTTCACTAGAGTTGGTTCTAGAGTGGCGGCTAGAGAAGTCCTGGATCAGTTTGAAGCGGATTTAAGAAATTTATCCGTAAGCGAGAGTGCTTTGGACAATTTGAACAAAGACAAAATTCCAGGCGTTGAGATTTTGACCAAACCAGGTAATGTCGAAGGTCAAACTCAGATGGTCAAGACTGATATCAATACTGTCGAAGTTTACCAGTGGAACTCGAATAAATGGTCCAAGATTGGAGACGTTGTCAGCTCAGCAGCATCGGACAAGAAAAAAGAATATCAAGGAAAAATGTACGATTATATTTTCGACGTTGACGTGGAAGATGGGCAACCTCCGCTGAAGCTGCCTTACAATGTGAACGAAAGTCCATACGAGGCTGCAGATAGATTTTTGGTCAACAACAACCTTCCCGCCTCGTATCTTCAGCAGGTGGTTGAGTTCATTCTGAGCAACACTGGGGGAGTGAACATCAATCAGCAGCAGCAAGGAGCTCAAGAGTCTGTTGAGCCATATCAGGATCCCTCATATAAGGCTCCTAAGAAGACCATTTTGCCACAGCTCGAGTATTGCTCTTTCGAAAAAATAGACGAACCCCAGTTGATTACAGGTTTCAAAAAGCTTAACTCGAAACAGTCGGCCAATTTGCAGCTAGATCCTTATGAGTTTGAGACTGCTGTTAATTGTCAAGACTTCAAAAAACAGGCCAAATTGGCGAGTCAAATCATCAACAATTGGGATCCGGCCTCGAAATTGCTGGGATTTGATATTCTAAGATGCATCATTTTGAAGATTCAACCGTTTGAGAACTTGTTTGATTTGATCAAAATCGGTCTTCTCTCTACCTCATCTAAAGTTGTCATGATGACGATAAGACTTCTGACCAACATTTTCAGCGCAAGGTCATGGGGAGAGACCATTTTCCTTGATGCTGGTGTCATTGATGTTGTGTTTGTGGACGAATTGCTGGGCATGGTTCCCTCTGAGAAACTGATGGCTGTGACAATATCTTCATTTTTGCTGAACTACGCTGTCCTGATCACCAAGCTAAAGAATACTGTTTTATTTAGTCGGCTTCTCGGATCCCTGAACAAGTTTGGACCGGAGTTGGTGCACAACGAAGAGTCTGCATATCGGTTATTGATTGCCGTGGGAACCTTATTGAAATTCAAAGCCGGCTCTTCGCTTGACAAGGAGATCATCAAGAAGATCAAGGACAAGTATCATGCGCCACGATTCGAGGCGGTGTATCGGGAACTCTAAGAAGTGGTAACACACTGAAGAATAAGGAAAAAAAAAATCTATTAGATAAGATTTGTGGGATATTTATTCAACGTGAGTCTAGCATGTGTTGAAAGGTGAAAACAAATATTTTAGTTCTCAACTCCCTTCTCCTTGAGAGCTGCCACCACCTTGCTGTAAACCTCATCGACCGGCTGGTTACAGTTGACTTTAACCACTCTACCTTGGCTTTCGTAGTGCTTGACGACCGGCATGCTAGTTTCGATGAAAATCTTGAATCTCTTCTTAATACTCTCCAGATTATCATCTGTTCTTCCAGAAGTCTTTCCTCTTTCCAAAAGTCTCTTCAACATGACTTCTTCTGGACACTCGAAGTAAAGAGTCAACTTGGACTTGACAATGAGGTCTTCAAAGGAAATAGCCTGGTCCATTTTTCTTGGGAATCCGTCAATCAGGAATCTTGTCTTGCCGTTGATTTTGTTATTCTCGACAATAGCGTTTTTCAAAAGGTTGATGGTGATTTCTTGAGGCACAATCAACCCTTCCTTGATGTAGTGAGCAATCAAGGCTCCATATTCAGAGCCTTCCTTGGCTTGCTCTGCTCTAAGCAAGTCACCAGCAGAGAGATGGACGAAATCGAAATTTTTCACGAGCTTGGAGCACTGGGTACCTTTACCAGAACCTGGACCTCCCAACACGAAAATGACGTCGATCTCGTCATCTTTGTATAACGGGCCTGGAATCGGGTCAATTGAGGCCTTTGGAGGTTTGCTAGTGTAGTTGAGGTTGTAGTAGGTGACACCAATTGCTAGACCTCCGAGTAGCATCAATGGCACAAAGTGCTTGCTTTTTTGTCCCGAAGCAGACGATGATGAAGAGTAGCTACTTCTTTGGTAGAACGGCTTTATAGCTGATCTGGCATATTGTCTTGAAGCCACAGATAGAATGCTCTTTCCGGCAGCTGGTTGCAAAAGTCTCAGCATTGTGAAGGTTGGCCTGACTGACTAAGGAGAATGTCTTGTCGATACTCGGAAAATTAGCACAATCAAAGCTTCAATTAACTAGCATTTACGTGTTAATGTTTTTCTTTCGTGCCAAATCAAAACTTTTATATTTCACGAGATTTTTTTTTCAAAAGAGATGGATTTACTATACAAAGCACAGAATCAGTTTGAATTTGATCGATCTTTTTGTTACTTGATTGATATGATTCCGTTCACTGAAACCTTGTATAATGAATATTTGTTTTGGATTCGTGTACAGAACAAGTAGAAAACGTACAGTAAATTTTGACTCTAATAACAGATACTAAATATGGACAAAACTCTATCTTATGATGGAAATGGTGGGTCTGATTCGGAGTGATTACCATCTCATCATGGACATGTCGTTTCTGATTCTGTTGTAGTCGAACAAGGCCTCGATTTGACCGGTACCGGAGAGGGCAACGTCTTGATCGTACAGGTATTTCTGGGCCCATTTGGTCAAGTCCTTGAGGGTAACTTCATCGACGGATTTGATGATTTCGCCAGGAGTCTCGGCAAAGCCCTTGACCAGAGCGTTGTAAGCGAGCTTGTCAGCCTCGGCAGCAGAAGTCTCAGCCTCAGAAAGGAGCTTGAGCTTGAGTTGAGCCTTACCCTTCTCGAACTCAGAGTCGGTGACGGTACCGCTGGAGAATCTGTTCCAGTTCTTCAAGGTGAAATGGACGGTTTCGTCAAGAACCTCGATGTTGGATGTGCTCAAGTAGGCACCCCAGAGAGAAACGTCGGAGTAACCCAAACTGAAGTGGTCGTAAGAGTCAATCAAGTGGTGTGCAGTGAGGAATTGGGACAATTGGGAGCTCTCGTAACCAGAGAATGGAGAGAAGACACCGATGTGGGAGCCGTTGATCTGGGAAGCGACCAAACCGGTGACGTAATCGGCAGAGCCGACAGCTGGACCTTGAACAGAGATGGCAACGTGAGCTTGTGGCAAAGTGTCGTCTCTGAGTCTGGCATCGGAACCAAGGAAGTGGTATGGCTCAGTAGCTGGCTTAGCACCGGATGGCAAAGTCAGAGAGGAAGCAAACTTGACGAGTTCTTCGTGCTCGAGGTCAGAGCCAACAGACACCAAAGCAACGTTAGAGGCAACGAATTGCTTGGACAAAAAGTGCTTGAGGTCCATGGACTCCAAAGTGCCAACAGTGTCGGCCTTACCGTAGACTGGCAGAGCCAAAGAAGTACCTTGGAAAGCGGTAGCGACCATGTGCTCAATGACCATTGGCTTTGGTTGACCCTCAAAGGCTTCGGAGAAAGCAGCAGCCTTGGCAGCGGAGTCCTTGACAGAGGCCTCGTCACCAACAATCTTCGAGAGGTCGGAAACAAGCGACTTCAAGGTAGACAGAGCGCTGGCAGAGTTACCGTTGGCAAAGGAGGCGACCGCGAGACCAGTGACTTCCTTTTGGTTGGAAGAGGAAACCTCAACACCAGACAAGGAGAAGGCCTCCTTGGCAGCCTTGGTGGAGGAAATGACATTACCAGTCAAGGTGGACACACCGGAGTTGAAAGGGTTTTCGGATCTGGAACCGGAGTTCAAGTACAAACCGATCGAAGATGTGCTGTGAGAAGTTGGCTTAGTTGCGACGGTGACACCGTTTGGCAGCTTGGTCACAAGAGCCTTGGACACTTTTCTAGAGGTGGAGAAGAATCTTCTGGATAACATCGTTGTCTTGTGTGCTGCAATGGAATGCTGCAATTAACTGTTGTGGGGACGACGAATACAACACAAAGGGATTCAAGAAGGAACAGAAGTGAAGCTGTTTGTCAATTTACCCAGGAAAACAAGAGAGAGTAAGAGAAAAAAATTCTAAGGCCAGACAAGTTCACCGGGACCCAGGGGGGAAGACCCGGGTCGAGCTACCAGGGGCTGCCGCGGGAGCGCCTGGTGGGTTTCGCGGGCACCAAAATATTCCTGCGAAAAAAAGATTCGCGGCGCGGGCAGAACAAAACAATCCAATCAGCGTCTTTGAAATATTAATTTTCACCAGTCTTTGGTTGGAAAGAGCTCGAGGAAAAAATGGCGGTGCACCAGAGTCCAGAGATTCATCCAACGCGGAGCGGGGCTGCGTAACCACGGGTCGGGTAATTTGTGGCTGATTTTTGTGGCTAGTGAGACCATTTTGAAGCAGTGCTTGAAGCAAAAATTCATAAAAAAACTTGGTGAACGAAAATTCACAAGACGTGCAAACAGGTTTGTATTGAACGCCGATATACCTCCACATCTCTTAGTCTCACACCACACAACATGTCTGAGGTCGCAAAACAGATGGCCAAACAGCTTGTGACACGGGCCAAGCCGATGAAACGGTTCCCACACCCGGTTCAGGCTCCGTCGTCGTTCGTCAACACCAGAGTGCTGAGAGACAACTTCAAGAGGCAAATGGTGGCACAGCACGAGGTCACGTCCAGGGCTCTCAAATTTATTGCCAGAAATGCTGCCCTCCCACAGAGACTGCGTCTGGAGGCCCAGGTGCAGCTCACGTCGATGCCAAACTACACCAGAACGAATCAACTCAAGGGACGTTGTGTCGATTCCGGCAGAGGTAAGGGTGTTATTAGAGACTTCCGTCTGTGTCGCTACCAGTTCCGGATGCAGGCTCTTGAAGGACTTTTGCCTGGTGTTAAGAAGGGTGTTTGGTGATTATTTTCTCGTGTACATATGAATGATAAAAAGATGATGGCTATTTGAAGTTTGATTGACCCATAGTAACAGTAAAATCGGTAGCTTTCATATTTGTTGGAAATTTTGAAAAGGTCAAGCATTCGCATGACAGGTAGCCACTTGACAGAAAGCACCAAGAGTCACATCTTGAGAGCTTTCAGATAATTTCTACACTTGCGATCTACCCCATTTAATAACTTTTGTCAAAATGCATTAAGGGTACTCCATATATACCAGTAAGTCGGAATTTTTTTTAGATCGGGTTGGTCTGCGTCGATTGACCAAGTGTCCTCCACATCACGTCCAGCGCAACGAGAAACAAAATCAGTTCTGTTCCTGTGTGTTTGTCTTACAAGTCAGAGATCTTGACGGTTGGCTCTCTGTACGAGATTTTCTTGGCGAGCTTTCTGAATTTTTCAGAGACAGCATCAGCATCCAAGGGCTTAAGAGCCTCAGTGCTCTTGCGGAATCCAAAGTTTCTTCTAGTCTGGATGGACAATGGGTCGTCTTGAATGATTTTGACTCTGTACTGGGCAAAAGACTTGAAAGTTGCGTCAGAGCGAGTAGCATCAGCTGCTTGTGCCTTAACTTCTGGCTCTTTCTCAAAGAGTTTTGGAACCGTAGAAGAGAAGGTCCTTGCAGTGCAGGAGGAAGCGCGAGCACTAATGGTCAATGTTGTTCTTGGTAGTAGGGCGAAAGCAGACATAGCGATGATTATAGTGTTTTAATTAGAGAAATTGAACAATTACACATTTCGCAAACATTCCCACAAGAGCGATTACTCCCTCTATTTATATGTTGTCTTAATCCCGATACAAATGTCGGGCACATGTCAGCAAAAAATCTTGTAACGGCCTAGATAGAGCCCGCTGGGGGTGTGAATCAATCTTTTTCTCTTAGTTTCGAAGGCTTAATTAGCAGAACATGCATAATCTGCTTTGTTTGAACTGCCTTTTCACACAATTTCACCCCGATATCACATTGTTGCTCATGCAAGCGCGCTATGTCTGGAAAATAAGCACGAAATCAAGGTCACGAATATTTTCTCGTGAAAAATCGACCCACGGGTGCAAACAAAGTGTAACCGAAAAACAGGGGGGCCTTGGCGAGCGCGAATAGCCTAAATGATTACAATCTAACGCTACTCAATGCTGAAATCTAGATAAAAAGTGAGGGTGGAGAGCAAATTCTAGATAATAAAGAACTGATTACTAAAGTTTACTTGCCGTCATGAGACTTTTGAGCTGAAACGTCCCTTCCCCATCTTTATCCCCTCTTCTTCTCCTCACGTGTTCATCCCCTCACAGCCTCAAATCGGCTCGACTTACGTTACTTCTCAAGCTTTCAGTTGCCAAAAAAACTGTAATAGTGCGAGCGCATGTTTTTTTATCATTATCAATAGGTCATTGCTGCCACAGTTTTTCGTACCCCATTCGGTGTTTTGATTTTCAAAGTGCACCGGAGTCCTCACTACTAGAAATTTCAGTCCGAAGTCGGACCGCTTCGGCTGCAGTACCGTTGTGTTTAGCAAGTATTTGAATGCTCAGCCGCTCCCAGCAATCGGAGTTGGAATCCGTCTTGAATCGCTCTTCAACGTTCAATTGGCTCTATAGTCATCCTGCTGGAGTCATCCTGCATGTCGATCTCCCTTTGTATTCCTGTTTTTTTCATTGTAGAATTTTCACACCCCGTTTACTCCGAAACGCGAAGAGTCCTCCGACAAGAGTTCTCGGCTGTCAGCATTTCTCTTCCGATCAAGCGACCACAACACGGGGGGCGTTGTCTTCGTGCTCGTTGTGATGCTCTGGGCAACTGTGTTCAGTATGCCGGTCAGCCAGGAAATTCTCTTCTCGGCTGGCCGAGCTAGCTTGGACGGAGTTAATCAAGGCACGTGATCGGAATCATGTGACTCCATATTGACGAAAGTTACAGGGAGCTTCAAGGTGGCGGCACCAGAAATTATTGGTACCCGGAAGAGAAGGTGAAAGAGTCAGCAGACGTCTGCTTTGCGCATGTGTTAGTTATATGAGTGAAGTAGAATGAGTTTCTTGCTTGTTTACATAACAATGCGTCTGATTCCTCTGGCCACCAGACGCTTTTGGAATTTGCGGGATGCATATAGCCTATCCAGTATGTTTTCCAACAAGAAACAGCTGATTTAGCTCAGCTGGGAGAGCGTCAGACTGAAGATCTGAAGGTCCTGAGTTCGATCCTCAGAATTAGCACATTTTTTTGCCATTTTTTTTTTTACGTAAAATCTGTTTAGCGAAGTTTGTATGTAAGTGCAAAGAAAGATTGATTTTATTTTGTTTGAACGCAAGTAACATTCTATGAACATCAGACAAGTTCAAAGTAACCAGAAAAACTCAATTTTACTTTCAATAGCTTTGAGTCGTGTTGTGTTGTTGCGCATATTGGTTGAAACAACGTTTTGCCGGTTGACTCTCTTTAATACCCCTCTTGAACAGTCTTGACACCTGTTGATTTTGAGCCGCTGACACATAGTTTGATCCCATGGACGTCGAGGCCACCACCGATACCCTGGTGCCTGAAGTGATAGAGAGTCATCCTGAGATTTTGAATCCGGATTCTGAGGATGACGAATTCGGTGAATTTGCCGAAGACGGTGACTTTGCCAGTTTTGAAGCACCTGAAGATGAGCAGCATTCCAGCGCCAACGGAGCCAACGAACTGAGGTTTGATGGGGATACTGAGAATTCGAGGAGATTAGTTGCTGATCTAGTCAATTTGATTTTCGGTTGCCCTCCGACCGATAAAGTAGCCAAACATGCCACATCTACCACTTTTGATCTGGACGAAAGATGCTCTAGTGTTTACTCGAGACTGGTACATGAGCCAGAAAGTCTACAGCAGATCAACTGGAAACGCTCAATAATAAAGAGACAGCTTTTTCAGAGCCTTCAGCTTCCGATTGACTTGGACGAGGCTAGACCTTCGACGAACAGCTCCAAAATAAGCAACTTTTACGACAATAGCACTACCAACAAACTCAACAATCGTCACGAGGATGACATCATCAAATTGATACCAGAGTTCAGCAAGCTTGGGATTGATGATGCCGATAAAAACGACCTGATTTCCGGCACAGACAGCAAACTGGAAGAACTCTACCGCAAGATCCAGCCCATATCATTCTACCAGAAGCTTGCTGACAACGAGGGCGAGCTGAGCGCAAAGCTAGCCGAGCTGGAGCAGGTAAGAGAGCAACTTTTGAAGCTAGCGGGTTGCTGGTTCAAGAATTTCGAGGAAGTCAAAGCCGACAACGAGCTTTTTTCTTCGTATGTTGAAAACCTGGTTGGGAACACCCAGAAGATGAAGCGGAGACAGAAGTTGACATCTAAGTGAGATCAATAAGCTCTTAGAACCGCTGAGGGTTTGATGGGGTATTGATGGGATTTTACAGCATTTACAATAAAAAGTTTCAGTTTTTCAGTTGGCGGACTTCACTAATCAGTTGTCTTCAGAAAAGCATCATGGTGATTCTAGAGTCGAACTTGTATATGATTGTCAGAGTTGATTAATAGGTGATCAAAGCGGAGACTTTCTTCATGAATCTTGTGAATGAATCATGAAAGCCACTTGTATAATCTATGACCAAAGACGTCGCTTACTTCTGCGAAGAATCTGATGAACTCAAACAAGTTCACAGCACTCTATCACTGTTGTTGCTGTTTACGTCGCCCATTTGTCGTGATATGATCAATAATGCATTCCTCGCTTGCTCTCTTAAGAAACAGCAGACCTGTATTGCAACAAGCACATGGCCTGATCATTTCGAAAAGACTCGGCAGAATCGAGATCCCTTTATTCGTTATTTGCCGCCTTGTACAACCCCAATGCCTTTATCGGAAACAAGAACTTGTAGTTTGGATACTCAATCGCACAAGAGTGGTTAAAAACTCCTTCAACACTTTCAAACAGCCACTCTCCACTCTCTTGCTGCCTGCTCAGAAGCAGCTTCACACCCTTCTCAATGACATCCCTGTTTGGATACCGTGCCAACAGCAGACCAATCAGCGCCCATGCAGTCTGTACGACCAGCGATTTCTTTGTGCTGACGTAGGTGTGCGTTTCGCTGCTCTTCATGGATTCACCCCAACCGCCATCTGGAAGCTGTCGGGTGCACAGAAAGTCGCAGCCTTTTCTGACAGCCTCGCAGTTGTCGTAGTAGAATCCGGCCTCCGAAAAAGCCTCCAGAGCAAACATACCCGAATAAGTATAGCAGATTCCCCAGCACCCGTACCAGGATCCATCGGGGTTCTGTTGTCTCCCCAAATATGCCAGAGCACGCTGAACTGCGGTCTGAATGTCTTTGGACCGGTAGTTGTAGTGTCTGTTGAAATAAACCAGCCCCAAAATAGACGAGTCCGTGCACTCAACGTACGGATACTCCACCATGATGTTTCCAAACACTTCGGCTGGATTCAGTAGCTCCAACAACGGCGTGGCTTTATTACGCTCGTAGCTGCAAAAAGAGCCATAATCGAGAGCTCCACGCTTACGTAAGCCGGTGTTTTGTAAGCTCAGAAGCAAATCCACAGAGTTCTCCAGCTTGGAAGCGTCATATAGATGGTGGACATCTTGGAATGCTGGAGACTGCAGCACCATGATGATCGCCTTGGCGGCCTCAGCGGTACAATCGCAAACCACGTAGCCTTGTTCTTTGGTAGAAAAAGGCCATCCTCCAATTCTTTTGTCTCTGTAGGAACCACTAACGCACTCAGTATCGAACTGAGACCGGACCAAAAACTCAAAAGCACGACACACAACATTGTGATACTCGCTGCGTTCAGCGAGACCAGCCACAAACAGACTCTGGATAGCAAAAGACGCATCCCAGACCTGCGATCCATTGGTACCCATCACGGTAAGACCCATAGGACCAAGGAAAAGCTCTTCGCTCATACGGTCAAAAGCTCGCAAGAACCTCTTGCTGTCTTTTCCCTCCTCGAGAAATAGGACAATGGCATTGAATGCTCCACTGACTGGAGCAATGGCCAGATACTCGGTATTATCAAGCTCTTTCAAGATCTGGTCGTACGCCTTGTTGTTGGCCCAACGCAACAGCCAGCTTGGACGAATCTTCTCGTACTGCACCATGATCCAATTTGCCACGTTGAGAGCTGTGGTATGTGGATAATACAGATCAACCCCACAGACTGTGTTTCTGTTGCTACCAAAGTCCACGCTGGTGTACGGGTGTGTGTAGATTTCAGCTCGGATCTCTTCCAAGAGCGGCGTCAGCTCACATTGGGCCCGGATGCAGGCCAAGTAGCCTAAGGGAAGATAGATGGCCCTTGTGTGGACCCACCAGCGCATTGGGTGGATTGGTAGCCAGTATGGCAGAGCAAATAGCTCGGTTGGGGCAGGGTTCACGCCCTCCCATTTGTACAGATTCAACAGCGAAAGCCACGCTTTTCCCCAGTGAGGCACTCCAATGGCACCACCGAGACGGTGGAGAGTTTCACGAGCCTTGGCACACACTGGATGGTCGGCAGATAGACCCAAAAGACGCAAGATTACGTAATTGATTGTCGTTCCAAAGCAAGTTGATTTGTCCACCTCGTGGAGCCCCCAGCCACCGTCGACTGGGTGGGCCGTGTTCACCAGATACCGAATGAGCTCGACACTAATGTGTTCCGGAATCGGGGTCTTGGTGAAGTAGCAGACAGCCACGTAGCCAATGGTCATGAACATTGGCCCTTTGTACTGGTTAGGCCAAGTTCCCGAGTTCTCGTCCTGGATTCTCGAGAAAAACGTTCCGGCGTTATTCAGGGCGTCATCAGCGGATTTTGGAGTCGGCAGAGGCGTTCTGTCGAACGATGGGTCATTCAAGAGGTACTTCTCCACATCAGTTTGGGCCTGCAGAGAATCAGTGTATTCCCAGCGCTGGGCGCCCAATTTGGTGGTTCGCAGCTTCCACCGCTTCGGATCTGTCTTCGGTAAGCCGATTTGCTCGGAATAGTACATTTCTGTGGGAGAATTGGGGTCGGCAGGAGCGATGGAGTGATGGGGCCGATCGAGAAACAGTGCAAAATGGTGTTTTTGTAGATCGCGAGAACCCGAAGATTCGCAGTGTTTTGGTGAAAAAGATGAAAAAGGCGGAAGGAGGTCCGCAATGACGAGAATTTCCGTCATCTACAGGGTCAGAGAGGGGAAGTGGATTGCAGAGACTGAAGGGAGGATATGACCGTTAGCCGATGTGCCTTTGGTGTTCAATGGGTGCCATCCTTCACCTAACCAGGTTGGCTCGGCAGTCAATGCATATTTTTCAAAACACGTGACACAAGGCACGTGACACCAGCATTACGCTGTAGTCAGTTGGCTTTCTGCTGAGTTCAAAGGCCACGAGTCGAAGCTGTCTTCCGAGGGCTGTTGATTTGTGGGGCGCGGGAGGGCAGTAAACTCCCAGAAATCACTGTTTTTGTAGTCATACTTATAATTATATCTGCCCTTTCAACCTCACAACTCTCAACTTGTTCAGTCATGTAATCATGCGTATGCACACATAAAAGCAATTGCACTGAGCGGCCAGCATTCATCGTAATCCGTAGACGTCATCGCTCCCTTCTATGCCTACAATCAGCAGTCCCACTGGGCTTTTTGAATCAGCAGTCCCACTGGGCTTTATCAAGCCTCTTCAACTCATTAATCAACTTCAACTATATCTCGTAGAAAACTCGCTTGGCTCGTGGTTTGCTTTGAATGCCCGTTCCCCCCTACTCAAATTCTCCAACTGAATCCCTCCCCCTTCACCCCGTCGAAAGCCAAACAGTTATCCAGCGGAATATACTGATTCGTCAAGATCTTGATCACCTCCTGCGAGGCTATGCCCCCGGTGACAGACGCGATATTCGTCAGACTGCAGCCTTTACACCGCAACATCTCATCCAGAATCAACTCCAAGCCATCGGGAAAAGTCTTGATGTTGTGATATCGGCACAGAATCGAGATCGCCATCGCCCTGACCTGAGACCGATCCTCGGGTCCTGGGAACCGCTGGTTCTCTCTGAGAAACGTCCCCACAGTCAGGAACGCCAGGTAGATGCACACCCCATTGAGGATTCTCAAGTTCCCTTCTGAGTCCACCAAGAGCCCCGACTCAAACACCTCTTTAGAGCCTCGATGGACCTCGATGATCTTACAGTTCTTCACAAAGCTTGCCAGCTCGGCCCCGTTCACCTTCTCGCCGGCCCTGCCAGCCTGACGGAGCAAGCATGCCACCGTTTCGGCCATCTCCTGCTTGTCGAGCTCATGCTTGTGGCGATAGATCCGCTGCAGCGTCGTGTAATGCGCAGTGTCCGAAGTCATGTCGGGCAGCGAGCCGCTCAATGGCAACGTCCCGTGATCCTGGTAGAACTTCTTCAACGCTGCTACGTAGATCCAGAAGATCGGAGTGTTTCGGTCCAACGAGTCTAGCTTTTCGTCCGCAAACAGATCCTCCAGTTTCTGCGGAAGCTCTTGCGAATTTTTCAGCACTTGGGCAGCTTTCTTGTCGGCTTCCTCCAGGTTGACCTCGTCCAAACGGCGCAGCGCCTTCAGCCGTGCACGGATGTCTTTTGGAGAAGGCCTCTTGCCAGTTTCAGCCCAATGGCTCTGGTACAGCTTGGTCAGGATGATGCTGTATGGAACGTCTGCGAACGCCTTGTTGTCCAGTTTGTCGAGCTCGATGGCGTCGATGTGCCTCTGTAACTCCTCCCAGGGCAGGTCGAGTCGCAGGTCCTCGATGTTGTTGTCGTGGGTCTCGATGATCGTCTGCTCTCGCATGTACGTCCTCACGAGCGAGTAGAACCCGAGCGAGTCGACGTGGACCAAGGGCACGTCGAGCCGCCACAGCAGGTCCACGAGCGCGCCACTCGACCCACTGACCGGCTGGCAGTTCACGACAACGTCGAACTGGCTCCAGAAGCCCGGCTGGGCCAGCAGTTCGGCCACGCTGCGGGTCTCATGGAACAGCCTCACATCGGGATTCAGCTCTGCCAGGTTCTTGGCCACCCGCTCGCCACGAGGCTCGCCAACGTCGCGGTCCAGCACAAAGAAGTTGGTGGCCAGGTCCGACTCGGCCACAATGCTGCTGTCCGCCACGGTGATCCGGCCAACACCGGGGAGCACCAGGTTCTTGAGCGTCTCGCACGCAGCGGTAGTGGCGTTGATCACACAAACGTGCGACTCCGCCAGCCGTTTCTGCCCGTTCGGACTCCACAGCCGAACCTGGCGGTCGTATTTGTTGCCAACATCCTTGTCTTCCATGGATGGCGAGTGGTTGGATGATCGAGGTGGTGTCTTTGAAGAAGCTCCATAATGATTGATTGTGTAGATAATTATTTTTCACTCCGCGATTTTGGAGCTTTTTTTTACTCCGCGAATTTAGATAGCGATTTTTCATTCTTCTGAGACTCAACTGTTTTTTACATGCCCAGATAATGTACAAGCAATGGACTTGGTGTCGGACTGCGGGCCCAATGATCCAATGGGCAAACCAATAGGCAGAATGAGGTGTAAGGGGAGAAACGAAGAGCGAGCTCGCTTCTCGCATTCGCTTCTCGCATTCGCTTCTCGCACTCGCTTCTCACTCTTCCTTCCCGCTCCTCCTTCTCGCTCCTCCTTCTCGCAACACCTACACAATCACACACGACCGGTCCGGATCAACAATGTGCCCGTACTGCTCCTTGAAGATCTCCTTCTCGTTCTCCGCCTGCTTCTCCTTCACCTCCCGCGGGAAATACAGCTTCAAATACGCCATCTGCGCCAGGTCCAGGTTGCGTTCATCCGCATGAACAACCACGGCCTGCCGGCACAGTGGACAGTTGTCCTCGTCCTTCCGCTGCAACTTCACCAGGCACCGAACACAGAAAAGATGGCCGCAGTCAAGCCTGATCGGCTTGAACGCCACGGAACAGCAGATCGGACACATGTAGTCGTCGATCTGCGGGATGATGTTCAGCAGCCGCTGGGCTATCACGTAGCAAACGCCCCTTGTGAGCGAGCCGTTCAGGATGTTCAGCTCCTTGGAGTTCGCCACGAGGTCAGGAAAGCGCTCTGTAGAGTTCAGCGTCGTTTGCTTGTCAAACTTCTTCAAAATCTTGGTCACCGCTGTACTGTTCATCACCTGGTAGTTCGAGATCTTGAGAATGAGCAGGTTCAGGTCCCGGAACCTCTGGTAGGCCTCCACAGAGCTTTTCCTCCGGAAGTCCTTCAGCAACGTCTCTTTCTCCACCGTCTCCATGAACTTGGAGATCCGCTGTTTCGACTGCTGGACGTCCACGGTGCCCCTGGACCGCTCGGTCGTGCTGAAAAACACCTCGCTCTCGATGTACAACTGGAAGATCTTTCTCCACATATACATGTCAGACTTCTTGGCTCCGGGCGAGCCCACTTTGGCCACCATCGCAGCTATCGCCTCGATGTCCGCCTCCAGCTCCTTCTCTCTCTCGTTCTTGAAGCTCCTCAGCTCCTCGAGCTCCTCGTACAGCGTCTTGAAGAACTTGGTGTCCTCATGAAGGTACACGGTCACATCGTAGAAGGGAGTCTCATCAAACGGGTTGTCTGCTGTGACAAGCGAGTCGAAATCGTCGAGCTCCAAAATCCGGGTCTCTTCCAACGGCTGCACCTTGAAAGAGTAGTCGAGCTCTTTCAGCTTCTGGAGGATCTTTCCCTCCATGAGAGGAGACGCACGCAGTCGCAGCTGAGGCCGGAACTCGAGCTCCACTTGCTCCGTGTCGTACATCACGCTGATGTCCTCGCGCTTCAGCCCGATCAGCTCCAGCTCTCCAACAACCTTGTTGATCCGCTTTTTCAGAGCCTTGTACTGGATCGCTTTCTGCTTCCACTCCTCGGGCACCTCATCCTCCTGCAGCACTTGCTGGAACAACTTGGCAAACTTCATGTTGTATTCTGCAGTGTCTCACTTAGGCATGGTCAGAAAGAACGCGAATGGGGACAGAGATCCAGAGTGGCTGCTCTGGTGGGAGGAAGATGTGTATAGGGACGGGGGATGGCCAATACCGACTGTAAAGTGGTGAAGCATGTGCTAACAATTTCCTCTTTTCTCTGTTAAATTTTCAAATCTGATTTTTCACTCATTTTTATTTATTTTTTTTTTTTTCATTTATTTCTCAAACACATGTCTGAAAAATTAATTGACCAGACCTGACTTATCTAGCAAGTATCGGCAGAATTTACTACTTCCTGAACCTCCTGGACTCTCTATCGCCAGAAACCCGCTCACAGTAAACGGCTCCCTCTAATACTACAAAAATCCATTTCAGCTAGCTAGACTAGTTACCCCAACCGGCCGTGCTGGTTGTCTCCTATTTCTTCTTCTTGAAAAGTCCGCCCGCAGTGTTCAACACCTTACCACCAACCTTGCCGGCAGTGCCAAGAACCTTGCCCGTGCCGTCGAGTCCCGTTCCCAGGACCTTTCCGGCGCCGTCAATAGCCGAACCTCCAATGTTGGGCAGCCCCTTCTCAGTGCTCAACAGGGTCAAGTATGCCGACTTGAACTGGCAGGCAATCATAATCTCACCGGCAGGCTTGCCGTCGTCGTCCACCAGATTCAAGGTGAACTCCTGCAATTGCTCGCTGAACGGGTTCACCTCGCTCAGAGAGAAGTTGACCTCACCCAGCTTGTCATCCTGCTCCAGTCCCAGATCCCAGTCGTTCACCTTCAGTCTCAAGACGGAGCTCACTCTGCTGCTCACCTCAAGCTCGGTCTCCTGGTTCCACTCGGGGGCCAGCGTCTTCTTGATCGTCTTCGTCTTGAACACCTCCTCGCCGTTCAGGTAAACCTTTGTGAACGGGTCCGACTTACCATTCGAGTCGGCAGCAGGCAGATCGCTGGCTCTCAAAACCTTCAGAACCATCTTACCCGAGTTCCCGATCGAGTCCGCCTCCGGAAGAGACTTCATGATCACAGGAATCCATCTGGTTTGCAGTCTCACTTCGATTCCGTTCGACAGTCTCAGCGGCTGCGGACTGTCGTAAGTGGCCTGGATCAGGTGCCAGGTCGGCAAAGTGAGCTCGCCAATTGACTCCTTGAGCAAGTTGCTGCCCTTCTTCTCGACAAACTTGACAGTAGCAACAGAGTAGCTCAGCTCTTTCACCATGGCCTCGCCAGTGCTGTTCACAACGTTGTTCCGAGACGAAAGCTTGCTCGACTCAAACGAGGCATAACCGCTCTTGTCAAAGAAAACCTGCAAATACCCGTCTTTTGGGAACCTTCCGTCCAACACAGTGAACACGCACACACCCGAATTGTACTCAGGAACCTTGGCAAGAGCAAGGTCCAACTTAGGCTTGGAATCTTCCTCATCCTCGTTCCCTTCAGGCTCGGTCTTTTCCGTCTTCTCAGGGTTCTCCTTCTTCTCCAGCAGAGCCTCCTGTTTCTTTTTCTCTGCCCTCTTCTTGTCCATGATGTCGTCAGGAGTCATCACTGGCAAAATCGGGAAGAACGACATGCCGTACGTGACAGTTCCCTTGGCGCCCTTCTTCTTGTGCACCAAACGACCCTCCTGGATCTCGCCAACAGTCTCGATGGCCTCTCCCTTGTCGTTGAAGTCGATGAACTCGTTCAGTCTCACTTGGAACGAACCAAGAGTTCTGTCCGGAGTGTTTCTCTGGACATCCATAGCCTCGATCGTGATTCTCTGGTTTGGAGACGTAATCGGCACATACAAAGCCTGGTGATACACAGGGTCGACCGTAGAGTCCTTAGTAAGCGTTCTGGTTCTCTCGATACCGTTCACCATGATACGGATATATGGGTCCACCACACCAATCTTCTCGAGGTTGATGAGGTTCTGGGCCTTCTGGATATCGAAACGAACCACTCCGAATGGATCGGTGTAGCCAACAGAGCCCTTGGCACCCGTCATCTCGACAGAGCTCCACTTACCGGACATCTTGACCTCGCCAAGTCCTTTAGCAAGTTGCATCCACTCGTTACCAACATAAGATGCATCGATGATGTCGGTGAGTCTGAAAGTGGACGAGCCGACAATCTTCTTCTGCTTCGAGGTGTCTCTCAGAACAACACGAACCTTGGCCTTGGACCGATTGGTGATGATCTCGTCGAGAGCAAGATTCCACGAGGCCTCTTTGCTCTTCTTGACCACGCCAGAGGTCTGCTTGAGCTCGCCGTTCAAGTACAATTCGGCAAAGATCGACTCTGGCTTGGTCTCGTCCGCGCTGTAGGCACGGGCTCCAGACAGGGCCACGTGAGCCACACCGGTGTTGAGGTCTGGAGGAGCACTGTACGAGCCGTCGGGCAGCTGCGAGCCCTGCAGAGTCTTCATGAACTTGAGGTCAAACACAACTTCACCAGCAGGCTTGTTGTTTCTGAGGATCGGCAGCTTGATGTCTTTGAGCTGGCCCTCGTTCAAAATGTTCTCCAGATCGTACAGCACAGCACCCATCATCTTGTCCTTTCTACCGTCGCTCTCGTTCTCGTCGTACAGGATGATCGAGAGTGGCTCCGAGGACGTCTTGAGCATCACGTTGACACGTTGGTTCCACACAGGATCCATGGTGTCCGGCTTGACCTCGGTCTTGGCCAAGACTTGACCGCCAAAGCCGAACGTCAGGTACGGATCGATCGTGTTGTTGAAAGTGTCTGCAGCCTTCAAGCCCGAAGCGTGCTTGACGTTGATCTCGAGCACTCCAAGGGCTCCGTCCGCACCGTTTCCGGACAAGAGCTGCTCCAAGTTGAGCTGGAAGGATAGTGGGTCAAAGGCAATTGGACCCGCAAACTTCTTCACCATTTCGTGAATGAACATAAACAGACCTGGGATGTTGAGAAGCTCAAAAGCAAAGATCGAGTTTCCGCCAATCGGTTTGCACACAAAGTCAAAGTGTGGCGCCTCCATCAGAGACACATTGACGGTCTGGATGTGCGGAAAGTTGCTCATCATCCTCAATCTGACTCTCACTTTAGCTTGGAAAGCCACGTCGGTGACAACAACCGGAATCGTCAAACCAAACATCTTGGCTTTCACCACAATCTCCTGGTTGACTCTGTTCTTCACCTGCTTGACAGTGGAGTCGTCCAACGCGTTAGGAATGAACGAAACCCACCAGTCCATGACAGTCACGTCATCAGAGGTTCTGTCCAAAGTGCGCACCTTGTCGATCCGGGGCGGCTTGGTACCCACAGTCAGCGTGTGGATCCACAGTTGCTTGACAAAGGCTGGCAAGGGCAGCTCAGCCATGATCTGATTGGCCTGGTCGCACACCATCTGCGACACTGATGGCTCGAGGAATATCCAGTACTTGTCAAGGAAGACGTTGAGCCAGTCCATCGACTCGAAATCGTCCTCAATGTGGTTCACAGAAAACTCTCTCTGAGCCGCAAGACGGAGACCGAGTCTGTATTTACGGATCGAGGCTCTGTAGTAGACAGAAGAGGCGAGGGTGACAAAGAACACCGGCCCAATCGAGAATCTCAGCCATCCCAAGAACCACGACAGAAATCCTCCTAAAATGACGATTCCCACGGTGTGATACCAGTCTCCGTAAGCAATTTCCGGCAGATAGTTGTCCAGAAAGGTGGATCGGGTCAGCAAGTCCATGATCTCGTCCTGAGGCGTCAGGGTGTCGCTGTGCTCCCACCCAGCGACCTCTTTCCATCCTCTGAAAGCAGCCTCATGGGGCTTTCTCTTGGCCTCTTCGAGCTTTTTGCGCTCATCAAGGGCCGCCTTGTCAATGGACTTGCTCACTGGACCATTGAGGTCGAGAACGTGCAACGAGGCCTTCTCTGTGGTCTTTTGAGAGCTCAAATCGGTCTAAAGGAGTGTTAGTGGGGCGCAATGAAGCAGGGTTGATCCGAGCAAAGAGAGGAGAAGCGACACCCGAATCGGGCAAATTCTCTGCCTCCCCGCCATACATACCTGTGACATGGTGTGTGCGTGATTGCGGCACTCAATTCACGTTGCTGAAGTCAATTGGGCAGAAAAGAGCTGTATACAAAGCAAAACAAACATGAATTGGAAAAACAAAATTCGCTACAAGCAAAATTCGCTACAACAAATTCCAACACGAATTTCTCGTGGCAGAATTTGCTTGCCAGAAATTCTGAATAATTTCACTAGCGAATTTGGTGCTGGTGAAATTTGCTTGGACAATAATACAACAAGAAGGAAGATGCAGTTGCAGTTGCAGTGTGCAGAGCGCAGGAACGCTGGAGTTTCCAAGCATGTGGCGCACCGAACTTGGAACCCCGAGTGATGCGAAGACACATTGGGGGCCTCGAATTGATGGCCATCTACGCTCGATTGGTTTTAATTGACTGGGGCGCTCTAATATCTCTGGACACCTCTACAGACTGCTCGCTTTGGTTGTCGTTTGTTTGTAGTCCGTCTGTCTGCTTAGAATCTTCATGTAATATTTTCGGTGATCGGACACCAGCTGGACGCAAGAAAAATGTTGCTCGCGAGGAGCTGCACCAGCCACGTGTGGCGCACGCCATACGGCAGCGCCTCCAAGAGACGCTGCAAAGGATGAGGTGCGATGGTCGGGGCACAACCCCATTCTGCAGTTTCCACATGCCTCTCTATTTACTCAACACGCCTAGTCCCGGTCGAAAGCTTGTGCCTTTCTCGTGCTTCCCTTTCTCTGTTCCGCTGCGCCACATCCTTATCTTGTCACATCTCTGCTCTGGTCATGTGATCTCCGCGCACTGCAAACAGATTAACTTTGTGCATCTGCAAAAAAAGCACCATCATGATTTCAACCCCAAGTGCTTTCCAGCTTCTACCTACGAGCCAAAAGTCCGGTTCCCCCAGTACAAACTGTTGATCTCTCTCACACCATTACATCAATCACGCTTCCCATAACCAACGCGCTGGTGCGCGATTGAATAGTCTCATAGACCCAAACAGTACACACACCACCATCCCCAACTGCTCCCCGCCCAAGCCCTCTGTGATGCCACAAACAACAAGAGTCAGAACCGCGTGCCAGAAATGCCGGTCTCTCAAACACAAGTGTGACTTCAAGTACCCAAAATGCTCTCGTTGCACCAGAGCCAAAATCGAGTGTCTTGTCGAGGATCCAATCTCTCGAGAGCTCAAGCCCAGAGACTCGTATAGCTCGCAGTATCCAAGGCCTGTGAAGCCAGGCCAGATCTCCGGGGTTGCACCAAAAGATTCCATGGCCTCTGGCAACTCCAACGAGCCCTCCAGCTCCTCCCATGACCCCCACGTTGTCCCGCGATCCATCCTCCCCAACAGTTCCGCTCTCCCGAGAACTGCTCGACCTCGGCCGCTGGAATCAGGCCTCCACTCCACTTTCTCGCTTCTTTGGGGCTTCTTGTTTACCAGAACGTCCAACGTGAACGAGATCTCGATGTTCGGCAAAGGTTTTGTGCGACAAGACTCGAATTCTCCAGCCCCTTCCTTTGTCGCTAGACTGCCCAATAAAGCCCTCTTGACGCTCATGGTGGACGACTACTTCAAGTACTCGTGGACACAGTACCCGATTCTGCACAACGACAATACAAGCAAACACAAAGCGTCGCTCATCATGGACAGGCTCGAAATGCTGCCGACGGAAAACATCTCGGACTCTGAATACACCGAGATCCTGCTCGAAAACTTCAATTCATTCGACTTGTTTGTTCTCTACATAATCATGGCGATCGGCTCTGCTTTCAACGTTCAGCATGCAAACATTCCGGAATTGGCCGAGCGTCCCGCTTACACTGCCAAACAGTATTTCCAGACGGCAACAGTCTTCTTCAACAGATTCACCAGATTCGACATCCCAAACTACTCAGTCACCTCGTTTGTGGAAGCAGACAACATCCAGCTCAAGACCATGCAATGCCTGCTGCTTATTGCGTCATTTGGCCTCATGGAGCCCGTTTCCCCCGGGATATGGTACGTAGTGTCCACGGCCGTGACTCTGGCAATCGACATATCTTTGCACGAAGAGTCTGAAATTACAAAATTGGAGACTTTCTACAGCGCCAGACTGCCCCAGAAATCCGTATCCGACTTCAAAGAACACAACTTTGACGAATTGAGCTGCTACAACTACAACAGGATCCATCGATGTGTCTTTTGGAGCTGCTATTCGCTTGAAAGGCAGATCTGCTGCTACGTGGATCGGCCGTTTCTGCTCTCGGACGTTGACATCAGCACAAAGTGCGAATTTCCAGACTCCCCGAGCTTTGTTCTCCCGCAGTACTTCATCAGACTCAGGAAAATGCAGAGCTACATTCAGCAGGTGGTTCGTTCCAGAAAAAGCTCGCTTCTCGCCCACCAGTACCCGCCAGAGTTTAGTGTGAATGCTCATCTCGAGCTGAACCAGCTTGTGTCGGAGTTTTTGGACGCGCATGGACTTGTTTGGGAGCAAAACGTGAGAGAGTCGTTTTTGTTCTTGCGAGACTTTGTCACTCTGAACTACTACTTCCTGCTCCAAACCCTCTACAAGCCAACCTACCAGTCCTCCCAGTCCAGTCACAACGACCCGATGATGCTCCTGGAAATCTCGTGCCGCATCATTTCCATCTACAACAAGCTTCTGGCCATGAACAAGATCAACTACAAGTACCTTTCTGTTCACTCGATACACCGCTCTGGAATAGGAATCTTGTACACGATCATCAACTCGAAAAAACTGTGTCTGGACGGCTATATTCTCAGCTTTGTAGATCATGAGATCAGAACAATACTCGCCATGCTTGAAGTCCTACGCATAGACTGTCCGCCAGCGGCCTTGGTGCATGATACCATTGTCAAGATGTACACAAACACCAGGAACCTCATCATGAGAAGGCAGGCAGAGGCGAGGAATTCGGGAGCAGCGAGCTCTTGTGATCATGATTTTCTCAACTTCACCAAGTCCCCTGCAGACATCAACGACGTGATCATCAAACCCAGCCCCAGAATGTCACGAGACGCCAACAATTCAATCAATTTCGGCGAATTCCTTACCAATGTGATGGACAAACAAGAAATCAATGATATTGTCCAGAAAAGCTTTGCAAACAATTACCACTCCGTCTCTCCGGCCGCCCATGGTATTGCGATCCCATCACCGGCTGGCAGCAGCAGTGGTGGCAGCAACATTGCCAACTTGATCCATATGGAACCTGTGCATGGGAAGAGGGTTGCACAGGATATCACAGATATTAATCAGGTTTGGAATATGTTGTTTGATCAGCCTTTTGACTTGAAGGATGTGATGTTGTCTGGGGGGCAGAAGGGATAACTTGAACTGACGAGTGACGCGAGAGGTTGACTCCGAGTGAGGAAAAAATGATAGAATGAAGCGAGGAAGAACCAACATATCAAAGGTTCACGGACGGTGCCAAGAAGCGATTCTTTAGCAACGCTTTCTGAGTTGAAACCGTTCTACGTTCCACTCACGCTCGTCACACGATCGGCGACAAAACTTCTGCTTCCTGCCCTTGCAGGTGCACTACACCGCCAGATCACTTTCTCTGGTGCCTCAAGACGTTCCTGTGTACGGGAATTCCCAGTTTACTGTCGAAAAGCAGTCACGCTGGTGATTGAGAAAATGCGACTGTATTTCTTGTGACCTTACATTGGATTACCTACTTGCACCTTTGGGTTATCTATCTGGCTCGTCGTTGAATCACCTGAGCGCCATCACGTGATCTTTCGAGGTCCAGTTCACTCACTTTGAGGCATCCACTTTATCATACTATATGGAGGCCCTCGCAGCCCTGGTTCTTGGTCATACGTGATGACTCAGATAACGAAGGGGTATCAAGAAAACTTCATCATTATGCATTCAGGTACATCAGGTATCAACGCTCGTGGCTGCAGCAATGCCGTTTTGGACCTGCCAACAAACCGTGCTACAGGCTCAGAGAAAACACCACCATATCAACAGAAACAGCTCGTCACACGCGTCATTCAATATTAACATACTTATTCAATCTCCTCTCCAGAACCTCCACAGTATCTCCCACGCAAATATCATATCCATGCTGGACCTGGACAGCAGTAACACCCAAGAAAGAAAGGTACAGATTACCTAGGTCCACTCTTCTGTATTTGGCCAGGGTTTTGGATACCCTGCTGTGCTTGTCGATTTCCCCGGTCAAAGGATCAATATTCGGAATGGAGCACCGAGGACACTTGGCTGCAACAAACCAGTCTTTGCTGCCTGCAATTCGGAATTTGTACCATTCGTCGATATCGTAGGGTTTTTCAACACCATCGAGAACGATGTTGGGTCTGAAATTGGCAGTAGCCACTTTTGGAGGCGACTCAGTGGCCCCGAAATGCCTTTCAATCTGCACATTGACGTCCTCGATGTCTCTGCGGGTCATCAACAGAATTGGGTAGTAGTCTTGAAACTGCGTGACTCTGAAAGAAGGGTGCGAACCGGGTGTGAATCCCTTCTCCTTAGTCAGATTTGGCGGCGAATTGCTCCGTACAAGCTTGCCACTTCGAGTATAGAGCAGCTTTATGTCACTGGGAAGACCCAAGACTTCGAGGAAGGGGCCAATAGAAAGTTTGTCAAGCACCAAAGAGTTGAAATCGATATCCCAGAGCGTGACAGGCTCATCATGGAGACTCGTCATCTGCTCCAGATACTCGCCAGTGACCGTTTTTGGTACGCTGAAATAATCCACTCCTTTGTAGCTAACAACAAAACAATCGTTTTCCAGCCGCAGTTTCACTAGACACATCTGTGGATACTCACGCAGCGTGACTGGCGCGTACTTGCCTTTTTTCGAGTCGTAATGCCCAAACGCGTACATACGGTCAGATTCTAGACCATGTTCAGCGATGGTCCATTTAGAGACACTGAGTCCGGGAATGGACTTGATTGGATACACATGAATCTCTGAGATATAAGAATGGGAATTGTTTGCCCATGACAGCACAGAGTTTATTTTGTAGGTCAAGTTCACTATACTCCGCAGAAAACTGAGATCATAGTTTTTGATTTTGTGCTGATTTTGCGTCAGGTGGAGTCGGTAATGTTTGACCACCCCAGTCACCAAGTTCAGCAGCAAAACCGGCGAGCTGACCGCCAAGAGCAGTTTGACAAGCATAATTGTGCGTACCCAACAAAGAAGAGCTCGCTAAACTTGGTAGCAATTCGGTACAATGGGCTCTCGAAAGATAAATTATTATTATTACATGATTCACTCATGAATGAATCATTCATGAATCGCGGTCACAAGGCTGTGCATTTTGCTGGTGTAAGGATGTAAAAATAATGAAAAAAAGGGGGAATCCTCACTTGGTTATTGATAACTCAATCATTACAACTCAACTCAGTGTCCTGGATACCGAAACAAGAATTTACAGATTGTATACACATAACGACGTGTAGAAAAGAATAGTAACAAGATGAATTTGTTCATTCCTCATGGATGGTGTCATCTGCGAGCTCCTTGTCATCCGAGGGTCCCCGATGGTCCAGAATAGACAGTTTTGACAGCTGCTGCCACGAGCTTTCCGTCAGCGAGCTAATCGTCGGACTCTGCGGCTGAGATACTGAGGAGTTAGTCGATGCAGTAGAAGAGGACGAGTATCTGCGAGCGGATGAGTTGGATTTGAAGCGGAACAGGCCCTGGCTCGCGTTAGAACTCGAGCCAGAGCCTCTCTTGTCTTTGAGCCTTGATTTCAACGGTCGCAAACTATGGCGCCCGAAATGAAGCCCTCGGTTGTGTTCTGTATGGGGCTGTTCGACTTTCACTGGGGCCATGGAGTCACCTTTCAGTGTATGCTTGAAGCCGAGAAATGACACTCTGTGAGTTCCTTCTGGCCGCAATTCGGGATTAGGAACACCACAGGGACCTTTGGCTGGTAGTCTTATGGGAGGAGGGAACGATTCTTGGTCTCTGTGATGGTCTCTGTCGGATTCTGTTTCTGTTTCAGTCCCTGTCTCTGTCTCCGTACCAGTTTCTGTTTCCGTTTGAGTCTCCACCTCCGACTCTGCCTCCCTAATAAACCTGCGGTACACATTTTGCTGTAATAGTGACATGATCTGCGATTTGGCAGCCGCTAATGTCTCCGGATGGTGATATTGCGGGCCTGGAGACATGTTTTCGGCCAGAAGCGCGTCTCTTACTTTGGCAGTCAAGTTGACTTGGTCTTGCGAGTCCTCCTTGACGTAGAAGTCGATTAGTTTGTGCCACAGTCGTTCGAGTTCGGGTCTTTTCGAGTCATCTGATTGTAAAATTTGGTGCTCCTGCACAGCCTTGTTCCTGTCTCTTGGTTGATGTTGCTTACAACAAAGGACATGGGATTCACCTGCAAACACCTTGTTCCAGAGCGTTTCGTAGCGGCTCAGGTCCGCAAGGAACAACAGATTCTCACTGCAATGTACGCTGGCAGTGTAGTTGTGGAAGCTCCGAGCGTCGAACGGAGGTTCTAAAACATTGCACCCGTCGCATCCACAGAGACAGCCAGAGTGAGAATCTGAGTAGACTAGTTGGTCGAGCGTTGGTATGGGCCTGCCGTGGCTGATATTTTGTACAGCCATTGTCCATGGCACAAGCCTGGGGAACGCAGGGTACGAGAAGGCGCGGGCTAAAGAGAACGAGTTGGTCCAAACTGGATCATAGTCATTCTGATTAGACTAGATATTTTCAATGAGAAACTAATTTTGTGGCTGGAGAAGAAAAAATACAGTTTTAGATGGCCAAGTTACCCGGTCGTATGCAGGAAAGACAGCTGCCACGCCTGCTGCCCCGCGGCGCGAGTTATTGCGCAACATCGGCTAGTGGCGGGCGCGGTGGCTGGCAGTTAAAGTTTTTCCTCGCCGTTTTGTTTAGCCGTTTTAGCGGCGTGCGGCCGTTTTAGGTCGTATTATGTCTATTCTGGTGGCACTTTCTGGGGGGGGGGGGAAATTTTTAGGGCTTCCCCGGAGAATCCGGGCGATAAGGATTGGCTAAGTGGCTGAAAAGAGGAGAGATAAAAAAAATATTTATTACTTATGCCATGATTAACGATTCCTGTGGCTACATGTGCTCAAATTGTTTTCAGAGTCGTTAAAAGCCAGTCGGATAGCCTGGATTCCAGTTACATATACACAAGCTGCATCTCATAAGTCACTACTGCGTGCGTTACTGCTGAAAGAACCCCCGCTTCCCCCTCTGTGCTCTCAATAACGAGTCATCATTACCGCTAGAGCCACTGTCCAATGAACAATCTTTCTCCTAACAGTTCAAGCGACAGCACGGGAGCACGAAATGGATCCCCGGTGTGCAAGGAGGCGCGCTCGGGGTCCACAGGGCCCGCAGACCACGCAGATGAGACACAGTTGTGCACAGAAGTGCCGATGCTCACCCCAACGTTGGGGCCTCAAGATCCTGGCCCTGCAGCTCTGATGGCACTCTCGCCAACACCTTCGGAAGCCACGTCCATTTCGCTTTCACTTTCGTCCCCACCGCTCACGCCGCCTGCCAGAGTGATCAAAAGGCTCACCCCTTTGGGCAAGTTCAGCCCCAAACGCAGAAGTGTATCGCTTGATGAGGATCTACACGACCACCACCAGCGCAGACTAGATCTTCTGGACAAAAAAATCACCAGAGTGTCTTCTTACACCGAATCCATTTTCATCAAAGTCAACAACGTCAACTCGCAAAAGGGCCACAGAAGAGAGAAGTTTATGAAAAAACTCGATAAAGCCGCCAGAAACAAGCAGCAGTACGTTGATAAAAAAAGGCTTATTGCTTCGAATACGATCCGATCAATCTGTTCCTCAGGATCCTCGCAGTCACATGACCAGGAAATGCCTGATTTCTCGCCCCCACAACTGCCAATGCCCTCCCATCAAGACCCTGGCTACGTTTTTCCAGAAAGTTTCCATAGCATTAGCTCGCTCTCTGTATGGGAGAACTTCCAAAGGCTCGAGATCGTCAACAAAATTCCAGATTCTATTGCCATCATGACCGTCGAAACAGTGTACAAGTTCATAAACTCGAAGGAAATTATCAACTTGATGACATCGCTGTTTGAGGACATTGGTGTCTCTATGAGCGGCTTCGACCCGCATCTTTCCGCAAGATGCTTCCTATTTGGTCTCGCCATCCTGGTGGAGAAAGACAAGTTTGAGAAGTACAATCGCAAGCCGATTTACAGCATCAAGCTGAATGCGAGCCAGGATTTTCTTTCAAAATCCATCAAAGACTTCCCATACTTGAAGCAGCACCATTTGGATGACGGTTACTACGACTTCTTGCTGGATGAGCTGCATACATATGCTTTGAATGTTTGGAGAAGTTTCAAGGGTCTTGTGGCTCAATGCGGCTCGGATTTTGACCGATTTTCTTTCCGAGAGATGTTTATCAACTACTATTATCCGACATTTCAAGTTTTCAAGTTCAACCACTGGTTCCGAAGTCTGGCTTCTCTGTCCAAGTCAAGCGAGTCCCTTACCAAGCATCTGAGATTTCTGCGCTCGATGCGCTCCATCACCCAAGAGACAGATGTCATAATTAACGAGTACAAGTCCATGATTCAAAAGAGCGAGCTTTTCATCAAGGATAATAAGGAGCAGTTCACAAAGCTGAAATCCGAGGATCGATACTTTGATATGGCTATGATCGAGAAGACTGAGCTTGAAATCTCCGCCAAACATAGATCGGTGGTACTTTCTGGTTCGTTGACAGATGATAATCCGTTGATCTCGGCCCCTTCTACAACTTCCAAAACGAGGCTAGCAGATATCACCCAGATTTCTCAAAGCCGACCTGTATCGCTTGTCCCGCCGACTTTCTCCATTGACAACTGGCGCAAGTTTCTTTTCAAAGTGCTTCTAGACTATCGCAATCAAAAGATGCAACTCAAGCTGAAGGCCGGCAAGACTCCTGTGTTTTTCAAGGAGATTCGTTCAAGTCCGCTGTCTTCTGCCACCGAAGAAAACAGGCTCAAGGAACATATCGAAACCCAGGTGCAACCAGATATAGAGGCGATTCGCAGTTGGTTAGGTTTGAAAACATACAATGAAGGCTGTATCGAGGCCATCGAGAGACTTTCGTATCTGGACTCTGTTCAAAAAATGATGGTGGACGTTGTGCAGATGGTGGAGCGCTGTTTCTACGCGATGTTCATTGTCATGGAGGACTCATCCAAAACTGTCAACTTGGTCTTTCCAAGCGCGGCGTCTCATCGCAACGAAAGCATTCCGATCATTTCATTCTTGTCGGACTCAGTGCTCGTTCTGAACAAGTTGCAAAACGGTAAGTTGAGTCTGAGCAAATACTTTGAAATGGTGTTGAGCCTTCTGATCAAGGAGACTCCTGATTTCCTGAGGTATGAGGCCGAAGACTTGCTTGAATCGCTAAATCAGATCGACAAGGGCTTTGTACAAACGTTTGTGGAATTTATCAAGGACTGTATGATATTTGGCATGAACAGTTGCATTCGAAACTGCCTCAAATTTATTGGCGAGAACATCATTGAATTCGAAAGGGAAATGTTTGATTATAATCATTCGAGTTGCCAGGTTTCGATAAATTTGAGATTCCCAAATCTTTTCAGACTCATGGTGACTCACAAGCAAACGCAATTTGACACTGAAAACGAGAGCTTACGGTTCAGGGTCTACCATTACTACAACAGACTGTTCGCTGATTTTCTTTGTTGTTCAAGCACATCGAAGCGGTTTGAGGTTCCTGAGCATTTGGGCAGTGTCTCGATCCAGTTCATGGAGCTGAGCAACCAAGTTAAGTGTCTGGTTACACTTCAGTCGCTCTCTATCATATTGATGAGCTCTTTGGGATCCAACACGATACGGCTTCCACAGCAAATGTCTAAAAATCTGCGAAACCTTGAGAATAAGTCACAGCAGAATCTGGTGAACTTCAGCAGACTTCTGGTGGAGTTGGACGGATTCCTCACAACTTATTTCGAGCACACAGAATCCAATAGGTTTACGCCCTTTTTCAAGCAAGAAATTTTCAAGATTGTCTGTACCAATGCCAGAGAGAGACTGGCGTCGCTAGATTGTGGGTTATCGGACTCTGATATCCATGGAATCGTGGAGGAGAACTTTGACCTGAAGAATCTGAGTGGCTTGATTGAACAAGTGGAGAGAGTCAGTATTGGTTCGACCAACGTCAATTCGCTCAAAACAATCTACATCAACTCGATGGCTGACATCATTTTCAACGAGATGATCAACCGAGGGAGGATTGTTTCTGACGATCAGCCTCAAAGTGTGGAAGTCTGTGCTGAGATCAGCTCGGGTATGATGCGCAACCAGATGCGACAGACGCTCGACTCAATGTACAACAAGTTCTATTCGGTGGACCTGATCACAGACAAGCTGCAGGCTGTTGTCGACGGGTACTATTCAGTGTACAACTTGTGTGTAGAGGTCCATTACGCTTCGCTGTGCCACTCTTACAGGGAATTTGGAGAAATGGTAGAGTTTGGACTTTTTGACAACAGCGGAAGGTATGGCGATCCTAATTTTTGAGGAGGACTGAGCAGCTTCTGAAGCCTATGAACAGCTAGATAGCTGCTGTATGTTGTTACGGTGTTATCATGCGAACGTGCTTTTTGAGTAGCCAAACTAGCCTGACAATGCGCAATTATTGGTTACCGGTCACTCCTATCCAATTCTGGGATGTGAGTTCTGACAGATGTTTTTGGGATAGCCGCTGTACAGTGGCGTGTGTTTCCCATAGATTTTCTATTTATGTTGCGATGCATTCGGCGAGCTTCACCGTTACCTCTTTTGTAATCAAGCCACGGACGCAAATTTTCGAAACGGGAGAAGCGTACGATGCAGAGCAAGATAGGGGAAACCTGTTGAGGGTTTTGTGATACAACCGGACGAGGTGCGATTACAATAGATCAAAGCAGGCGGTTGTATTTCTCAGCCAGCATGATTTTATCAGTTTACATTAGATAGCACTCTGCAGTCGATTTAGATCTTTTCATAATCAGACGGAGCGAGTAGTAATGGTGCAGGGGAGGATGGGTGAACGGGCGTGCTTTGTAGATTTGATTGTCGCATGGAACTTTACCATGCCAATAGTGGCACCAAAAATTTGCTCTCACAAAAATACAAAAGCTTCTGTTGCATGGAGAACATGTGTTTTGTTTCTGCCGTGTGGGATTACCGACGCAATTCCGTGTGCTGCCAGATACAACTTCTACGGTACAATCTGGGTAAAAGAAGTCAAACGTGTAGAACGCGAAGGCGAGCCGTTTTGAGTAAATTGAATACGGCCAATCATGTGAAATAGGCGTTTTGGTAGCCACAGACACGGCTGGTACAAACTCCCAAAAACATTATTTCTCAGTGTAGACAGACCCCTGAGTTTTTGATTTTCGTAAAGACCCCCAAAAACACGCAATCCGATTGCTGGAAGTACCGGGTCGTTGATGCATACGCATCTCGTACAGAAGACGTATCCCCGTAGGTAATACTATTCTTTCCTGCATGGCGGCAGAAGTCTAAAAATTTGGCTGTGAAGAAATTACGTATACTGGTTGAACAAGCCGCGGCTAGATCACCCTATGAAGTGAGAGGTTTCGGTCTGTGATTCTCAGAATCCAATCGGGAGGCTTGACTGCTGTGTAAAAGCCCAAGTCAAAAAGTTGGCCAAGACATTTATATAATCGGACACGTATTGTTTGACAGCTTGCCGAGCAAAAAATGTTGACGCACATGAACCGGCACTTTGCACCTTGCACTATATCGCGGCTAGGGCTCTTTGAGTCATCCAGCCCTCTGCTTCTACGGGAAAATACGTCAAATCAGTTCTAAGTAGCCCTCGATGCATTATTTTCGGCTTAATTCCTATGTTTTGGCCGCCTTGCTGGCCCAGACTCTGTTTGAGCGGCTTTTTTCAGCAAAGTTGACCCTGACGCTGGCGCGGCTAGGCGAGCTACTTTAATTCAGCCATGATAGGTCGGGTAAATCATGCCGGGGAAAAAGACCAGGGGCCCGATCTGATCACCCTGCCAAAACACTGATCTCAGGGAAGTGGACCTCGCTAGCGAACGCCTCGAAACTAACGAGCTTGGGATTGCGTGCTAATTGTAGACATCTTTCAACATTGAAACGTGCATGCACAAATTCGGTCCGCGCTTTCCTTTTCGGGTGAAAATTTGAAGTGAATGCAGAATGATTCTGTCACATACATCGCGATGAATCTGCAGGATATTTTTACCTGCGTTCTGCTGCATACGAACAAAGCCGTACTGTTCAGCCAACGGAATGGCAAGCACAATCGGGCCTGCGGTGCTGGTGAGGACAATTCAAGAATCACAGTCGCTGGACTCAATGCCAAGAGCGATGCTGATTCGACAGCAACCAATAACCCGTCTGAATTCCGGGCGGCTCGCGCATGATCCTCTCCGCCTCTGTGTCGTTTGCATGCCGTCTGTAGTGCAAGTACCAGCCCGTAACATTGCCTTGCGTGGACCGCATCGCATTCTGTGCATACTACCTGCCCGATGATCACGGCATCTCAGGGTAAAATCGAACTTTCCCCACTTTTTGGGTTTTTCCCGTCTACAGCGAATGTCCATGTTGAAAATCGTGGCACAAGATCGCGAACAAAAATTGGTAGCAACGCTGTTTGTGCTTACATCAGTCCAATTATTGATATCATTAGCTAGTGTTATAACATATTATGAACTATCTTTTGAAACTAGAAATTCCAAACAGTAAGCAGGTACGTACAAAAATCCCCAAGCAGTGAGCAGGGACGTCGTGGCGGGGCCCATTCGTAAATTCTCTTGTAGAAGTCGTCGCCAGCAAGAAAATGTAATTAGCCAGACAAGAGGAGACCAACGGTATATTCAAAGCAGCCTCCTAGCGGCGGAAAGTGTAAAGCGTGCGTTGCAAAGGATTCCGGAATCCTTGCTCGAGTCAACAATCACCAAGTGGTCAGATCCATTACTCTTCAACTTTGTAGTCAACCACTCCCCTCAGGATTTTGATTGTGCCAAACCATTCGTGCTTCATCTCGTCAGGGTTATAGTAGTTATTCTTCGACCTGTTTCTGCGCTCACTTCCTGGCACAGGCCATCTGCAACGGATCATCAGCCGGGAACATTCCGAACAAGTGGGACGGGTCTCGCAGCACTTCTTCTTTCTTCTGCGGCATGTCAGGCATCCGTTTCTAGATCTCTTGGACTTTTCCCCAGTTTGACCGGGGCTGGAGCTCGTCGATGACTTTTTGCTCTCAGTAGGAGAAACGCACTGCTGCAGTTTTGGACTGGTGTCAACTTCAGATTTCCTGACTAATTTGTAAGTGCGCGTCTCCATGTCGTAGACCATCCGCTCGGCATCGTCCTGATCGTTTTTAGACTTGTTGAAGTCATGCTGGTCACCGCTGCTGAATCTTCTTCTTTGGGCGTTGGACACATCCATCACATCAAGCCCTGACATGTACTTGGCACGCTTGTACGGATCGATCGTAGGTTGCTGGAAAGAAGGAGCAAAAGAAATGCTGGGAGAGTACGAGCTGCCGGCTCCGGTACCTTGGCCATCGTCGCCGCTGGGGTAGCTGTACTTGTAACTGTAGTTACTAGCGATGCCACCGGGAGCAGCTTGAGGATTTTGATAGCTGCCGCTGCTACTGGGTTGCATCGGGTATTCGAACATGAGCATCACGTTGGGGTTGTTAGGATGGTTCGAAACAGCAGGATGGGACTCAGGAACTGGCGGGGCCTGTATGTGGTGTCCCAGACCAGTCTCTGGCTGACTCTGCAGGTGGCCTAATCTGTTGTGATCAAACTTGAGAGCGCCCCCTCTTAGAAGGTTGGAAGCAGGGCCTTGAGCGTCCATGGTGATGATGGCCACGATATTAGTAACAATTTGAGACGGTCGAGCAAATTCCCGGGACGGATGAAGTTTCTTGAAGTAACAAGCTAAGGGTCCAAAGAACACGTTTGGGATTGCCAAATTCACACCTGTACGATCCAACGGGATCAAAAAAGAATTCCGAGCCTCTTTATAACCTGTGCCTGGTCAGCCATAGTAATCGTTTTACGTCTGATAACCAGATAATTTGTCTTTTGTGCATGACAGTGCCGACCTTGACAACTCCTATTATCCACTATGTTGACTCTCGCGATTAGCTAGCCAGCAAAGACTGAGGCAGGTGAGTCTCCCCAACGTCGTGTCTCTTCCTTCCATTCAAGAGTCCATGCATAATACCAACGCAGAGAAGATGCATTGCTGCAGCCTAGATTCTGCAGTGTGCACACGACGCTATTTTATTCTAAAGGCGGCTGCACCGTTTCTTTTTCGACGCCGCGTCGCGCAAAGTACATCAAAAGAAGCGCTAGTGCGATTTTGCGCGGGAATTGCAGATAGACCACTTCCTAGACCATGCAAGAAACTGTAAAGAAGCTGACTCAGATGGAGGATTCCTGCAACAATCCCTGGCTCACTAGACGTAGTCCAGCATGAAAAGTACTGAGAAGGGCACACCTTGGAACGTGGCCTACATAAAAGAAACAACGCGAGCAATATCTCTACTCGAGAACCGTCTGCCAAAACCGCGTCAGTCTCTGCCACCGCGCCTACCGTGATGGAAACGGTCTGTTTAGTCAAAAGCAACGGTAATTGCGACAACGTTATTTCCGGCTGTGCCCAATAAGCTGGGGTGAATTACCATCTCGTAAAAACACTCGCTTATGCGTTGCGGGTCCCTCTCCAGTTTTTAGGTTATCAGCGCCACCACCTCAGTCAGGCGCAATCAAGTTACAACAACTTACCGCATTGGCTCCCCCGTTTTTTGATGAGCAACTTCTTAACTTGACGCAAAATCAAATGGCAAAGCATAAAGTGAAGTCAGTCCAATTTCGCAATTTTGCGACGCGTCGAAAATATTCCGCGACGCGTAAACTCAGCATTAGATTTTTCATCAACAGACTTTCGAAAATGTAAACTATGTAGGTTAGTCTACCAGCTGCCTGGGCTCTATTCAAATTTGCCCTGTTACTGTACTCCACTACCACCGGCGCCTAGTTCCAGGTCACCCTTACAGCCTCCGAAATGCCTTCAGACATCTCTCGCGACTTGCAATCGTCGATCAGATCGCTGCAGCACTCGATTGGATTCTTGAACGCGGCAATCGAGCCTTTGAGCCAGGTCACAGCAGACACCGCGACGTACGAGGAAGTGCTCAAAACAAGAGCTGTTTTCGACGTGGTTCAAGAATCGAATGTCCAGCGTAAATCAGAGAGCGTCAAGGCATTTGTCGAGCCACGTCTCCAGCGTGACTACGAGCTTCTGCAGGAGATCATGAGAGACTCGAGCAACAAGCAGGATCGCATATACAAACAGATTCATCCTCTGGAAAAGAAACTCGAAAGAGCCAGAAGCCAGCAAGTAGGGATGAAAACTAGAGTCCAGAAAGTGAGAGGGTCGAAAGACGAAATCGCCAAACTCAACAGTTTGCGGGCCAAACGTTTGAAGTTGCTATATGAGAAAAATAGACATGCAGAAACCTAGAGCCTCTTTACACACAATCTCTCAAATTTTCGGCTATTTTACCCACACTTTTCTCCAGGCTCTCGAGCTTGATGCTGATCGAGAGCAGAACCGGGTCCGAAGTCACCACATCGCATGACTCTTGGATGGTCACTACCACTGGATTTCCTTCATTATCGACATACGTGATCGACTCCTCGAGATACTTGCTAGCCATCTTCAAAACGGTCGAGCAGGACGGATCTGAGCTCGAATTGAACATCGATTTGATCGTGGATCCGATCCCCGAGCCGTCTGGCGACTTGGCACTCTCGCGCTTCTTCCAATCCAGCAGTTTTGTGTACTCGTCTACCAGTATATTCGAGATCGATCGCGTACGGTCCTGCGAGATCTTTGCTCGGACAACGTCCGCGAACGACTTTCTGTTTTCAGGGTCCACAATGAGGTCCCACGGCTTGTGTGTGATGGCCTTGACGTTCTTCAGATCAATCGAGATCTCGCTGTTGCTCACGGCAAAGTCCAATGAAGTCGTCGACGGCATCACAGGCTCGAAACTGGTGGCCACAGCTCGGTACTGCGGAAACATGTACTCCTGTTTTGGAGACACTAGCGATCTTCTGGCCAGGTCGATCTGACTGTATAGACTCTCAATGTATTTCAGGAAAATCGTGTGGTCCAGCTGCCTGTTTTCTAGTAGCTTCTCTATCGTGCTGATGGCGTTGTATGTCGAGTCGTGGCAGTCCAGAATCTGCCTCAAGACGAGGTATCGGTCTTCTCTGAGCTTCAAGTTGAAAACTTTACCCCCGTTGACGTGTCTAGACTTGATCGAGATGTTGAGCCCCGTTATTTTGAAGTTTTTGCGAGTAATCACCCCCTTGAGCACCTCGGAGTTGTGCGAGGACAGCGGAAGCTTAAACTCCTGGTCGTTGTGCTCGTCTATCTGCTCCAGACAGTAAGCCAAGCTCTGTTTGATCAAGGGTAGCTGTGGTCTGATCACCTCATCGATCAGCCACAAAATCTCTTTCCCCGGGTCGGCCCGCACATTTTTGTGCTTCTCTGGCTCGCTGACGTATATTCTCGTGGACATTGATGACTTGCGGGTTCAGGGTATGCAGACCATACTGTTAGACGATGATTGCACTTTGATAAATTATATTCAAATGTACTATTCTGAGTCTTTCCATTCCGCGGTGCACGGGTGTTTTCCGATCTTGCGCATTGGGAAAAAAAAATAAAAGGACAAAAAGATCAATTTTGGTGTCTTGTATGAGCTGATCTACAGAACAGAGCATTGTTCATCGTTAGCCACCGTTTTTTCCCATCTTTGGTTTCCTTTTGCCTGTCGGATGTTTGCATGCTCCGCTTGATTGATCCGCCATGACAATGCCCCGCGATAACGCAAACGACCCGGTCTATCCGGTAGATCTCGCCTCAGCCCTTTTGAATCATCCCCTCGACTACATCCTCCCCAAGCAGAACAGTACGTGACCCTACCGACCTATGTTTTTGACACTGTTTACTAACGACCAAAACCAGTTATACCCTTTAGCGCTCCGTTCAACGTGTGGCTAGCAGACGAGAAAATCCCGTCACAGGCCCCGCAGACGCGATCCGACCTCGACTCGGCGCTCGAATCCGAGGTTCTCAACGGGTTTGTGGCCAGCGACGAGCTGGAAAGCCTCACATTCAAGAAACCAGCAGTCAGGTTTGAAACAGTGCCCCCTCTGGCCGATCCTGTTGGTCCCGAGGACCACGATCTGCCGATCCTAGAGAAGGCTCTTCTTACCAAGATCAGCCCTGTTTCCAAGCGACAATGGACCAAACCAGAACTCAAGGTCAAGCGAATTAAGCTCGATTGCAACCCTGGCCAGCTAGAGATAGAACAGATGCTCGACAGCTCAATAGAGCTTCAGAGGGACCCCAATTCGGCCCAGCAGCAGCACACGCACTCGTCTCAGACTGACGCGCACAGCGAAACAAACAGGGCTCCTCATCCCAGCTCAGACGTGCACATTGCCGCCCAGGAGTTTCACTCCAACTCTGTGGCATCTCTAGAGCAGACGATCGGAGCCATTGGCTTGCAAGACGAGGATTTGGACACGTCAGATCAAAAGTTCTGGAGTAATTACCCGGTCAGTTCAAACGAGTGTTGCTTTCTTCTAAGCGTTGACACTCTGCAGAGAATTGAGGACAACGTCGGAAGGCTATGGTACAACAGTCAGATGGGAGACGTGGACGTTGGTTTGTTGGTCAGGCTCAACGATCTGGCGTTGCAGTCGGTGAACTGTGGTCTCCGTGTCTCGTGGAATGCCTCTGCAGAGCAGCTGGAACTGGCTCTGAACTGCTGCAAGGCCGCCAATCTGATCATGCTCGTCTTCACCAGTGGCAGAGAGGAGAAAAAGCTCTATCTCGAGAACCAACTAAGCTCGGTTCTCGACTTTGTCTTCGAATTTGGTGGCTGGTTGCTGAGCCTGCAATCTGCCGATTCTGACGTCTTCCCTGACCTTCTGGTCTCGCCCCTGAATAATGCTGTGCGAGAGTTCATTAAAGTGCTCGAACTGATTGCGTGCTATGCGGGAATGGTGCCGATGGAGGACAGTGTGCTCACAAAGCTGGAGTTCTTTTGCTTCAAGATTATTTTCCCCAACAACAACACTCAGCCCAGTAAGCTGAGACCACCGATCTTTGACTCCAACTTTGACCGCATGAGACTCGCTGTCTCCAGTGTCATCCGCGAAGCTTACCACAAAAACCCTGACCAGAGACAGTTCATAATGAACGAGATAGTAAGCAGTTTTGACAGCCTGTCGCCACACAAGACCCATTCCCGACAGGTCAGACTATCGCGAGGTTTCACCGTCCAGCTGGTGACGCTTCTCACCGTCCAGCTGGTTCAGAGCACGTCGGTGTCGGACTACGCTTTCGAAGACTCCTACTGGCTCCTGCTAGATAATTTCAACGCCAAGAAGAAGAAGCAGTTTGCTGAATTGAGTAAAGGCTTCCACACATACCTGCAGACAGTGACAAAGGAATCCACCGAGGTTTGTAACGAGATAGCCTCGTCTTTGTTGAGCCGAATCGCTGCCAATCCTGACGTGAACAACCGGAAAGTGCTCGAGAACTTCATCGAGGATCTGCTGCTCATGCTGGCGTTCGACGAGTATCCCGCTTGTGAGACTCTTCTGGGCTCGCTCATGAACACCATGATGTTTGTCTTTACCTCCGAAAAGTACACCTCCCAGGTGGAGGCGTTTGCGCTGGAAATGATCGGCCTGATGGGCGCCAGAATTATGGTGATGAGGAAAAGCCTGGTGCCGATCAAGCTGGCTGCCGATACCAGCGTGCAAAAGTACCAGGAGCTCGCGGAGTGCTACCTGCGAGTCTTGCAGAACCTGCGTTTCGACAACAAGGTGGAGAAAAACAGCTACGATTTTCTTGCCACCAAGTTCCTCAGTGGACTCCATTCTGTGCGGACCAAACTTCTCACGCTTGCTGAGGCAAATCCCGACGATGCTCTTTCCTTGGCGCCTTTGGAGGACATGAGCGAGTTGTGCGAGCTCAGACTGCTCAAGGCTTTCAACGACAGACAGCTCCCTCTTACCAGGGCCAAGTCGCAAGACGTTGGGAGCGACTATCTGCAGATTCTGCTTTCGCAGGGCTTCTTCTCATATTACGACACCTTCGTGGCAGTCATGGTGAGGTCGCTCGACCATCCGAAGACCAAGTCCAGAAGCAGAGCGGTCAAAAACCTGTCCATGGTGATCAGCAGGGAGCCGTCTTTGTTGACGATTCCGCTGATCAGAGACTCGATTTTCGCCAGACTCGTGGACAGTCACGCATCTGTGCGCGACTCCATGGTCGATCTGCTGATCGCCTGTGTCAGAAACCACCCAGACATCATTGCCGAGTACTACGCTGCGGTTTGCGAAAGACTCGGCGACAGCAGCACTTCTGTTCGCAAAAAGGCGATCCATCTTGCTGCAGATATCTACCGAGCCACCGCGAGCATCGAGGTGAAATCCCGCGTCAGCGAGAGGCTCTTAAGAAGGCTCGACGATGAGGAGGATTCCATCGTCGATCTCGCGACTTCGCTCCTTCTGGATCTGTGGTTTGGCCAGATCTCCGGAAAGCCGTCGGCCGTCGTTGACGGAAAACGCTCCTCTGAAGCCATGGAACTGTCTGAAGTCTGGGTTTCTGTCACAACCTCGGGAGACAAGAACTGGGACTACTTTGAGCGGTTTTTCAAGGAGAAGGTCATTTTCGGGGCGTCAAAAAACCGCACTCTCAGCGTCCAGATACGCTCATCCTTGCTCCTCGTGCTACAAGAGGTCCTGGCTTACATCACCGCTAACGTCCACGAGGAAAGTGTGCGCTCTAAGACAGAGAGCGCGTGCGGACTGCTGGCCATTCTGGTGAAGTGCGACGGCTCTTTGATCTCGCAGGACCAGCTAGTCTCCTTGCAGCCCTACTTGAACGACGACAGTTCGAATGGAAGCTCCCTGTCCTACTATATCCTCCAGATCTTCAGACATTCTCTCCCCCAGATGTCCTCGCTCAAGCAGTCTTTGGTGTCCCAGTGCGAAGCGTCTCTGCTGGGCAGGTTGACCAAATTCAACGCCAAAGAGCTAGACGAGGCGATGCCCTGTCTGTGGCTTCTATCGAAGCTCAAGAAGGACACCGTCAAGCTGGCCAGAGCTTGTCTGTCCTCGGTCATGCTTATCAGGCCATATCTCGCCAGGCTCAAGGCCGCCGACTTCCAGCCGGACAACAAGCTCCAGAGATTGCTGTTTCTGCTGGGTAGTTTTGGAAGATACTGTCACCTGGACGAGCACAAAAACCTGTTTGTTGCCTCCAAGTTAGGCATCAAACCAAACGAGTCTATCTCTGGATTTTTGATCAAGCATCTCTTGCTATTCTGTGACGAGCACCTGGACTCGAACCTCAGAAGAGTGGCCACCAAAAACTTGATCAACGTCTGTATCTCTCATCCCAATTACTTCATGAGCGAGCAGATTCTCCGAGTGATGGATGCAGTCTTTGAGAGCTCGGAAGACCTTCATTTACAGGATATTGTGATCAACGGGCTGTCGATTTTCTTGGAGCTCGAAGAGAAGCAGGCGATCGCCAGAAACGGCCTGGAGAACAAAGACTCCAAGAAAATCAAACTGGACGTCCAAGTGTTTCACGGAGAGTCGTCAGAGTATCTGAACGATGGTATCTGTTCTTCCCTTGTTCAACGTTACTTGAACCCGGTCTTGAAAAACTGTCTCCTCGAGGAGTCAGAACACTCGGTCCGGGCAGTGTCTTTCTTGAGACTTATAGTGAAGCTGGGATTCGCAAATCCCAAACTGTGCATTCCTACAATCATCGCACTGGAGTCGTCCCAGTCTCCCGCTATCAGGTCTGTGGCGATGTCCATGCACGAGGACCTGTTTGAGAAGTATGAGTCGTTGATAGAAACAGGCTACATCGAGGGTCTGAAGCTGGCCATCCATCAGAAACAACAGTACAGCCAGGATCTTTTCAAGGAGACGTCGGTCATGAAGTGCATGGTGAGCGTGCTAAGTAGCAGCAAAGCTGCCATGAAAAAGCTCATCAAGCTCATCATCAAGTCTTTCAGCATGATTGACTCAACGAAATCCGAGAAGGAGCTGATGTTTGTCAAGGACTATATTGGTTACATGACCGTCAACTTATCGAGCGTCACCTTCGCGACACAGGAGCAGGTTCTGATGCTCATCAGCGCGCTTGACAAGCTGGTTGCAGTGGAAGGGTCGAACGTGGTGGAGCTTATGGACTCGCAAGACGATCCAGACTGGTCCCAACTGGGACTCGTTGCCAGACCGATTCTGTGTCTGGTCTACTTAAGACAAAGCTTGGCCACAAGCTACAACATAAGTGCTGCGAGACTCGAAAAATATCATGAGAACGTCAATTTGAAGGATTTCAAGGCCCACATTACTAAGGCAGAAAACGTCAGCGTGGACTTGACGAAACTCGACATGAATTTGCAACAGCAGGGCGACAGGTACAATCAGCAACTGTGCGCAAACTTGAGCGCCTATTTGAATAACTGATCCCAAAGAAATACCCGAGCATAATACAGTCTATATTGTGTGAAAAATGTCACCTTATATACCTATCAAGAATTTCTCGTTGAAATCTGATCTTTTCGAGACATACAGCTTCAGCAAGCTCTTCTTCAGGTATATTAGCTTCCCTTCGTTGCACAGGTCTTTCAAAAGCTCGGGCTGACAAGTGAACAAGTTGGTCAACTCTCGCAAGATCAGGAAGCTTTCTTTCATATTCTCTAAGCCTTCGTAGTTGTCAAAAATAGAAATGTAGTGAATGATATCCTGGGTGACAGTGAGAGAACCGTTCGAGTTAATTTTGAATTTGGTGAAATGCATAATGAGCAGATTCAGCAAGCTCGATAGGATCCTTTTGATGATATCGAATTTCAACACCGGGTTGAAACTCAGATACTCGTACAGCGAACGGAACACTTTGTCGGTGAACTTGATGAGCTTGTCACAGGTCTCGGTCTTGTCGATCGAAGGCTGGTTAGCCGTCATTGGCTGGAAGTCGTCTGCGGACTGGTTGTTCAGTATTGTCTTCATGTTTCTCTCCACCAAGTCCAGGAGCTCGTCCAGTATGATATTGAACCCGATCTCCACGTCCTGCAGGTACGAGTTGAACAGCACGCTGAGCTTGTTTTTTGTGACATCAGATAAAATCAGCGGATAGAAAAATCTTTTCACAACGACTGAAAATAAGTATACCTGTAAGGAGATCAGGTTCATCTGATCCAAGAAACTCAGGTTCAGCTCGTTGGAATTGGATCCAAAGAACGAGGTGAGCTTCTGTTGCTGCATTAACACACCATGGAAGTACAGCGACTCCATTCCTATCGCAACATAGGAATGACCAAAGTTCTCGAGGAGTATATCAAAGATCTCCATGGAGTATTCGTTGATCTTGCTTGGAACCAGCTCGATCGATCTGGTTAAAGACTCAACAACGTACTTGAGTATCTTTTCAGCAACTACCAGTGACACTTCTGATCCGTCTGAATGTTCCGCAGATAGTTCTGTGGCATTGTTTTCGGAAGCGTTTCTGCTGTGTCTATTTCCTGTAACGTTGTTCACAATGCTGCTGTTCATAGTTGCAGTGCGAATTTTGGACTTCGAGAACTTGTCTTTCAAAGAAGTGTTTCTTTCCATGTTTTTGATAAAGTTCGAGATCGAGGTGAGCTTTCTGGATTTTTTGGAGTACGAGAGCAGTCTTTTGGTGGAGTTTTCTCTCTGCGGATACGAGTTTTGTTGCTCTTGAGCGTAAACAGACGCTGCGTCCTGTCCTTTTTCAACTTCAACGGCGTTTCCTGAGTGACTGTCTTTGAAAGCAAGCACTTTGTTTTCAAGTAAGTGTTTTTGTATGATTTTTCCGTTTTTCATCTCAAACTTGGTAGTCAAACCCTCGATGAGCTCAATCAAGTTTTCTTTTTCCAGATTGAAGTACACATCTTTGTCCAGGTATTGGTGGAACATGAGTGTCTGGAATCTGTCCAGATCCATCGAGATGTCCAACTCCTTGTCGGTGAAAAACGTCTTGAGCTTTTTGGTGAGCTGGAACAGATGCGACGAGGACAGGTGTAGCATCCGGAGCTTCGAGAGCTTGGAGTAAGATACTGAGACCCTCAATAGATACTGGACTCGAGTGTAAACCAGCTCATTGTAGAAGCGATCTAGCAAACTCACAACCACGGTTTTGGTGTTTTCCTCGAAAACTTGCCTGATGGTGTCAAATTCCTCCTGAATGATGTCTTCAAAAGCACTGAAAAGATGCAACGTGACTTCGTCTAGACCGAAATTGTCGAAATCAGGGTTGCTCAGGTCTCGCCAGTAAGTTTCGCCCACATTGAGCTCTTCGTCTTGGAACTGGCTGAAAATCTCGTGCTTGTTGATGAAGAAGTTGACAATATTCTCACCGTCATTAAACTTGAAAAGAACCTCTGCAAGCTGCCTGAGTTTTTCGTAATCTTTCAGGTTGTAATACCGATGAAATTGCTCCAAAAGACCCAGTTCAAACTTCTTGCAGTGGTCCTGGATCAGCTGGGAGCAGTCTTTTGACCTAGGCAGCTCGTTGCTGGCCAGTTTAGACGCCAGTTTCACCAATTGAGTCAGCGTCAGTGCCGTCTTGGCCATTTCATGTGCCGGTGGGGTCATCAGCCCAGCAGGAGGCTGTCCTTTAGTGTAGAATTCGTTGTAGCACTTGGTGAGAAATATGAGCGATACCGTATTTTCTTTGAGGCTGTTGGTTTTTGTGAGCTTATCTCCCAAAGGGCGGATCTTGGTGCTGATATCTTCCACTTTGATCTCGAGCTTCGAGAACTTCTTGTTGAGCTGCTGTGCTCTAGGAGCGAGATTAAGCACATTGGCGTAGTGTTCGGACTGTTTGACAGCCGCCATGTTCTCTGCTTTTGACTTGCGCATCACACACTCCTCGCGCAGTTTGCTCAGCTCCTTGAGGGTGGCCTCAAACGTCCTGATGTATGGCTTGGGGTCGATCTGCTCGATTCCATCTCCGAGTTCTCCTTTGCGATCGAGGTTTTTGGACAGTTTCTCGATGAATTCGGGAACGGTGAGCCCGTCGAGAAAGTTAGACAGGGTCAATAGCCGTTTTGTCTCCTCGTCCAACTGATTGATCGCGTCCATGATGGGGTTACCTGTGCTCAATGGGAATATCAAAACAACAACACATAGCTAGCTAGATCACATTTGTTATTTTTTGTTACGAACACTTTTACTTTTACGAAAATCGCGAATAATCGCTTGGACCGACGCAACTCCTCTCAGCTGCGTCGATCGACGAGGCCCGCGAATTTTTTTGCTTTGCGAAGTTTTTTCCACTCGTTTGGCTCGTCGCTTAACAATTTAAGCGAGCAAGAAGCGAAAGGAAAAGTTACCGTTTTGTGGGGAGGTGGCCTTTCAAAAATTATTGCCTATTAGAAAAAAATTGACTCAAAAAAATTTCTGAAACAAAAACATAGTGAGCTGTCTTTACGAGAAACCAAGCAAATTAAGTCTCCCCAGTCCAATCAGCACCACCAAAGGTCCCAAAAGCTCTAGGAAAGGCGGAAAATCTCAGTGAGCCACTGAAACGAGTCGAAAAACTTGCGTCAATTGCCCTTTTTGTCCAGTCCTTCAGCTGGCAAAGGAAGGCTCAAATGACAACCAAGATACCCAGCAATGGGCATCTTCCGACCCCCCGAGACGTGCGATTGGCCCTCGAGAAGGTTCCAGAAGTCGCTAGTGAACGTGCGGGGCCGGTGGGTCCGGCGAGCTCTTCTGTGACGCATCCTGCGGGTTCTGTCGTCAATGACGCGTACGCAACGGGTCTCGTGAGACTCTGCTCAGCAATTTTGCGGCTCATGTTCCCAATTTACCACAGCTCCGGCACGTTCATGGAGACGTACATTGAAGAGGTTCTTAGGAGGTCCCGGAGCTCCGTGCCTGTGCTCCAGATTACCGTGTACTACTTACTCCAAGTGTACGAACAATGCCAGCACAGCCAGCACAGCCCAGAACTCCTTCACAACAATCGCAAAGACGCTCTCCAATGTCCCAAAAGGTGTTTTCTCACCTGTCTGATTCTGGCTTCCAAGTACATCCAGGACCAGAACTACACTTTCAAAGCCTGGAACAAGATCACAGGCCTGAGTGTGGCCGACCTGAAAAGCAACGAAGTCAAGATCCTCAATACCCTCCATTACGAACTCCACGTTAACGAATCAAAATTTCGCAAGCTCAACGACCTTACCAACAAGACCGTCGCCCTAATGATCCCCGAGCCCGCTGCGAGAGCTGCTGTGGCGGCGGCATCCATTCCGACTCCGCCTTCGTCTCCCCGGATCGAGTCTTTCCAGACGACAACCGAATGCTACGCGACGTTGTCCACTTCAGACAAAGTTTTGCCAGGTGGCTCTGGCTCCACTGCTGCTGGCAGTGTCGAGCAGATCCCGCCCAAGACACCTGTCCCTGTGTGTGTGACATTGGCGCGGCTTTTGGCTGCTTTTCTGAGCTCGATCCGCAACAACGAGTTCAGCGAAGCCCAAGTTCATGCTACGAACCTGACCAAGAGGGCTTTTTCGGAACGCGATGATGAAGCCCCCATCCATAATGACTGTAAGAGACACAAGAACTTAGAGGTGACTGTGTGACGCTTTCTACTTCATTTGATAATTTGTTTACGTATGTACGATCCATATCACCTTTCTATACGCTTGACACGTAGAACATCAGCCACACAACTATCGTACAGACGGCTGCGTACTCTGCCAACGCATAAACGTCCATTCTTTTGGCCCTACCCCACAGACCTGACCTCTCCAACTCCATCTCGTAGATTCCAGCGTACGAAGGCTTCACGTTATAACACAGCCAAATGAGATACAATCCAGATAAGACGGCTCCGATCACAAAGAAAACCACATCGACGAGCGGCGTACTCAGATAGCAAAGGGAGTACGACACAGTTGGATTCTCCATGGCCACTTCACCATCTCTAGCCAAGGGACCAGTCTTGAGAGGCACGCTGTGCAAAGTCAGCAGCTCCACTGCCGGTTTTTTGATCCCCATGGCCATCGAAATCGACTTGACCGTCACCTCGATGGCCGGTCCGGATGGATGGTGGTGCAAAACTTCACAATAGTCGTGGTCATCGCCACTGAAAATCAGATCTGGTCTTACAGCATCCAGAATCTCCTCAGTGTAGCCCTGATCGATCACGGTCTGGTACTGGTAGCCTGCCGAGATCGGGAAAGTCTCAGACTCTCTCATTGGGCCGCAGCTTCTGATCTGAGGGTTTCTGTACAAAGGAACGTGACCAAACAAGATCCTTGTAGTGTGCTCTTTTTTAGGGGTATTTTTCAAGTGCTCCAAGAACTTTCTTGGCTCGGAGTAAACTTCCTCGTTTTCGGTGTTTTCCAGCGAAATGCTGTCAAGAAAGACCAACTCGTGATCACCTTTCTCCACGATGGTGTTTGTCTTGCCAAAATTGCTCCGGAATCGTTGCAAAACTTCCGAAGAGACCCCGTTAGCCCAGCCTATGTCGTGGTTCCCAGGAGTATTTATGTACACGTCTGAGGACCATCTTTGCAGCGGGAACACTCTGGAAAACCGCGTGAGCTCTTTCTCGTAGTAGCCCTGTTCGCTTCCACGAGCGTTGTCCAACAGGTCGCCCAGAAAGACCACTGCGTCCGGCTGGAGATGCGACATCAGAGCTCTGAAGTTCTTGTGGATGTAGTTGTCCACTGTGATCTTGGAGAACCCAAGTGCAAGGGCCCCTCTGTCCGGGTAAGTGTGATTGTCTATGAGTTGCGGGTCTGCTATAAGCAGCATGTTGTAGTCCGTGCCCGATGACTTCTTGAAATGGCACTTATTCACCTTCAGCGCCACGTCTACGGACTGGAACCACGTGAAGAGGACCATCCAGAACACGAACACGGGCACCAGCGGCCGGTACTTTTGCCACCTCATGCGGGTTCTGACCCACCGGAACATGGCCTCCATCATTTTCCAAACGTCCGGCGATGAAAGCAACGGTGCCAAAAAAAAAAACGGATCTACCCCCGAAACGAAACTAATCAGAGATATGTTGCGATCTTATTCTTTGATGCACAGGAGATCTGCAGCAATTCAGGGGAATTTTCTTTTTTGACAGTGCAAATCGCGAGGCACGAAAAATAATCAAAAAAACGGTAATCGGACCGGAGCTGGCGCTGGACATCCGTGCACCGGGAGGCAAGATGGGGCAATTTTCCAGTTCTGGGGTTTTTTCGAATCCAAAGTACATACAGTACGTACGTTCCCATTAAGTCCACGTCTTTCAACACAGAATCAAACCACACTGCATCCACTCCCCACTCCTCCCTCCACACATGGCCCTCTCACTGACGTTCCTCGTGGTGCTGGCAATCCTGCTCGTGCTGCTCTACCCGCACATCAGGTCGAACCTGCGAGACGTCGACCCAATAGCGCTCACCAATCAGGCGTCCATCGGCCCCACCAGACGTCAATGCGAGTCCGCAGTGTACAGGTCGGTCGACGTGCCGCACGGACTGCCGCTCAGCACCGGACTGCGGATCCAGACCGGCTACAAACTCCGCGACGGGACGCTGAAAGACGTGTGGTACACCGCCCTCAAGAAAACCCGTACACAGCTTACCGTCGGGGAGCATGACTCGGTCGACCTACCTTCGCTCAATTTTATCCTCAAGCAACTGGCACGGCAGTTGCAATCGACGACCACGTGCGGCCGTGTGGCCCTGTTTTCGGACATGGACTCCCTGGAGAGTGTGGCCGTGGTGCTGAGCTGTTTTTTCGTGTCCGAAAAGACCGTTGTTTGTCTCAACTCGCAGTGCACGCACGCTTTGGCCGACCTGGACCTCGTTTTCGTCGACTCCAAGTACGCCAGCCGGATCTCTGGCCAGCAGTTCAAGACGGTAGTCGTTCTCGGGGACTGGGACGACTCCCGGGAGCCGACTCCTGCAGGCGTCGAAAGAGTGATAGCTTTCAAGAATTTTGTTCCGCAGTTCGCTGATGCCAAGACAGACCCCGTATACGAGTACGACCCGCTCAAGGACTCGGAAGTGTTCTACAACCAGCCATACAGCGAGATCAACAACGGCATAGAGTACAAGTTCTTCCAGCGCAACTTTGTCTCGGCCATTGCCTCGCAGCTGATGTCTCTGTCGACGTCCTTCTCGTGGACCTCAGAGGACCGTCTTTTGGTGGCTGTTTCGCCAGACCCGATTTCGAAGAATAACATGGTTTTGAAAGTCCTGTGCGGGCTCATCACCGGAGTCGCCTCCATTGAGATTGTCTCGGAAAAGAATGCTTCGGTCGAGTCCATCGTCCGGTCGAATCCCACCATTCTCTCGGCCAGCGACCGTTTCCTGAAGGTGTTTCTGCGCCAGCAGGGAGGCCTGTTGCGGAGACTGCTGCTGGACCGGGCTAATTACCTCAATTCCATCGGCATCTTCAACCCTCTCGGGAAACTGTTCCCGCTGCATCTGAGGCTGGTGTACGCTCAGCAATCCAGCCAGCCTCTCTCGTCGCTGGAATACAACACGTTGAAGTCGGTGCTGCACTCGAGAATCATACGCGAGAAGAGCATTGTCGGCTCGATGGGCCCGCTGCTCAAGTCCAACATATTCGAATGCAGGGTCTTTTCCGGCGGCCAGAAAGTCACCCAGCTGGGAGTCTCGTCCAACGCGATGGAGCTGAAGCTCAAGAAGAAACACGACGACGACAAGCTGGGCCAACTTCTGGTGAGGGGCTTCGCTCTTGCGAAGCACGACGGCATGCAGGTCGACGAGGAGATGTGGTTCAATACGCAAATTTCGGGCAAGTTTGGGAGCGATGGGTGTTTTTATGAGTATTTACAGAGCTAGTTACAGCAATCGACAAGTTGGAGATATGGTCGAGTACGGCTTTGGTCCGTTCTCGGTGCTCAGCGTCGCCCGCACCCGCTTCGCTGGGCATTAATTAATTGAATTGTCTTGGAATAACATCGTGCCAATTCTTATCGGCAACCTGAACTTCTCCCTCGTAAGCAACGACTCTATTGTCCAGGTAAAAGTTGTCCTTGTCGGCTCTCATGGCCGTGGTGGTCTCCAGCTTGATGTTCCAGTCGTCCTCTTTTCTCCCCATCACGTAGGTCCAGGTGCATTCATTGTAGGCAGACAGTGGGTCGTTTCCCTTGATGGTCCAGACGTTCTTGTTGCAACTGCCGTGATAGATGCCCGAGAGAACGCCCAGCTCGGGGATCTCGACCACGCCAGAATCCTGGACGTCCGTGACCTTCCACTCGTTGTTTGGGTAATCAAACACAACGGTCTTGTCTCTTCCGTAAGGCTGGAGCATCTCCGACTCGATTCCCTTCATGATGGTCGGTTTCTCGAAGGCAGGACCCTCCACAACCAGCTTCTCGTCCACCAAAGGCAAGACCAGCTCTCCGCCGTACAGCGTCAGAGTCGGGGTCTCTGCAGTGGGCCAGTTCTGGGGCCAGTCGCAGGTCGAAAGAGCCACTCTCAGCTTGTGTCCCTTCTCCAGCTTGATTCCAAGCACGTCTAGCTTGATTTCGATCTCGTACTTCTTGCCCGCCTCCAAATACTCGGGGAACTCGTGGGAGTCTCTGTGGGTCAGGTTCAGTTGTCCCCAAGAAAGCAGCACGTTTTCGCCGCAGTCGGGGTACAGATCGACCAGTCTCACAGAAAGATTGGCCACCTTCTTGTCAGACGAGACCGTGAGCTTGATCTTCGGCTCCCCGAGCAGATCGACGTCCTCAGAGACGGCCTCAGAGTCGAAGCACAGACACTTCGAGTCCTCGAGCTTCTGGTCCGCAGGGAAGTCGCCCTTGAAGCCGAACGGACACCAGGTTCCCCTGAAAAGACCGTGGGTGAGCTCGCCGCTGATCTTGTACTGTTGTTGCTGGGACGGGGCAGTCGCTTGCAGGCTGTTCCGGGCCCCAAGGTGGTACGAGACGGTTCTCTTGGACTTGACGTTATCGAATGAGAGCCACCTGCCGTCTCTGAACACATAGGAGTCCTCGATCGAGGACGGGTCCTGCACATAGGCTGTCAGCTTCGGCAAGCTGAACTCCTCAGACTCCTCGGGATGAAGCCACTTCTTGAACCATTTCAAGGAGAGCTGCTGGTATCCGATTTTGGGAGCAGGCTCGGCCATTTCTGGGTATTCGTGGACCCAAGGTCCGACGATTCCACAGGAGGCGGGGTTCGGCAGGTTCTCCACCATCCGGAACACGGCAGCGGTGTAGCCGTCCCGCCAGCCGCCCACGCACATCACAGGGATGTCGACCTTGCTGTAATCCTCGCAAATGGACCCGTGTTTCCAGTACTCGTCTCTGGTCTGGTGAGTCATCCAGTTCTTGACCATTGGCACAGCCTCGAGTCTCTCCTGCCAGTTTTCTCTCCACTTTTCGCCCGCAATGCGCGGGTCCTGTGGTCTGGGAGCATACGCCAGCATTGTGGATCCCCACCAGAGCATATCCGAGGCAAAAACACACCCTCCTCTGTAATGAACGTCGTCAGAGTACCTGTCGTCCGTAGACATCAGTGAGATGACAGCTTTCAGCGCAGGATGCTGTCTGGCAGCCACTTGCAGACCGTTGAAACCTCCCCAGGACTTTCCAAACATCCCTATGGACCCGTTGGACCAAGGCTGGGAGACGATGAAGTCGAATGCGTCGAGAGCGTCGTCCTGTTCTTGCTTCAGATACTCGTCAAGAAGAACGCCATCAGAGCTGTTGCTGCCCCGCATATCGATACGAATCGACGCCAGGCCGTTCCCCGCGTAGAAAGGGTGTCTGATCGTGTCACGAGACACAGTCACGTCGGTGCGGTAGGGGATGTACTCGACCAGCGTGCCGACCTGGATCTTTTGCTCCCAAGCCTCTTTGGGAATCCAGAGCTGTGCACGCAGAACAGCCCCATCCTTCATCGGGATGGACACGTTCTCGATCTTGAGTGCCTCATGCGGAAGGCTATCGGCCGTGAGGACCTCTGTGAGGGCTTTTGGGTTGGTGTTTCTGACGTTGAAGGCCATTGTGGGAGATCTGGCAGATGGGGGATTAGAAGAAGAGGGTCACAAATTGTGTGTTTATTTTTTTTGCCAATCTTTTTTTTTGCCGAATTCAACAGCTTTTTTATCCGGGCGATAACAACGGTCGAAAAGTCGCCAAGGATATCCTTTTAACCAGCCTGCGCCCCTTGCTCCGCTCGCTCGGCTCGAGTTGCTCCCCGCCCCGGCCATTCTCAGCGATTACGGATATGAGATTGGCCGCTGCAGGATCCTACTGCCAAGTACGGATTGATACCCCCGAGCACATCTCTGCACCGGCACGTTTTTTCGTTGGATGTGTGACCAACGCTCGTCCGAGTTTCCGTTTTGGGCCTAATGCAACAATGGCCGAGTTCGGTTTCTAGCTCTTCGGGACAGATAGCGGCGGACGGTCGGCACAATAAGCACTGTTGAATAGCTTACTTGCATCCAGGGTGCATTGCTTGCGAGCGGGTTATTGTTATGGAACAACTGGGTATTGTTTCGGGTCGTGCGCTGCCAATAGATAAGATGAAAATTTATCGTTTCGTAAAACTGGTCTCGAGGACAGAGTATATAATGAACTGAGAGCCCCGGCAAAACGTGATAAGATTGCACTTGGGGGGGCTCTTTCATCACCTGAACTTCACGCCTTCTATTGTCGCTCCACAATGAGCTCGATCAAGTCCCAGGAAAAAGAGGTTCCTGTCTTCAGCGCCGAGCAGCAGGACTCTGCCTCTCTCGAGGAAGGGTTCGAGGCGGTCATGAGCAAGAAAGACCTGACCGCCACCGAGGGAGACGACGCGGTTTTGGCCCAAAAGATCTTCTTGATCAACAACGCCATCGACGAGATTGGTTTCACGCCATACCACGCCAAGCTCTTCTGTATTGCCGGGTTCGGTTACTCTGTGGACTCCCAGATGGAGATGATTCAGTCCGCCGTCAAGACCTACGTGGACTACCAAATGAAAGGCGGTGGCTATCCGATCGCCACAGAGATTTTCTACGCCGGTTTGATCGTTGGATCGATCATCTTTGGTTTCGGTGCCGATTTGATCGGCAGAAAACTCGCTTTCAACTCTTCCCTTATTCTGACTGCGACGTTTGGTTTCTTCACTGGAGGTACCGATAACTACGCCATGTACTGTATTTTCATGTTTTTGTCGACGGTGGCCGCCGGAGGAAACATTGCTACCGACGTTTCTGTGTTTTTGGAGTACCTTCCTTCGAAGTACCAGTGGATGAACACCTCGATGGCTGCTTTTTGGGGTGTTGGACAGACCATCGCTGGACTCATCTCGTGGGCTTTCATTCCAAACAACTCATGCTCCAGCGGTGACTACTGTCCTTCCAGAATCAACAGAGGCTGGAGATACTGCTGGTGGACAAACTCTGGTATCGTGATGTTTGCTGCCTTGTTGCGGCTGCTTGTGCTGAAGCTGGACGAAACCCCCAAGTTCTTGGTGGCTGCAGGAAGAGACGAGGAAGCATACATGTCTCTCCGCAAAATCGCCGATAAGCACAACAGAACGATGACCTTGACTCTCGAAGACCTCCGGGCTTGCGGAGAAGTCAACCAGAACTACTTCTCGACCAAGACAAACGAGCATCCGCTTGTGCAAGTGGCCAAGTCTACTTGGTATAACATCAAGCTGCTCTTCTGCAACAAACTCGTCATCAGATCGACTACTCTGTTGCTTCTCTCTTGGGCTTTCATCGGTATCTCGTACTCCACCTTCTACAACTTCCTCTACATCTACATTTCCAGTCACGGAGGAGATACTGGCTCTTCCACCTACATCACCTACAGAAATGCCACCTTGGACAACTTTGTGGGTATTTTCGGTCCGATCTTGGCTGGGTTCCTTGTGATGATCCCAAGAGTTGGAAGAAGAGGAACGATGATCTTCGGATCCCTGGCTTCGATGGCCATTCTGTTTGGTTACACCACCGTTCGTACTCCTGCAGGAGACGCTGGTTTCGGCTCCGCCACCTACTTCTTTGTGAACATTTACTACGCCACGCTGTATGCCATCAGCCCTGAAATCTTCAGCACTCGTTCGCGTACCACCGGTGTTGGTCTGTGTCTTGTTTTCGGTAGAATCTTTGGTGGTCTTGCTCCGGTTGTGTACTACTTCGGTGCCGAGTCTGGATCTTCGGTGCCAATTTGGGTCTGTGGTGCTATCATCGGTTGTCTTTCAATCTTTGCTGCCCTGCTCCCATTCGAGCCATCCAAGCAGAGATCAACTTAGTTAGTTCAAGTGATTAAATTTTAAATACATATCAGAAAGACTTAGCAAATGGCTATTCAAGTGGCTAGCTCTCGTCCCGTAATCAGTGCCTTGTAGTTGAAACGTTCTTCGTGCCGACATGAAGGGCAAAATTGTCTGCCTCCAGCAGAGAGCTCATGGGAAGTTGAACTACCCAAGGTAGCTAGTCCATTACAGGCCTTAGCCGGATTGTATGTCTCAGCTCGCTTGTCTCGCTGGTGCACGGATGTCCTCTAGTAGCTCTTCGGCGAAATTTTTTTATTTTTTTGCTCTGCCTCAAATTCTCCGTGCGATCTACCAAACAATAAAGTATATACAGAGAAATAGATCAAAATAGTTCCCACTGCCTCTACTCCCTCTCGCCTCCAGCAAACGGACAAAGTCGCCTCATTTTCTCACAAAAAGAGACAATCCCCCAACAATTTTGCCAGAGCAGCACAAATATCGCTTTTAGGTACGCAAAAACGCCCTTTTCTCGCAATTTTACGCATTTCTTTTCCTTTGCGTTTTCCCCCTTCCCTCATCCAAAAAAAAACCAAAAAAACCCCAACATTGCGCCCTAAATGACCTCAAATGGCACCACCGGTGACCCCGATACGGCCACAGTGCGCGAGGAAGTGCAAATGATTGAAATCCCCGACCTGAGCGCCGCCATCGCGGACATGGCGTTCCAAACAGACACTGATACACCTTCAGAAACCACAACAAATCACTCAGAATCGAGGGTTCCACCCACAACAAACACAGCATTTTCTTCCAATGGCACCGACTATGACCAGGACGACATGTATGGGGCCCAGCCGCTCGCATTCAAGCTGGGAAACCCGCCGTCGCAAGAGATAACAGACTCAGATAGGCAGCAGCAGGAGTCGCCCTCTGCTGTGATCGCACAACGCCGAGCCACCCAGGTCAACAGACAGAAGACAACATCACCAAACTACACTCTGAACATCATGGTGCGACAGTTCACGAAATTGACGGAAAGAAAGCTCAATCTGTGTTTGAACAGCGTACCTCTCGACCAAGAACCCAACATAATCGACATACTTTCTGAGGGAATCGACCCCACTTTCGACCGTGTTATCACCTCACTGGGTTACATAGCGAGACGCAAGCCTAGATCTGTTACAGACGCTGTCATGCACTGGCGTCGAGGCAAGTCCGAACTCCGAGAAATGGCTAGGGCCATGTTGGCCAAGGATATGCAGCAGTGGAAGAACTACAAGAGCTCAAACAGCAGTGTGAATACACACAAGAAAAGTATGTCACGGTCATCAAGAACGGTGCATCAGGACTCCCCAACTTTGTCGAAAGAGGGTAAAGTCACATTGCAACAGCTCGAGCAGCGTGTTCAGAAGTCGGAAATCACGTTCACACAGGCAGACAGACAATTCACTATCAGCACATACATCTTGTGGAGAGTTCTGATTGAGGTTGTTCGACAGACGCCGACGAGTATCCTCACGGAAGAAACTGGTCTTGAGGAGATCATGTACAACTATTTGAAAAATATTGACCCATTCTTGGTGAGTCAGAGCATAATTCACTCTTCCAACTGGAATTTGCTTGCAGAGCTTATTGGCCACATGTCGGAATATTCGTTTTTAAGCGTGAGCGACCGGTTCATTGCCGATCTGGAGCGGTTTCCAACGGGATTCACGAACTCAAGCACGACAGGGGTGAGCGAGTCGAGCTTGAACCTGCTCATCCATGGAATGAGGTATTTGCAGTTCTCGAATTCGACGCTGGACCGATTCGAAGAAGGTGCCGATTTCATGAAGAGTTTGGCCAAGTTCTTCTACAAGTGTGAAAATGACAACATCTTAAACTCTTACTGTGACGTGATCAATCAGCTTCTTCTATCTTTGGCCGAGAGCTTGACGGCAGAAGTCAACCATCCAACCTGGGTGGATGCGATCCAGCCTATCTATAACAAAAGCCTGCAGATTGCGACAAATGGACAGCCCAAACAATGGAAAGGAGCAGCGACGCTGGTGTCAACTTCGCTATCTGTGTCTCCGAAAGCGCTGTTTGAAAAGCAGTGGCTGAAGATTGTAGACATCAACATCAAGAGGCTCAAGCCCAAGATTTCGACCGAGGAGAAGATTGTGATCACCACGTGTCTGGCTCGGCTGATCTGGTCTTATTTGTACCGGTATTCGGATACGTTGAATGCCAAGACTCGGAATCTCGAAACGATCGCAAACTTGCTTTTCCAGGGCCAGCAGAACAAAAAGCAGCAATGGATCACTCATGATACGTTGTTGATCCAGGCGACGATTCAAACGCTGAGAGCAATGGCATACTCACAGTTGAATTTCACGTTGGAGAACATCATTTTGCCGATCTTGAAAGCCTCGTTCAACGGTGTAAACTTGGAAGGTCTTTCTCACGAGAGACTGATACTTTGTGTGAGAGCATACTCGTGCATTTTGTCGGACTACAAATTGCAGGAAAGACCCCCATTCCCGACTGACGATGTGATCCACTCGGCGTTGGACCCCACCGAATTCAGCAATAGCGATAACAGAGACATTTTCGATGTGAACTCGTCGAACGCGGCAGTTCACGAGGAGGTGTCTAACCTGTTTATCACGCTTTTGTTTTTGCTGGACAATTTGGTTGGTTGTAAGACGTTGGAGTCCACTCCTAACAGCGCAGGTTCGAGTTCGGGCAGTTCGTCCAACAGTTCGACTCCGACACTCCCCTTGAAGCTCTCCAGCTTCTACTTCCATCCTGAAAATAACAGTTCAAGAAATTTGGATCTGTTTTCGACCGTGATCTCGAGTGTTTCGTGGTGTTTGAACAACAATTCGTCGCAGTATCGCAAAATTATTGAGCTGTTGGTGAAGAACTCGATCCACGCAGACGAAAACGTGAGCAGCTTTTCGATCGATGTGCTGAAAGTGCTCATGACGAGAAAGAATCCGAATGTGATTATGACGGTTTTCGCGAGAACAGCGTTCTATCTGGACGAAAAGGCGGCGAGTATTTTGAACCAAGATTACATTTCTTCGTCTGATTACGTCAAGCTGTTGGAGGTTTACGTGGATCTTTTGCAGTGCTGGCTGGAGTCACTGACGGAAAATAACAAGGCGTCTTCGGAGACTCCGAACGAGATGTACAACGTGAACCATGGGTTTGTGCAGGAGGAGATCCCTGAGTCTAAGATGATCGAGGATTTGGAGCTGAAGAACATTGTGACGATCATTGACGAGGTGGAAGGAAACGGGCTTTTCTTTTTGTTCAGTCATGATTTCAGAGTCAGGTTTCTAGGATCTCAGATTTTGCGGATTGTGGCCCAGTTCGACGAGGTTATCTATGATTTGACGAGCGAAGAGCACGAAAATGAACCTGAAGAGTTCAAGAAGTCGCACAACCGGCAGCCGTCCAAGTTTGCTGCGGAGTTTGGCACAAGGGTAATCCAGGTGATGGAGTCGCTCAGTTTTTTTGACTTTATTGGTCCTAAAAGGGCCATTCTCAGTGAAGCTGAGTCAAAAAGATTGACCAGATTACAGCATAAACAGAGGAAAGATACGTTGATTCGATTAGCTGAAAGTAACCATGGAGTTGATGCTGCTCTCTGGTTCAAGGTTTTCGAGGAAGTTTTGGACTCGCTTGTCAAAAAGTGTCCAATTCAGATTGCTATTGCTCGCTCGTACAGCTGCATCCGGCTGGTGCAGATGTACGATCAAATTGTGTCTATCAGCCAGAATGCGAACCTGAAAACAGTCAATTCGTTGATTTGGGACTACATGTTGTTTTTGAAAATAGCGTGCTCGTCTCTGACAAGTACGAGCGAGCAGAGACTGCATATCCCAAGGGTTTCAGTGCAGCAAACGTCAGGGTCGATTTATTCGCCATTGTCAAAGACGCATAACCGTAAGAAGTCGCAACAGCTGTTCACGGTGCAGCACCAGAAGATCACGAGCGCCAAGTCCATATTTAAAATGACGGTGCCACTTTTGACGACGTCCAATGTCAAACTCAAGGATGCATTAGTTGAAGGGCTCAGTTGTTTGAACGTCAATATCTTCAAAAGCTTTTTACAGAGCATTGAGCCGATCATGGAGGGCTGGAAGTCGGACGTGTTCTCAAGCCCCGAGATTCGGCTGAGAGTGGAGATCACCGGAATTCTGAATAAGGTGATCGCGAAATTCTCTCGAGCTGGAGCCGACTTCGTTGATGAAACAGTACTCAAAAAGTTTCAGTTCATGCTGGAAAACAACAAGAGGCTTTTGACGCGACCAGAGTCGCAAACAGACTTTGAATTACAACGGCTGCGTAAGTTTTTTTGTGGATTGCTCGAGAGTTTCCACTTGGAATGTCTCAAGCTGAAACAAGTGGACAGATGGCTACCATTTGCTTTCCGCAAGGAGTCATTTGAGTTCATGGAGGAGTGGTGTGGTTACGGGCGAAACGTGGACCTATTCAACAAACGGTACGCGGCGATGATGGCTTCCGTGGCCAGCAAGCCCGAGTCTGTCACTTTGCAGGCCTCTTTGGAGCTACAAAAACGGCAGCTTCAATACAGCGTGATAAGTTGCATGGCGAACCTGTGTCTGAGTCCGATCGCTGATAAAAAGGAATCGTTTGACATTGCACAGGTGTTGAGCTGGATCGACGCTCTTTTCGGCACGTACAACGACCGGATCACGTTGATGGCCAGGAAAGCGCTTCTGCAGATTCTTGTGGTGAGCACTGACTCGGATGTTTTCATCGACGAAGTGATTAAAAAATGCTACACCTATGACCCAGCTTTGGGAAATTATTTCATCACTCTGAGCGAAGCTTTTGTGAAAGGTGCTCACTTCCGCAACTCTGTGTACCGTCCCTTGGCTCTAGGGCTGTTCTGCTCGGGCTCGGACAGCATCAGCGTTAGAACAGCGGCAGCAAGTCTGCTGGAACATACAGAAAAGAAGTTCTACAGTACTTCGGAGAGTCACAGGTTCATCGACGGGATCTGTTGTCGCTCAAGGGTGATTTACAAAAGAACTCTCTTCCAGCTTTCTACCCACTTTGCTACTGTGCACTCGGAGGAGAAGTTCAGGATGATCTCTGAGCTGACGATGCTGTTCCATATGGTTGGGTCCGGTCCCAGGAAAGACATTTTGGCTGTGTTGCTGCCCTGGGTGCAGACAGTTGAGCTTGACCTAAGCAAGACCAGCAAAGACCGTCAGTACTCGCTGATGGTTTTGTTCAATTTCTTTGAGATTACTGTCAAATTTGCTCACAAGATGCAGAACGAGGTCGAGGCGCTCTGGGTGGCTCTTGGGAACGGAAACAACGGCAATAATGTCCAGGAGATATACAAATTCATTGTGGATCAGTCGCTGGAGTTGAAGAATTTGGTGTTCTGGGAGTGTTCAAGACAGGTAATCGTGACTCTTTCGACTCTTCCAACGGGCTCCAGTTTGGTGGAGACGCTGATAGCCAACTTGGAGCCTCGGATGATGATTCCTGTGGACAGATTGGGAGTGGCAGCAGATCATGAGAAGGAGGAACAGGAGGAAGAGAAGGCTGTTGACCTGCCGTATGTGGCGGATTTGACTAAAGTCGTCTCGTCGAACGATAGCGCTCCCCCAACTTTCTCTCTGTGTGAGCTTTCTGTCATCTTTCTCGTCGATCTCATTCTCACGCCGTCTGAAACAGCGCGAGCAAAACTGCCGTTACTGCTTCACCTCTCATTTGTGCTGCTGGACCACCAGCAACCGATCGTCCAGGAGCAGGCGTGTGCGATGCTGATTCATTTGCTTCACCAGTACGGTGACGGCGAGGACGAGAGCTGTCGCAAGATTGTTGACTCTTTGCGTGGCCCCGATTACCAAAAAGCTCTTTGGGCACACAGCGATTTGACTTCCGACAAAAACGGGGGAAGAATTCCCGAGAACATGGACTTCCTGATCCGGAATGTACTCACGATATTCGAAAGAAAATCTCCTGGGATTCAGGAGAATTGGAGCAGAACGTCCCTTCATTGGGCCACTTCCTGCAAAGTGATGCACATTGCGGCGCGATCTTTCCAGGTTTTCCGTTGTCTGATCTCGTTCCTCGACCTGACGATGCTTCGAGACATGCTACTGTGTCTCGCCAACACCGTCAGCGACGACAACGCCGGAATCCAGAGTTTTTCGATGCAGATTCTCATGACACTCAATGCGATCACGGCCGAGCTGTACAGCGAGCAGCTGATCGACTTCCCGCAGTTGTTCTGGTCGGTTGTGGCTTGTTTGAACACGGTCCACGAGCACGAATTTGTTGAGGTTTTGTCGACGCTTTCCAAATTCATCAGCAAGATCGACTTGGATTCCGACGACACTGTTGGGTGTCTGATAGCGACGTTCCCACCAAAATGGGAAGGACGTTTTGACGGGCTCCAATCCATAATCGCAATCGGCCTGCGCTCCTCAAACGCTTACGAGCCTTCGATGAAGCTTTTGGACCGTCTTAACCTACTCAAAGACAGCGAGATCATTGGTTCGGGTCCACAGCGGCTCTTGCTGGCTCTGCTTGCCAATATGCCGAGGTTCTTGCATGCCCAGGCGACGAAAAGGTTTCCTGAGGAGGTCATTGAGGCCGCCAGTGTTGTTGAAAGAATGGCCGACGCTGCAAAAATGCCTGCACTTTCGAGGATTCTGACTTCGTTGACGAAAAAACGATTCCGCAACAAAGAGGATTTCCTTAGTCAGGTTGTCAGCGTGATCAAGCGCAACTTCTTCCCTGAGTTTGCTGCTCAGACGCTTGTTTTCCTGCTTGGGTTGCTATTCAATAGCACTCCATGGATCAAAGTGGAGACTCTGGGACTGCTCAAACACGTCTTCAGAGTCATCGATTTGTCTGGAGAGGAGTTCACTGGCTTGGGAGCTGACTTGGTGTCTCCATTACTCCGTCTTCTTATGACCGACTACGTTGATTTGGCACTGGAAGTTCTTGACGAAGCACAGTCGATCTCAGCCTCTCCCTTTGACAAACACTACCTGATGATGAGCTCGGGCGACTCGACAATTCGCAAGGAGTACGAGAAGATCGCGACGTTGTTTGGCATTCCGGAAGAGAGTGGCTGGTCGATTCCGATGCCCGCTGTGAGCACTGCTCGCACGAGAAACAACATCCATTCTGTGTTTTCTACGTGCGTAGTGGCCTCGACCAAAGACGGCGATGAAGGAGACGAGAACTTGGCACTGCCAACACAGCCCGAGTTCAACAGAGACGACTATGTGCAGTATAGTCCAATCTGGCCCGAACAGAGCAAGAAACAGACGCCTCACCGCGACCAATACAGCCAGCACAGCCAGCAGCCCTCATCTGTGAGTGGACAGGTTGCCGATTCCGTTGAGGACGGCAACTCGCTGAGCCATATGCTGGCGACGTTGGAGAATTTGGATTCGTTTTTCACCAAAGAGTCGATGGAGTTCACTGAGTCGTATGGACATCAATACAACGGATCTGTGGACACGAAGTCGACGGCCACAACCACAGCCACTGAAGCCAACTGGAATCTGGGTAATCTAGGACTGAACATCAATTTTGATTCACCTCAAATGGAGCAGAATATGCAGTTTTCTCCTCAGTATGCCTCGACTTCGTCGTTCAAGACTCTAATGGGTGAGAACGTTGGAAGTCCGTCAGGAGCTTCCAGTTCGCCGTTCCGCAGCTCCGCAAGACTCAGCAGGCGCAAATCTTCGTTGGGCAATATGGCTGTCCCAATGCAGCTGCAATTATCTAACAAGTCTTTGACAGACCATAACGGAAGTTCGCACAAGCTGTCTCCCTTGGGCTCGCCATTGATGTCAGGCCAGTCTGCCACGAACGAGGAGTCGGAAGGTCTGTTCCGGTTTGAAATTTTGAGGCCTTCCAGTAAGGTCAAGAAGAGACCGGGTAAACTGAATTCGCCAGTGGTGGGTGCGAACGGCGACCCGGCGTCGCCGCTTGCTAGGCCATCGCCAAGGACTCCCAGAACGCCGCGGACATCCAGGACGCCTAGGAGTCCGTACGGCAAGGGCTCGAGATTCAGCAGGAACTACTCGTCGAGCACGGTTTACAGGAGAACTTCGAGGTATGCGAACGGTGAGCAAGCGCGAACGAACGACGAGCGGAATGAGGAGTGAGCAATCAGCGGGCGAAACGGGTCGGTGTTGCGAGAGACTTTCAAGTGATTTTTGAGTTGTCTTTGTTGGCAAACTCTCACGGAAGCTCAGTAAAAGCTTTTTTTGCTTTTTGAACAAAGTCTGTAGAAGCTACACAAAACGCCTCAAAAAAGCAAGCAACACCATTGAAGTAAGTTGTTTCAGTTGAATAATAATAAGGACAATTAGCATGATATATCTTCAACAAGCGAGTAGTATGGGGCTCTTCGCGGAGCCGGTCTCGAGTAGTTTTTGACTGAGTTTAATGATATATCCAGGTCATTTGGAAATCCCCATCCAACTTTCCAAATGACTCTCAAATAGCCCTGGAAAGCTGGTGGCCTCGAAATCGGCCTAGCTGAGTGAAGAAGCGGTAGCCTTTGCGGGAATCAAGAGGTCTGACGCTGACGAAACTTATATGATCACTGGCATTGGAAGGTAACTTTAGAGGCATTTCCCTTGTTTGAATCTCGCATCTACACACACGCGCAATCTACTATCAACACAGACCAGCAAGAATGCTACCCGTATGGACTAATTGTCACGAATACATGATCATTTATCAGCCGTAATAAGTCTCTCCCAAATGGAAATTCTTTCCATTATCCCAAGTTCTCTTGCTACCATTTTTTTACAAACACCGCAACGAAGTGTAGTCGAGCGCAGTTGGTTGGGACATTTACTCGCTTCAGCTCTTCAACTTCCGCAGTTCTGTCACGAGAAGCACGGCACGAGATCATTGGTGATCTTTTGACTCGAGCATGTACATCCTTGCTTCCACTTCTGGCTGTGCAAGCACAGCCCTATTTTTGTTACCCTCCCTACCCCCTCCTAACCAAATCATTGGTTGAAACAAAAACTACATATACATTACAAGTTTATCAAGATACCAAGTTCACAGATATCTTATCGATTGATCAACCCCAATTCATAGCCACCCCACCATCAATGATGCCGAACACGTTGTTGCTTGTCAGGCGCCCAATGGCTGGTAACGCTTTGCGTGCTAGCCGTTTGTGTGTCCCTTTCTCTCGGTCATTGGCTACAACTACCCCAGTGCTCGCGTTGAGAGAGAAGACTCAGAAATCCATCGAAGACATGCCGAACCCAAGAGACCTGCCTAGACCCGATTATAAAGAGCTCTATCATCCCATCTACAACCCTAAAGACAAGTACAAGGAGCAATCTGCGGAATTGCACAAATTCGGTAGATACATTATGAGTTGTCTCCCCAAGTTTGTGCAGCAGTTCTCTGTTTGGAAAGATGAGCTTGTTATTTATGTTGCACCTTCAGCTTTGACTCCAGTAGCTACTTTTTTGAAGAATCATACTTCTTCCCAGTTCAAAGCTTGTATGGATGTTACAGCTGCCGACTACCCAACCAGAACGAACCGTTTCGATGTGGTTTACGACCTCTTGTCTGTGAGATTCAACTCGAGAATCCGCATTAAGACTTATGCATCGGAGATGACGCCTGTTCCAAGTCTTGTTCCCTTGTATGAGGGCAACAATTGGCTCGAGAGGGAAACGTACGACCTGTTTGGCATCTTCTTTGAGAACCACCCAGATCTTAGAAGAATCATGACCGACTATGGATTCGAAGGACATCCTTTGAGAAAAGACTTCCCAACCTCCGGTTACACCGAGGTGAGATATGACTCTGAAAAGAGACGTGTCGTTTACGAACCTCTAGAATTGACCCAGGCATGGAGAAACTTCACTGTTGGTTCTTCAGTTTGGGAGCAAGTTGGTGACGGTGTCGATGAAACGCCAGAGGACTTCAAGTTGCCTGAACCAGAGTTTGAAGAGCCAGAACCACCGAAAAAATAGTGGGCTTTGGTCTCAATCTCAATATTATTTATTTATATTATTTATTTATTTTATTTATTTAAAACCTATTTATTTGAATCTTCTCATTTATATGTTATCCAGTTCACAACTTCTATTGTCATATACAACTTACACAAAGTATTACAATTCCCAATCCATAATTCAACTTCATTCATCCTTATTTTAAAGCCTCCACCTCCCGTTTCAATCCACTCAGTTCGGCCTTCTTTTGCTCCAAAAACTGCTCTAACTGACTCACTTGGCTCTCTACAGCCTGAATGTTGGCAACCACACTTCCAAGATCCTGACTGTTGCCCGATTCAGCCAGCTGAGTCTCCTTGTACTTGAGTAGGCTTTCAAACTCGTATTTCACCAAACCTAAAGTCTCGTCGTTACCCTTGGTTTGTTGTTCTTTCTCTGCTTTTTTGATCAGCTCCTCCAGATCCTGCAGTTCTCTTCTCAGCTGCACCTCCTCCCAATCCGTACCCTTGGTGGCGCTGAAATCCGTGCCGCTTTTCACAATGTTGGAGGAAGACGTGCCCAACTTGCTGAGGTATCCCTCGGCAAAGGAGTGCTTTTTGTTGGTTGTAGAGGCAGCAGGCTCACTCACTTTGCTTTGGTAAGCATCCACGTTGTAATCAGGAGCCTCCTTCGAAAAGGTAGCTCTCAGCGAGGCAGGAACAGAACGTGGCACTCTCTTGCCGTTTGATCTCTGGTTTAGTATATGTAAAAAGACTAAACATTGGTCCTTGTCAATGGTTTCGTACTGTTTTGGGTTCACAAGGTTCCAAGCAGACGAGATATCTGTCTCAGGGACGTTGTTGAGCGTCTTGTAGAGCTCAGCCAATGATTGAAAAGTGATCCGGCCATATCTATCGGTGGACGAAGAGTATATCGATTCGTAAGCAGATTTGTCAGTTGGAGAAATATACCAATCAAAATCAGAGCTCAATGCAAACTCATCATCTGTATCGGTGTCGAAACCGTTGGAATTGCTCAAGACAGCTTTGTCAGCTTGAACAAAGTGTTGTTTGGACCCTGGAATGAGCCAATCTGGCAAAGTAGATGGCAGTTCCGAGGCATTGCCATTCACCAAATCGAAGATCAGTCTCATGGCAATACAGAACTCCTCAAAGTCAAGTTTCCCATCCACATCGATATCGGAGAGGTCCCAAATTTTCGCCAGTTGCGTTTGATCTAAATGAGAGTTCTTGAAAACCACAGAAACTTTGTCTCCACTAAGTTTGTTGTCGACCGGCTTGAGACCAGAAAAGATCTCCCAATATTTCTTGATCTCCCATTCTTCCAGCTTTGGCATTGTGGCTATACGGCAGACTAGCTTGTTGACCGTGTCGTATGGAGAGGAGGAAGATCTGTATGGTGATAAAACAGAGACCACTATTTTTTCTAAATAGACAGCATACTATCAAAAAAAGATCCGGGTAAGTGCCTTACGACGGATATTTTTTTGTGCTAAACGGAACGACGTCTTTTGAGAAACGGGGTGAAGAAATGGAGAAGAGTACTATGAAGTAGATTCAACTGTTGAGAACTTGAGTTTCAAACTTGTAAAACCTCAGTATGCGAGTGAGACCCGTCGTCGAGTACTACGAAACAGTATTACCATGATAGTAGTTTATATTCGCTTGATATTTAAAGGTGAGTCAATTGTAGAATTAACTTTTGATTCCAGATCACGAGAAGACCCTTCCCAGGCCGATAGCGCCTTTCATCAGCCAGACTATCCTCGATTAGCCTTTTGTAAAGCACTCAGTGCCAAAACAAACGAGTACACCCGGCATTGGCCGGTTTGCTAAAGTCATGATAGTCGTGTCTAGATCCAAAAAAAACATCGAAAAATGATAAATGGAATTATTCAAAACGGTTTTTTTCTTTATCTATACGAGTGAGTTTAACAGTCTAATCTGACGATAATCAACGGGGGCCCAAATGAAGCTCACGCTTAACGCCGGAATCGAGAAGTTACTTTCTGAAGCGTCAATTGAATCCAGTCTGAAAGAGAAGATCATACAAAGGGGATGGATCTCGAGTAAAGATCTTGTGGAGCTTTACAAGCTGGCATATGACAGTAAGGTGATACACACATCTCTGCTGAGTTTGCTACGGGGATCTCAGATTTATAAAGCGCCAAAGATTGAACAACAGAAGACTCCCGAGTTTTTGAGACAAATGGAGCAGCTGAGAGCCCGACAGCAGGAAATAGAGTACCAGAAACTGATCGCAGGAACGTCAGTTTTCAAAGGCTTGAGCGTTGCGAGTGAGAGCGGCGAGGAATTGAGTCCTGCCCAGCAGGCAAAACAAGTGAAGCACCAGATCACGACGATCATCAACATCCTGATCAGTGTTGCATCCGTCGGGTATGCGGTCTGGTACTGGAGTGGCTCTGTGCGGTATTTCAACGAGAGCTATCGCGTGCTACTGAGTTTGTTCTTTGCCATTCTGGTGCTTGTGGCAGAGGTTGTTGTGTTTTCAGGGTACTTGCGGAAAGTTGATGAGGCAAGGGTTCGGGAGAGAAAGAAAAAGGAGGTCAGGAGGGTTGTTGAGACCGTCAAGCTATAAGTTCTTATAATTGCATGTACGATAGTTGATCTATCAAAATTAATTTTTCAATCATACTTTGTGTGCCTTGGTAAAATTACCGAAAGCGTTTCTGCCTTGATTATTACATACGCCGATTAAACTATTTGAGATTCGATATGTCAGATCCAACTGTACAAAGCAGAGCTAACGTTTCCGACAGTTTGTTGACGGTGGTCGGCAGAAAAGATCACCGGGGAAAAGGGCTCAGATGCATGGTGTCTGAGTGAGATAGCGTAATGCTGGTTTGGGAGCTCTGCACAGCCCCAAAACTACTGTGCCGATCGCCGACTGAAAATGTTTCTGCCGATCGCCGATGGGCAAAAAATAGATAGAGAGAAAATGAGGAAAAAAAAAGATATCAAGAGGATCGATCAAATAAGGGACCAATTTGAGGAATTGAGTGGGGCCAATTGGGCCGGGCAGAATTGCTGTGGTATGGTTTACTTTGGGATTTCTTGCAAGCAGATCACATCTTGGATGCCCATATGTACTGGTCTTGCCTCAATCGAGGTTCTTAGGCCTCTGGAATGTAAACGGGTCGGCAGAATTTTTATCACTCAAGATGTAAGGCTGTAGACTGCCCAGGAAAGCCTGGTAGGACTAGGCAGAGCAAGAATGGGCCGCCGGGAATTGTCTGGCCAGCCCAGGCCAGCCTGGCCTTGCCACACGAGATTTCATGCACAGCCGTGGCCGGGCGCTACGGAAGGGCTTTTCTTTTGGCCCGTGCTGTCCCGCGGCACCGAGCGGCAGCCGAAAAAAAAGCCCCCCCGGGGCCAGCAGGGTTGGCGGGACCAGCGGGGCCTGCGGGCGGCCCGGCATGGAGTTTCGCCATTAGATAAGCGAATGTAGTCACCATCGCGATCGCGATTTTATGCATAAACAAGGGAAAAATGATGAACAAAGGCAAGAACAATCACATAGATCCCACGGAAGCAGTGGAACAGCAATCGGCATGGCTTACACACGGGGCAGAAATGGGAGATTGGTAAACACAGCATCTCGACAGGTGGCTAGGTAGCCAAAAAAAGGCCGGTTTAGAGTGCAGTATTTGTTTTTTTTGTGACGGTTCAAAACGGTACGGCTCCACGGTCCGAGACGAACGGCGAAAACCATAGTTTGTTGGCCCGTTCTGGATTGGAATAAACAGCAGCTGTTGCGTTTGCATGAGTTGCTTAGTAGGAGATATGGCAGTGTTTGTTATTATTGCAAGTTCGAGCGATTTTCTCCTTGGGGCCGGTTGAATCTCAGATTTGAATCTCAGGAGGTATAAAACAGACTGAATTCCCATCAATTCACGTCAATGTAATTAGTAACTTTGTGTTCCTGGATCGTCACTTTGACTTCATTTGCTATTCACAAGATGGTTGAAAACAGAGGAGACTCCGATAGCGTTGAATCGTCTTCTGATTCTCACGAGGAGGTGAAGCAATACCAACCCCTCGATGATATCGAGGAGCAGGACAACCTCGATCAACTTTCTCAGCATCTGTCCAACATCCTTAATCAGCCTGGCGGACAAGAAAGAATCGAGACTTTGGCTAGAGTCTTGTCTACAAAGACTAAAGCTGAACTTGATCGTTTCGAGATCAATAAGGACAACTTTGATTTGAAGTTGCTCTTGCAATACTTGCGTGATGCCAAGATGGCTCAGGGAATCGAATCCGCTCAAGCAGGTCTGGCCTTCAAAGACCTCACCTGTTGGGGTGTGGATGCCTCTGCTGCCTACGGACCTTCTGTTCCTGAGATGCTCAGAGAAATGTTCAAGAAGTTCAACTTCAGAAAGGAAAAGAAGACCCAGAGACAGATCATCAGAGACTTCATTGGTATCATCGAGCCTGGTGAGATGGTCTTGGCTCTTGGTAAGCCTGGTGCCGGTTGCTCGTCGTTGCTCAAGAGCTGTGCCGGTGAAATCGAGAACTTCACCAAAGTTGAAGGTGAGTTCTCTTACGATGGTTTGAGTCAAGAGGAGATGATGGAGAGATTCAAAGGTTACGTCATTTACAACCCTGAGTTGGACTTCCACTTCCCTCACATCACTGTCAAGGAAACCGTCCAATTTGCATTGAGAACCAAGACTCCAGCAAAGAGAATCGACAACATGTCGAGAGAGGAGTACGTCGACAACATGCTCAAGCTGTGGACCACCGTTTTTGGTCTCACCCACACATACAGCACCAAAGTCGGTAACGATTTCGTCAGAGGTGTCTCTGGTGGTGAGAGAAAGAGAGTCTCGATTGTCGAGGCTTTGGCTATGGACGCTTCTGTCTACTGTTTCGATAACGCTACCAGAGGTCTGGATGCCTCCACTGCTTTGGAGTTCACCCAATGTATCAGAACCGCCACCAACATGCTCAACTGTTCTGCCCTCGTGGCCATCTACCAGGCCGGTCAGAACATTTACGAGCTGTTCGATAAGGTGACTGTCATCTACAAAGGTAGACAGGTCTACTATGGTCCAGCCGACAAGGGTGTGGAATACTTCGAGAAGATGGGTTTCCACAAGCCTGCTAGAATGACTGCTCCAGAGTTCTTGACTGCTGTCACTTCTCCATCTTCCAGACAAGTCAGAGAAGGCTTCGAGGGTAAGGTTCCAGAGTCGTCCGACGACTTTGAAGCCTACTGGAAGAGCTCTCCTGAGTACCAGGAGCTTTTGCAAAAACATGCTGAGTTTATCTCTTCTCACAACGGTCAGGAAACCAAGCAAAGATTGGAAATGGCCACTGCCCAGAGAAAGCAGAGCATGCAAAGAAAGAAGTCCCAGTTTGTCATCAACTACTTCTTCCAATTGTGGTACTTGATCATCAGAGGTTTCCAAAGAACCAAGGGTGATTTCACTTACACCATCGTTTATCTCAGTTCGTTCGTCATTAAAGGTTTCATTATCGGTTCAATGTACTACCATATTCCAGAGTCTACAGAAGGTGCGTACTCTCGAGGTGCTATCTTATTCTACGTTTTGATTTTCTGTGCTGTGACTTCGTTGGCCGAGATTGGTAACTCTTTCAGTGTGCGTCCAATCCTGGTGAAGCATAAGAGTTATTCCATGTACCATATTTCCGCTGAGGCTATGCAAGCTATGATCACTGAGGTTCCAACTAAGGCCGCTGCTATCATCATCTTGTGTATTCTCTCCTACTGGATGCCACACCTGAAGCACGAAGCTGGAGCTTTCTTCATGTTCTTCCTGTTCTTGTTCACCATCCAACAGTGCATGTCTTTCATTTTCAAGTTGATTGCCACCATTACCAAAGAAGCTGAGACTGCTCACGCTATTGGTGGTTTGTGGATTCTGTTGCTGTGTGTCTACTCCGGTTTCATTTTGCCTCTGCCAAAGATGCACCACATCTTGAAATGGATGCACTACCTCGATCCTATGTTCTACTGTTACAACAGTTTGATCGGAAGTGAGTTCCACGGAAGAAAGATGGCTTGCTCTGCTATGGTTCCTTCTGGTGACGGTTACGAGAACGTTTCGATCGTCAACCAGATCTGTGGTGTTGCTGGTGCCGTTGCTGGTCAAGACTGGGTTTCAGGTGACAAGTACATCAAGAGACACTTTGATTTCAGATGGCACAATGTTTGGAAGTACTGGGGTATTAACGTCTGCTGGACTGCCGGTTTCATCATCGCTAACATTGTTTTGTCTGAATACATCAAGAACGTTGAAGGAGGTGGAGATTTGCTTTTGTTCAAGAGAGGTCACATGCCAGATGCCAACGGAAACGAAGATTGGGATGGTAAGGTTGCTTCTAGAGATGAGATGATGGTCGCCTTGAACGGTGAAAATGCTGATTTGGAGAAGATCATCAACGAAGCTGATATCTTCTCTTGGCAACACTTGGACTACACCATCCCATACGAAGGTGCTACCAGACAACTATTGTGTGATATTCAAGGTTACGTTAAGCCAGGTACCATGACTGCTCTTATGGGTGAATCTGGTGCTGGTAAGACTACCCTGTTGAACGTGTTGGCTCAACGTATTGATTTCGGTGTTATTACTGGTGACATGCTTGTCAATGGTAAGCCATTGGACTCTTCTTTCAAGAGAAGAACTGGTTACGTCCAGCAACAAGATTTGCACATGGCTGAGTTCTCTGTTAGAGAGTCTTTGAGATTTGCTGCTCATTTGAGACAACCAAAGGAGACTCCACAAGCTGAGAAGGACGAATACGTTGAGAAGATTATCGGATTGCTTGGTATGGAGAAGTACGCCGAGGCCATGGTTGGTAAGATTGGAAGAGGTTTGAACGTTGAGCAAAGAAAGAAGCTTTCTATCGCTACCGAATTGGTTGCCAAGCCATCTCTGCTGTTGTTTTTGGATGAGCCAACTTCTGGTCTTGATTCTGAGTCTTCGTGGTCCATTGTTCAGTTCTTGAGAGCTCTTGCTGATTCCGGACAAGCCATTCTGTGTACCATTCACCAGCCTTCGGCTACTTTGTTCGAGGTCTTTGACAGATTGCTTCTTTTGAAGAAGGGTGGTAAGACCGTCTACTTTGGTGACATTGGTCCAAACTCTTCTACCATGTTGGGATACTTTGAGAGATACTCTGGTGTCAAGTGTGGAAAATCTGAGAATCCTGCCGAATACATCTTGAACTGTATCGGTGCCGGTGCTACTGCTTCCACTGCCAGTGATTGGCACGACCTCTGGATCAACTCTCCAGAATTCAATGCTGTTACCCAAGATATTCAAAGATTGCATGCCGAACTTCCGAACAGACCTGCCAACGCCAATGCTGGTGACTTGACTGCCACTTATGCCACCACTTACATGGAACAATTCAAGTTTGTCTTTGCAAGAACCTTCTTGCAATTCTGGAGATCTCCAATTTACATCAGAGCAAAGTTTGTTGAGTCTGTTGCCTGTGCGCTTTTCGTCGGTTTCTCTTTCATCGGTATGGATCACTCTGTTGCTGGTGCCACCGGTGCCTTTGCCTCTGTGTTCATGTTGTTGCTGATTGCTTTGGCTATGATCAACCAATGTCACGTCTTTGCCTACCCAACCAGAGAACTGTTCGAAGTGAGAGAAGCTCTTTCCAACACTTTCCACTGGTCGACTCTGTTACTGTCGCACACTATCACTGAGATCTTCTGGACTGTTTTGTGTCAATTCGTCTGTTACATCTGCTACTACTGGCCTGCACAATACTCTGGTACCGCTGAGAACGCTGGTTACTTCTTCTTCATTTACGTGCTGATTTTCCCAATGTACTACGTGACATATGGTTTGGCCATTCTCTACTTCTCGCCTGATGTGCCATCTGCTGCCATGATCAACTCCAACTTGTTTGCTTCCATGCTTTTGTTCTGTGGTATTCTGAACCCGGAAAAGTACTCGCCACGTTTCTGGAGTTTCATGTACGTTGTCTCGCCATTGAAGTACTTTGTGCAAGCTTTCGTTGCCCCAATTGTCCACAACAGAAAGTTGGAGTGTACTTTCGATGAGTACAGCATCATGGACCCACCAAGTGGTGAGACTTGTGGTACTTACTTGGCCAAATACATTGACAACAACGGTGGATACGTTGCTAACCCAACTGAAGACACCCAGTGCAAGTACTGTGCATACACCACCCAAGCAGAGGTTGTCGAGCAATACAACATCAAGTGGAGTTATGTGTGGAGAAACTTCGGTATTGCATGGATCTACATCGCCTTCAACTTTGGAGCCATGATTGCCGGTTACTGGATCTTCAGAGTCAAGAAGTTCTCCCCAACCAGTCTGTTCAACGTCAAGAAGTTGTTCAGCAACCCAGTCAAGCAAAGACATGAGAAAGATACCACCATTTTCGCCGCCAAGAAGGGCGACGACAAGCTCCTTGTCCCAAAGAAGGCCTAAACGTTTGACGTTTGAAATAAAGACACTTGACTGGAGTTATAGACTGCCTAGAAGTCTTTATTGTTTTTATTCATAATCAACCTGTTCTTGCTTTTCAACTCGTTATTTTATCATATATACCTATGGGAACGTTTATTGGATATATAGTCTGAGCTATAGCCTTTAAATAGAGAGTTTTTGTTTTGAAAGAGAAGTGAAATAGAATTTACAGTATCCGAAAGACTCGTGAGAGACACTGAAATATAAGAGCGAACAAACTAGGGTTTGAGGAGATCAGTCAAACTAGAGAATACATCATTCGAGGAGTGCAGAGGAGGTCGGGGGGAATTGAGAAAATGAGATTTGAAAACAAATTTCCCCAGACCTGAAGAGGCAGAGTCCGGAACAAAGAAGATGCTCTTGGAGGCCGCGTAGAGCAGAGATCAAAGTGCCTGGAAAAGCCAAGAGGACTGACTAGTCAACACATTGGAAAATAAAAGAGATGCGGAGCAGACAGAGGCTGTAAAGTAAGTTAAAGTTTACGTGCAAATGCGTTCAAATTACCCAAAAAAAGCGACTTAGAATTGAGCAACAAGAACCATACGAGGTGTTTTTTCTTGTTACACATCTGCATTCTCGATGTGGTGCGGATGATCTTGCCAGTCTCTAAATGCTACTATGTCATGCGTCCAAACTCGCGTGGACTGCTCTTGTATCAGGTGTTGATGTAGGCGACGAACCCAAGTCAGGCTCGAACAGCCCTGCTCGAAGCAACAATTCAAACAAAGTAGATCATCGCTGAGACGCTAGTGTCGTCGAATGTATCCGAGAGAAATCCTCGATTCTACTTTCCTCTTTGTGGACCCTCGGGGGCTAAGGTGGAGATTTACGTAGCTTTACAAAAGTGTACATGTAGAGCAGGTATGGCCTATAAAGGTTGTTTATGGTCATTACTACACGTTCAGTGTAGAGACTTTCACATAGGCCCCAGGTAGCGTTGTGCTTGTGTAGGCTTGTTGCGCACGGTATTCATTGGCTTATGTAACTGCAGATCCCAGTGCATCCTTACACCACTAACTTTGCATACAGTACTTTAGGCCCGATCAAATAAATTTCCTGAAAAAATATTTCACAGAAGTCTCCAGTACTCTACATATACTGGATCCTACAATCATACATAGCCACCAAAATTCATCCCAGATGCTACGAAATAATGCTATTAGGGGCTTTCTGTTTCGCTTGAGCCCTTTGAACAACATAACTTCATTTCGAGCGGCCAACTTCGCGACTGTTGCTGCTCTCCAAATCCGCAGCTATTCTTCATTCAATAGATTCGATAGGCTCGTGACCGAGACCAAGAAGGACAAGAGCGCCAAAAAGAAGAGCAATGGTAAAAGAACTTTCACCCGGAATGACAAACCGAAGAAGGAAAAGAAGTTTGTTAAGAAACTGAAGGCCAAGAAGGAGTTGGAGCGACTCAAGAAGGAAAAGTTCGATCTGTCTAAAAACTGCAGCTCTTGTGGAGTAACTCTACAATCTGAAGACCCGGAGAAAGTGGGCTACTATAACGCTGAGGCGATTGAGGCGAAATTGAAGGCCATAGATAGTTCCAAAGAGCCAGCCAATGGGACGGCCGGATTTGCTTTGGAGCGCGAGTCGATGCTCTTGGAGCAATTGAAAGAGCTCGATGGGGATGCTCCGGTTTACTCCGAGGTTTTGAGCGAAAAGCCTAAGGATACCCGATTGAAGTGCCAACGATGTCTTGATGCGGTCCATCACAATCGTATAAAGTCGGAGGATCAGACATACGTGAGTGCTGAGGAGGTGATGGAGGAAATCCCACGTCGGGCAACGGTGGTGTATGTGGTTTCTGCTTTGGACTTCCCGCTCGGTGTCAGTCGGAAAGTGCTTGAAAACAGGGATCCGAAAGAAGTTTATTGGGTCATCAACAAACTGGACGCCTTTTTTGACCACAAGCAGTCGATCCCAAGGAGTGGGATGCAGTATTTCGCTGATACTCTTGAAAAACTGGTTGGAGCAGACCCAAATAAAGTGTTTGGAGTCTCTGCGAAGTTGGGATGGCACACTGAGACGTTACTGGACAAGCTCCCAAAGAGGGAATTGTACTTTGTTGGTGAGGTCAATACCGGTAAGAGCTCTTTGGTGAAGTGGCTGATTTACAGAGACGACCAATCTCTGACCAAAGACCATCACTTTGGGCCGGGAATCTCGAATCTGCCTTGTTTCACTCGCACTTCGTGCAAGTACAAGATGGTGAGCCATCCACAAACAACCATTGTGGACACGCCTGGCTACGCTCCCAAGGACGAGGGCGTTTTCAAATATCTTCTACCTGAAGGAATCAAGCTCACTTCGGGCGTGGCCAATCCTACCACTCCAGAGCCAGAAACTTACAGGCCCAGAACTCCCAAAGTGATCGGGAAGAAGACCTATAATGGTAAGGCTGTGCTCAGTTATGGCGGCTTCTTTTATCTGCAGCCTCCTGAGGACGGTATTCTAAGGGTCTTCGCTGGAATGCACGGCGAGGCTTTCAGAGCTCCCAAGCTGTCTAGAGCTCTAGAGGTGAGCGAGAATCGTGGAAAAGCCGTCAAACACAGGTATCTAGTCTCGCATTTGGCAGCAGAGAATCTGGTGAGGTATGTGATACCTCCATTTTACGGAAAAATCGACGTTGTTTTGAGGGGAGTTGGGTTCTTCTCGCTGGTTCCTACCGGCCAGTGGAATCCGCAGGATCTATATCAAATATATGTTCCCAGGGGAGTCGATGTGATTATTCGAGAGAGCATATTCAAGTACATTTACAGGGTGAAAGACTACTCCGATGTCCAAGGAAAGAATCTGAATAAGCACAGAATGACCTGGGAAGGCTCGACTGTGCAGAGACGGGTCCCCAACCACAAGTTGGTGTTCTCGAAGCTGACGGAGGTGCCGAAGGATGTTTCATCGAAGGAAGCATTCGAGCTCGCAAGGGGAGGATCGACTCTCGTGGAGAGTGATGAGTACAGGAATCAAGAGGAGTATCCAAACTCGTACTGGAGGATGCCTGATTTGAACTGAGCGCCAAGCGAAGCACAACAGCGAACAACACGTCACTAGAAGTTAGCTTGAAGAAGCTAATAGGAGTCCGCCAATGAGGAAGGCTCGGAGTTTGGTGGCCTTTGGAGTACTCGTAGCTGAGTCTCGACTGAGTCTTACCACAGTTTGTGCAACTTTTGACGATTGGGATAAATTCGATGGCGAGGGTGGTCGGACTTCGGCTCAGTTATAAGGTGCTGAGTCAGTTTGTTATTGACAAGAATAACGAAGTTGCTGGACGCCTCTCGACGGTCTGATCACGAAGTGTCGTTTTACGTCATTCAAACCATCACCAGAGTCAGATCCCCCTATTTTTCCGGAATGGGGTTGTCTTTCAAGACGCGATCACAGATAATCGTTCAAATTCACCTGGCTGTTAGAAGCCAAGCCGAAGTATCAGCCCTTGCCACGCATTTGGCTTTGTGTATGTATATAACTGTATATTCTTGTAAGTAGAAAATTCACGATAGGTCAATATTTGGAGAAAATCAAGCTGAAGGAATAGGAAAAGAGTGGAGGTTTCAAAAGGAGTCGAGTCCGACCGTGGAAGAGTCAATAAGAACAGTCTGGTGTGATATCATTGTAAATGCAAAGGTTCGCAAACCTACAACAACTTTCACCTAGTGTACCAAGTTCATACTCTACTGCATTTAGTACGGTCTCCGATTTTGACGACTCACTGAGACCCTCAGTCGCTGACTAATCTCCAAATTGCTTACTTCGATGAAGTCGCTCCCGTAAGACTACCATTGACCTCCCATTGTCCATACATGATAGACTGTTGTCTTCCAACAAGGGAGGTTGGAGTGGAATGCTGACGTAAGCAATGACATCAGCAATACTTTCTCCACTGGACGTCCCAAGTTGCCAATCGACGGTGTCGAATAGCTAGGCACGTCAGATGAATGGCAACATTCTGTGCACTTTGCGACCACCCGATGCCACTCACTCAATACCACCCGACTTCTCGCTGCATCTTGCTTGGCTCGTGCGCTCGTAGCACAAAACGTTACCCGGAAGTAACAATTTTTTTCGCTGTTGATCCTTCCCTTTCTTAAACTTTTAGAACTCATCTTGTTTACCTCAATCTCATCTCACCTTTCTTCACTTCAAACACCAGAATGGCCACGAAGGAACCGGTGCGATTGTCAACAAAAAGCGTGGGCGGCGACGGTCCGACGTCGACGTCCTTGAAAGAACTTCTAGAGTCCTCCCGGAATCTCCCCAAAAGACTCAACGATGTGGGTACTATTCACTTAGGACTCAATGAGATCAAGAGAAAAGCTTATGAGCTGCGCAAGTACAACAAAACCGACCAAGACGTCAATCCGTACACCAAGGCGCATTATCTTCTTGTTGGTAGCGGCATCACGATTGAGGAAATCCAGAACGAGCTAGATTCCATCAACTTGCACCATCTAGATGCCAATGTCAACGTCAACGTAGGCGTGACTGCCTCCAGCAATACGGCCTATATCGCCAATTTCCAGAACGACATCGATGGATACGTAAACAACAGAAAAGACGAGAACATTCTGTCTGCCATTGAGCAATCTTTGTCGACTGCAGCCAGAGATTTCGACACCTACGTCAACCAAAACGTTTCAATTGATTGGAAAGAAAGGAAGAGACATCTCAAGGATTCGCTTTCTGCGCTTCTGAAGAGAGGAAAGACGGGATCCGGCTTGTCTAGTTTGAACTCCGAAAACAAAGTCTCAGCCAAGACGAATCTCGACAAACAATTGGCTTGGGGAAGCACTAAGAATCGAAACATCCTTTCATCCAAATTTGATTTCAAAGACGTCAAGCCTTCCAGCGAGAGCAAGGCAGCACTCAATCCAAACGACTCGTATGGTCTGAGACAGAAGTTCGAGCTGTACGCCCAAGTGATATACGAGCTGAACGACGCCAGACAGAGTGGAGAGTCATATCCACTGAGCACGGTCTTTGCAGATTTGTCGAAGCACGAGCTCAGTTCGCGTTCCAAACAACTTCACGAGACCTGGCTGATTTTGCGTGACTTTTGCGAGACTGACATCGATAGAAACCAGCGGTTTGAGAGAAGGTTTGCTAAAGGCCATTGTTCCGACTCTTTGACCGACTCGGATTCTGTTGCGCTGCGCAAACGCATAATCACTAAAAGCAGAGCATACTTGGAAATGCAGTTCCTTGATTACGTGAACGAGCTGTATCTCAAATCAGACCAGGCTTCTCAGGACAAATCATCGCTAAATGTGACCAAGATTCAGCACTATCTGGAGCTGACTCTCAAGACCAAAAACAACGACTGGAAGATCAAGAACCTGACGTTTGTAAACGGAATCCCGATTTGGGCTATCCTGTTTTATCTCTTGAGAGCCGGCTGCTACGACGAGGCTGTCGAGCTAGCCACAGAACACAACGAGTCTTTCCAGAAACTCGAGAGATCATTCCCAACATACCTCAAGAGCTACTGCCAGAGCAAAGACAAGAAGTTACCGCGCGAGCTGCAAGGCAGGCTGACTAATGAGTTCAATCAGTATTTCAAACACATCAACAAAGACACCGATCCGTTCCGCTACGCCGTTTACAAGCTGCTTGGAAGGTGCGAGATCTCGAAAAAGACGCTTCCCTCAATCACGTTGAGCATTGAGGACTGGCTGTGGTTGCATTTGGCTTTCATCAGAGAAGAGGAGCTCGAAGAAGATGACCTCATTCACGAGATGTACACCTTGAGCGACCTTCAGAAGTCTATTTTGCAATACGGAGCGGAATCGTTCAACGGCTCCACCAATAATCCTATGTACATGCAAGCCTTGGTGCTTACCGGGTTGTACGAGCATGCTGTCAAGACGCTATTTGAATCCAGCGAAATGGACTCTGTGCATCTGGCGATCACTCTGACATACTACGGGTTATTGAGAGTTACAGAAGAGTTGAACGAGGACGAGAGTTTACTGCAAGTTGACTCTAAAGGCTTTAGATCGATATCCTACGCTAGATTGCTCGGTTACTACACTAGCAGCTTCAAGATATCCGATCCCAGAGTCGCTGCCGAGTATTTGCTGTGCATCTGTCTCTGCGATGACTTGAAACCTGCTTTGAAGAATTCCCAAATCGAAATTGGACAAAACGCCATTAGAGAGCTCGTTTTGGAGACCAGAGAGTTCGTCATGCTACTAGGCAAGATTGATAAGGACGGCATCCGGATTCCGGGGGTCATTGAGCAACGTAAAAAATTGCTGAATCTGGACAACGAGGAGAGTTTCCTGCACAAAATTGCTGAACAGGCTGCCATCAAGGCTGACGAAGAAGGAAGACCGTTCGATTGTATTCTCTTGTACCAGCTCAGCGAGGAGTATGACACCGTTATCAACATGGTGAACAAAGTTTTGGGCGAATTCTTGACTTCGATCGACCTGAAAGTGCCTTTGGACGACCTGATCAACGAGGATTTGATTTACGGAGAGACCAACATTGTCAAATTGGCTACAAGACTGATGAAAATCTACAATGGTTCGCCTCAGATTCTATCGAAAGTCTCTCTAAAACACAGAGAAACATGTCTGACGCTTCTGGACATTGTCGATGTCAGGAAAGATTTCACCTCGCCGAATCCGGATCTTGTGTCGATTCTGAGCAAAGTGGAAAAACTCAAGCTGATTCCATGTTCTCCCAACATTGAACTTGAGAAAATCAGAGCCAAGTCTCAGGAACTCAAGACTTTGAACGAATCAATAGCCAAAAACATCCCAAACCTGCTGGTGATTGAGATGAGCTGTATTGCCCAATTGTTTTACGAGCTAAGCCGTGGTTTTGAAGCGTCAAACCTCAATTTGTTCGAGTCCGATGTGTCCAATTCTTCCAAGGAAAATAAGCTGGTGACTCTCAGACAAATGTCTAGGAACTGTATGATTTACGCCGGAATGGTCCAGTATAAGATGCCCAGAGAGGTTTACACCACTTTGATCAATCTGGAGGTGAATATGTGAGTAATAGACATGAAATTAAATACGATAGAGCTCTGTATAGGCAAATAAAGCTGCAAGAGCCATAAATATGGAGAGAAGGGTAAATTTGCGAGATGCTTAGTGGCTGTGCGGGCAGTTTTCGTGGCTGTGGTCGCGGCTGTGCTCATTTTTCGGGCTGTGCTTGCGCTTGTATCTGGGTTGTCTCTCGTAAGCGTTTGGCTTGGCTTTGTCACTTCCGGCTTCGCCACCACCTTCATCTTCGGAAGATGACGATGAAGATGAGGAAGACGACGATGAGTCGCTCTCCACCTCGTACTCTTCCTCGTTGTGAGGATGGAAAATACAGCATACTAGAATCGCAGGTTAGTGATCTCACAATCAACCGAATTTTGGGGACTTTTCATCCTGATAGTCCTCTGATACTCACTCTTTGACTTCTTCTTGTTCATGAACTCATTATCCACCACGTCTTCTTCCCAAGTGACTCGTTTGGTCTGCTTTTTCTTCTTTTTGCTCTTGTTTTTTGTGTCGTCTGAGGGAATCAACCGCAGTGTGGCCGTCACAGCCGGCGTTTCGACGGTCTGTGAGGTCTGCGTGACCTGCGCTCCCAGCATTGCTCTTTGCTCTGACATAATGTATTTGGGTGACGATTGATGCCCGAACAAAAGCAGACTGAGAATGACTTTCTTTACCTTTCTACCACCAAAAAAACACAATTAATCAAAAATCACCTCAAAACATCCTTACACCGCAAAAGAGTACTTGGATAAAAACACCACTCAAATTACTTACTTAACCAAACCAATTATATATAAACATTAAACTACTTACAATCACCCACGTTCAAACAGTAATTGTTGGGTACAGGGACCGTCTCTCTGTTGTTCCCTTTTCGGCAGACAAGCCCTCCTGAGAAATGTCTTTCACCAACAGCTGAAGGTGCGTTCTGATATGCTCAATCAAATTGTAATGCTTCTGGAACTCGGCCGATTCGATCTCATCTTCCTCCTCCGAATCAGACTGGTCATAATAGCTCGAGTGATCATCATCATCATCCTCGTCTTTCTTTTCCTCGATATCCAGCAACTTCATCTTTTCCAAGAGCTCAGCCTCTGACGTCTTTTGATTAGAACCAACATTCAGTTTCTTCACGTAATCGTTACTCTCATTGAAACGCGACCCCAGCTGTGGGTATTGAAGACCCCCTTGAGCATAATTGCCACTGCCAGAAGGAAGAACAGGGTACAAAACAGGCGACGAATTGGTAGCGACAGAAACGCCTGTCGACGGGAATGCCACAGAAGGAGCATTATTGTTTTTCATGTGCAAATTGTGAGACGACTCAAGACTCATAGAGTTCGAAATTTGACTGAAGAATGATGAGGCATCCAACAGTTCCTGCTGTGTCGTGAACCCACCAAGTTTCGAGTTGCCAGATTGTAAAGGTGGCAACGAGAAATCGTTACTAGCACCAGTACCAGAACTTACACCTGAGTTGTGGCTGCTTGTGGGAAAATTGAGATAGTTGTCCATCGAGTTGAGCTTACTTGCAAGCTCGTTATTGTATGTAGGCAGAATCTTTGATCTTTTCAAGTCCTCATAGAAAAGCGGTAGATTGCTAGCGGGGAGTCCAGAAGACGACGAGAGGTCGAGCTTTCGCTTCCGGTTGTCCATTGTATGAGACTGGGATGGAGGCGGTGGTAGCGAAAATGGCATTGGAAGGTCGTAAGTCTCGTTGGAGCCCAGTTTGTGGGGAAGAGGAAGAGTGTAACCTCCCATTCCATAGTCATAAGACGTGGAAACTGAGAAATCATAACGGTGAGATCCTTGCTGTTGATGTTGTTGCTGTTGTTGCTGATGAGGAGGATGTTGGGTGAACTGGTCCCGAATCTTGGGTTTGTTCTTCTTCGAGTCCTCAGCATGAACTTTGACGTGTTTTTTCAAATCCTGAGGTCTTTTGAACTTTTTAGGACATGAGTCGCACCTGTACGGTTTCAGGGGGATGTGAACACGAATATGTGATGTAATATGGTCCCTTTTGATGGTGACTACTTTACAATCGTCCCACTGGCAGTTCAAAGTGAGGTTTCTGTTGCACTTTCTGCCAACGTGAAAATCACACAGATGTTGGTACAACGATTTGGCATCTTCCCTCACAGCGTTGCATCCCCTCCATTTGCACTGGAGAGGAGCGTCCGGGTATTCCATGGGAAGGTTCTGGAGCGTAGATTGCTGTTTTAGCATCGAAGGCTGAGTCATCGAGAACGCCATGGAGAGCGAGGGAAGCTGCTGGGTGTGCGAAACCTGGGTATTTTGTGGAAGTTGGGAAGTTTTCGTCGACTGAGTTTGTGATTTGAGCGATGGGTACAACAGACTGGAGGAGGACAGCGAGCTGTCAAGAGACGAGAGCGTAGGCAGCAATGTAGTACCTGAATTCGAGGCTGAAGTAGAATTTCTGGCAATGTTCGAGTGCTTGATATTGGGAGAGCTGAGCAGACGGGGCGAATCAGGAGCAGAAGAGTCCTCAGTGTATGAGGATGAGGACATCGATCCCAGAGGAGAGCCCGTAGACTCTGTGGCTGTGGAATTGGACTTAAAACGGGTTGCGTTTGCGGACGACGAGCTTGACGGCGGCACCAAGCCAGCTGATCCCAAAGGTCTGGAGTCGTTTGTACCCGAAGAAGCTGGTAGCGCTGAATCTGCGTTCAAGTACGCCACTGGATGGACATTAAAGGTTTTGGATTGATGAGCTTGCAGTGGCTGGTGTATGTGGTTGCTGTGGCTGGTGTGAGCATTTTGCTGGTAATGGTTTTGTAGGCCCGTTCGTGGGTCATAGTATTCTTGGGAACCGTCCATGGCTGGCATGTGGTGGTAATATTCGAGGATCGGTTATTTGAGCGTTGGAGCCGGGGATTTCGCTTAATAAGATAAGTAAATCATAATAACTGAGGGAACTGAGTTATAAGTGCGCGCAAACTCTTTTTTTATATTCTCCCACAAAAATGAAATAATCATCACGAAAAAAAAAAATTGACTTAATTTGGGCTGAGTTTCTTGGCATTGACAGAATGATTGGCCGAGACCTTATGAGGTTCGATGGGGTCGACGGAGTTGGACGGTGACGTATTGGTGGGGAATGGAAAAACACCTGGTAGTTCGGTGGTGACTATCGTGGTGGTTTCTCGAGCTGTTGGTTGCAGCTGGAGGAGAACGATCTGGGGTGTGCGTGCGGTTGAAACGACGCGTGGCGGTGCAGCGCGGCCACGGGATTGTAAGAAATTTTGCGGAGTGCAGAGTTGTGGCTGGTGACAGGCAAGCGAGGCGAAGTGTGCAAATCTTACAACAACGTGGCGGAGTTTTCAGGGTAACACTACATGTGAATAGCAAGTCGGAGTTCTCTAAATAATGAATGAGGTTTATGTATTCTTGACGAAGGTAGCTCTTCTGGTAGGGATTACAGGCGTGACTTTCTTGACGGTATGCTCTCTAGAACGTATTCTTCTTAAAAATGGTAATATGATGTGAACTGCCTCGCAAAATTTGAAACAGCAGCTCCACTTGACTCACAATTCGGACAAAGAAACCGAACGACAGATCCATCTCAAGGCCCTACCACGATTACTAGCTTACTCGTAAGTGATATCATATTAAGGCGTGGTATGTATAAGGACATAGTTGAAGAAATTTGAGGTGGTGTAGGGATGTGGAATAAAAATTGTTAAAAAATGGATATGAGCACACCCTGAAAACGAAAAGAAGTGTCAAATGGAGAGGATTAGCAGCCGATGAAAGTGTTGTTGAGCCATAGCACGACGCCGTGCATTATGGGATTCTGTAGGCTTGGTCATTCTGGATTGGCCACGCGGAGCACTTTGCGGCTGTAGTCGACTTGGTCGCTCAAACTGCGGTTTGAAAGATTCGTGTGGTCGTATAAACCATTGTGTGGATCGAGCCGTTGGTCTACCATCACTATATTGTGAGGAATGGCAGGCGAGGTCGCAGAAAGAGAAGCGGATTTGCGATGGAGTCCACCGAAGAGCGAGTTTGATTTTCCGGAGGAGTTCAATCCTGCAGATGTGGCAAATGCACCTGCACCGCCACCCCCACTCGAACCCCCACTTGGAGGTGGTTGTTTTTCAACCGTTTTGATGAATATTGGTTTTCCTGAGTTGAAACTTTCAACATCGGAATCAATAGCGATACCGCCAGAACTTGATCCGTGTTTGTCGAGGTAGCGTTTACGTAAGAACCAGCCGATGAGTATCAGAATCAGCAGTGCCACAATCCCCACTGCTGTGAAAACACCAGCCACTTTGCTTTTATGGCTGAAGAAGTCGCTGGATTTGGAAGAAGATGACGCGTCGGAACTTGAACTTGTTCCTGTTGAGAGTGAGCTAACTGAGTTGGCGGTGGTGGTGATTTGGACCATTGTGGTGAAATATGCAGTTATTGTCTTTCCGGGTAATGTGGATACTGTGAGGTAAACTGAGGGTGATTGTGTGGTGGACGAGGATGGATCTGAGGAGGAAGAGGAGGAAGAGGAGGTAGAGGTTGAGGAGGTTGAGGATGATGAGGTGGAGGAATCCGAGGAGGTGGAGGATATCGAGATTGTGGAGATTGAAGAAGATGGGGTTGAAGATATGGTGGAGGTAGATGGGGTGAGGAAAGTGGAGGAAGTGGGGGAACTAGTTGAAGTAGAAATTTCGGATGAAGTCGATGAAGTACTGGATGTATATGATTCAGACGCCGATGTGATTGAGGAAGATGATGAGGGAGATGAGGTTGATGAAGTCGAGGAAGTTGAAACTGTAGTGGAATCCGAGGATGTAGATGAAGATTCGGATGAGCTGGAGAAAGTCGAGGAAGTCGAGGAAGTTGAGGAAGTCGAAGAAGTCGAAGTAGAAGGAGAAGAAGTTGAAGAAGTCGAGCTGGAGGAAGTCGAAGTCGAAGTCGAACTTGAAGAGGTGGAGGAGATTGAACTCGAACTCGAACTTGAACTCAAATCGGAGGAAGTGGGACTGGAATTCTCTGTGGTGCTCGAGTCTTCTATGGTGCTCGAATCCTCTGAAGCCTCTGTGGAAGTTGAAGGTCTCGTCTCGGATGTTATTTCCGATGAGCTCGTCTGCGAGGATTCAGAGGCAGTTTCTAGAAGACTTGACGATAAATCCAGCGCAGTATAAGCTGGTGTCGCTTGCGTGGAAGATATAGAGTCTGTGGAATCTGATTCTTGCGTGGAAGAGATCGGTTCAGATTGCGTGGAAGATATAGAGTCTGTGGAAGCTGTCTCTTGCGTGGAGGAGATCGCCTCAGATTGCGTGGAGGAACTTTCACCCCCCACCCAGATATAACCGTAATAACCATCGTCCGAATTTCCGCACTTATCTGTAGGATAGCCAGGACAGGAATCATTACAGTTACTAAGAGAAGTGGAGTCTGAGGGAGCCTCATTAGAGCACCAGCATTCTGATCCTTGCAAGACGGCATAGTTGTAGTTTGCACACTCCTTCATGCAGTAGCCGTTGGACATCCAGGTGTACGTCACTGACGAACCCGAGGAACCTGTGTTCTCTGACGAGCAAAGTGAGAGAGAAGCAACGGCCGGTGTGACCAAAGCCAGAAGAACTAGCAATGGAGGTATCATGTTGGTACAAAATGGAATGTTTGGACTGCTGGCTCCCGTTTTCCAGTTGAACAAAATGAGCCAAGATAGAGCGAATTTGAAAGCAAAGTGAAACAAACACAGCGCTGGATCAACACCCAGTTCAACAGGCAGAACCTCAAGTCTGGTTTTAGTTTTGGGTATGTGACTTGTCTGACAAAGAGAAATTGCCTAACTTTCAACCCTGTCGTTGCCGTCTCTCTTATCGGTTTTTTCCGCCAGTCACAATTTTTTTGCAGCTCCTTTTTTTCTCTATTGTTAACTTAAAATTCTATGCATTTCATTTTCCAAAAATGAGCGATTTCAAGATTTGAGTGGGGGCATGCAGGGCGTGTAGGGTTTGGAGGGCGTGGACGACGGAAAAAAAGTCCGGACAAGATCGAATTAGGTAGGTTCGGTTTCCGGAAGTTCATCCAAGTCGGATACTGGTTTATGGTGAGTGAAATGGCACATTTATAACCGTTTCAGTCGCAAGGTTGCACGCAGTTATTTTTATCCGCAAGCTTATTATTAGCGAAAATAAACAAACCTCGGTGGATTTTGTGTGTAACTTGCTACCAGCTTTTTTTAGAATCCATGTATCACGACTAGCAACTGACTACCAGCTGGTTGTCAGGCTCAACCACTCGAGAGCTGTTTGCTTCCCATGTACATGCTCTCCCAAAATCAAGGGTGGTAAAAAAGCATCGAGGAAATGACCAACTTGCAAATTAGGCTATTCTCATTTTGACTGTGTACTCAGCATGAATGAATGGTCTGACACGACACTATAACAATGTTCCGCTCTTCAACCAACAGGATCCAACCAGAGGGAAAAAGACTTCTATACGAAATTTACGAGTAATAGAAGTTTTCCTGACCCGACCGACCCTTCCCCTCCTTCTTTATTTTTCACTTTCACTCGTCCTTCTTGGCGCAAATCATCCGAGAAACCGGTTAAGTCCCGTGTTCTGCGTCACATGACTATTTTTTTTTTGGGGCTATCGCGTCAATTTAAGATTTTATACCGTAACAAAAGCCTCAATTTTGTATCAGCTTTGGGAGCAACGCACGTGACTCAAAAACAACGAAGTCTGGAAATTATTAAAGCTACACAAAATATACCCAACATAAATAGAATATACGACCAAGTCTTACTAGACAAGCTTTATAGTTCAAGCTCATTTCAAAGCTTTCTTGATCTTGGACAAAAAGCCACCTTTTTTCTTCTCGGGACTAGCAGTCTTCTTAGTTGGCGAAGACGTCTTTGACGGTGTTTCGGCTGGTGCAGGCGACTCGACATTCTTGCTTTTGACAACTTTCTTGACATACTTGGTCTTCTTGCTCGAACTCTCGCTCTTGAGATCGTTTTCTGTTGTAGTGGCAGCTGTAGTGGCGGGAGTGTCTGGAGCAACGGTAGTTGTAGCAGCAGACTCTGGCTCAGCTTCCTTCGGCTCGTTCAAAGTCTTAGGATCGACATCTCTGATTTGGGTAAACGCCTCAATCTCATGTGGGTTACTAGGAATCACCACACCTGGTTCACCGAGAGTGACCTGTTGACCTTCGGAAGTTGGCATCACAGTAGTTGAAAGTGGCTCGCCTGCCACAGAAGCGGAAGCTTCCTCAGCCACCGGCTTCTGCTCAGCCACAAGGGTCTCCTCAGCCACGTCATTTTCCGGCACCGCCTCCGACGGCTTTTGCTCGGCATTCTTTGGGTCCAAAGTACGAGTGGTGGTGAAAGCTTCTACTTGATGGGGTTCAGTAGGCAAAACTACACCTGGAGTGGCAGACACTGCGGCTGCTGCGGCTGCTGCGCCACCGGTGGCCAAAACGGGAACGCCTAATCCGCCGGCCTCAGGAATTTTGGCAGTAGAAGAACTCTTCACTTCCACTAACTCGCTCGCGTAAAGCACATTGTTGGAATTTCCGGAAGCGTCTGTCTCTACCTTGAAGTTGCTGGATGTCTGCCACTCTCCATCAATGACAAACTTGAACGACACTTTCTCCAGGTCCGATGGAAATGGAATGGTGAGCTCGAAGGAACCGTCTGTTTGCTTGATGAGAGCGTAGGATTGCGACCAGTTGTCAAAGTTACCAGTGACAATGACGGTTTCCGGTCCAGCGGGCCTAATTTGTAAGCTTGTTAGTATTCAAGAATTGAAATTGGCGCCAAAGGGGCAACAGAAGGCAAGAAAACAAAAGGTGAGCCTCACCGAAACTAACTTGACACTCGAGACAACAAAGCGCATCCACCGTGTAAGCTATTTGTCCCAGTCAGAGTCTCAGTGTCAACTTCGGATCCCCTACCCTATCACTGTTTGCTTATAACGCTCACCCCACTTTATCCTTCAATTGTTCAGAATTCCCTCAAGTTTATAAATACTTACCAAGTGAATGTATAGCTAGACATAATGTTCGTTTGAAAATGTTCTTTGAAGATTCTCGAGCGTTAATTGACGGTCGTCTGTCTGTTGATGCTGCACTCTAATTATAGCTGCTTTTTTAAGTTTACTTTATCTTTTTTTCTACTCTAGTTTTTCTTTTATCGTACTAATTTCCTTTTAGAAAAACTTTACCTGAAATTTCATGATGACTCAACGTACAACATGTGGCTGGTGAGCGCATTTGAGTTCAAAATTAGCAAGGTTAACTTGCGAGTGGGAGCCTGATACTGTGTCGATACACACAGTGTCGATACCAGCAGGCAAAACGAGTCCAGAAGTGGAACAATGTAGGGATACTCCATGTTTTGTCACGTGAACTTGAAACGTGACCGCAGCCAGCCACCTGTCACTCACGTGACCTCGTCAAAATTCAAGAAGCACCTCATTTCCAAGCCAATTCAACCGACATCAGGTAACGGAGCGATGAATTGTATCTATTCTGCGGACCAAAGAAAAAGCAGATCAAATTGCCTTGGCATCACCCAGGCCAAAGCTTCAAACCCCTCTCTTTTCCCTCTGCCCCTCATTCTTTCTTCCCAATCTCCCGATCCCTTGCTCTTCACATGATCGCACAGCCAGTACTGCTTATTCCACCCTTCTTCTTAGCCTTCTCGGCTTCACCCTCAGCTTCGCCGTCTCCTTGCGGCTCGTCTCTCTTCTCGATCTCGTCCACAATTATATCGAAAGCACTCTTGACGTTATCATTGAGCTTAGCAGAACACTCCAGGTATGGGACGCCACCAAAAGTGGCTGCTAAAGCCTTCAGCTCATCAAAACTCACCTGTCTTTGAAGCTCCAGATCGCTCTTATTCCCAACAATCACCATCGGAGGCCCATCCGGAACGTCAAAACCGGCTCCGATCCCGTCCATGATTTTGTCACGCACAATCTCTAATATCTCAAACGATTGTCGCGAGTTTATCGAATACACTAGTATGTAGCCGTGCACTCCAATCAACAGCTTGTTCTGTATCACTGAAAATTCATCCTGGCCAGCTGTGTCCAAAATTTCTAACGAGTACTCTTTTCCTTTATGTGTCACCACTTTTCTCAACTGATTCTCGATTGTCGGATAATAATGATCCATGAATTGTTCCTCCACGAATTGGATCGCCAATGACGATTTGCCAACTGCTCTCGATCCAACCACTGCAATCTTGCGTTCTTTAGTCATGATTCCGAAGCTTTCCGTTTACCCGCGTAAAATTTGCCGAATCAACCCTTTCATCCAATCCCTTGCGCTCTGTAGTCTCCTGTTGAAGGTGATCTCACTAGTTGCAATTACCAAAGATCGGTTATCAAATATTCTCAAAGAAAGCCCAAAAATCAGTAGTTGCCTTTTCAAAAACTTAAATTTTTTTCAACTTTACTTGCCGAACGTGTACTATAATATTTTTTTATCAATTTTCCACTACTCAAGAGCCATGATTATTCATAGTGTTTTTATTAGAACGACTGTTGGTTGATGCAAAATGGATGAATCCATACGATAATTTACAAATCACACGACCAGAGAAGAAAACAGAAGAAAGAAAAAAGAATGCCGCCTACAACTTCGTTCTCACTTCACATCCCCTTGGCCCATTTCAACGACTCCAATGCCGAAACAACAATCACTATCGTAACTGGAAGCGTTAAAATCACATACCCGTAGAACAAGACTCCTGCCATTTCTTTCTGGTAGATCTCATTCAACTGACATATTTGCGACAACTGGATCGCCGGAGGCGACGTAATCAGTAGGAACGATGTCACCAAAAAGATGGGATCGTCCAATATACTGAGTCCGATGTATTTGGCACATAACGTGATCAATGGTAGAAGAACTATCGAAGGCAAAACCATTCTGGAAATTAGAGATCCAAAGATCATTTTTGAATAGTTGGCACAAGCTGGAGGAATCTCAGTTGATGGGGCCAAATTGGCACCCAAAACCACCAAAATCAATGGAATTGAAACAGATCCCAATTGTCTGATGGCGAGGGCCAATGTGTTCTGAATGAAACCGTTTCTTTCGTAAAACTCATACCTAATTTGAGGAATTGAGGCCACAATCACCGAAATGAGCATGGCCCATAATGGGGGGTTCATCGAAGAAACGAAATACTTGATACCACCCAGAATGGCGTTGAGTTTTGGTTGAGGGGATGACGATACCAGTGTGGTTGGTGGGGATTCTGTGGAATCATCCAACTCTGCTCCATTATTCGAAGCTCCAGCTCCACCGATCTCGGTTTCTTCATCAGCAGTGAGTCCTTTTGAGACCGAGCCGCGTGACGAGATGGAAGAGCCCTCGCTCCATTGGTTTTCAATCTCTGTGGCTACCAGCAAATGTTGTTGTTCCTGTCTGGAATCTTCGGAATCATCCACTAACGATCCATAACTGGTTGGTCTTTCTGTTGGAGAGAGCAAATTCTGTTGTTGTTGCTGCTCCAAATCTGGTGTGTCAATTGCTGGCACCGAATAGAGCACTTCTGGAGGTTGTCGTTTTAGTAAGCTATTGTAACCCCAAGACCAACGTAACATTTGGCCCAACTGTTGGAAAATAAGCAGATAGATTAGCCCTCTAGATGCAATTTGATCTGGACCATCGTTTTCCACATCTTCCCATTCTAAACCAGGTAAAGTGTAAGCCAAAGCCAGCGTCAGAGAAACAGGGAGGGAGTTTGAATTACCAAACACTGCCATCGCTGTGACAAAATTTGATTCTGGTTCAGACAAGTTGAGAAGGTTAGCTGTCCAAACCGAAGCTCCATAAGAGATGGCGGTTGTCACAGCATATAAGATTGGAATGATAATCACCTCCAACAATTTTTTTAGTGACAAAGAGGAAGCCAACTTCGTGAAAATCAGTGCAGGAGTGAACAAGTCCACATTGAGTCTAGAAATGACCTTCGTGGCATCATTATTGAGCAACCCACTGCGAGCGGCCCAAAAACCAGCCAAACATATTATCACCACTTCCACAACCGCCTGGAAAGTGAGAAACGTAATTTGTTGGAACGAAAGGCCTTCGGAGGATGAGACTCTGAGCAACTGTTCCACAAACATGTGAACTTGACTTGGTTAGTGAGAAAAGAGAGAAAACAAGTGGTTCCAAAATCAGAAAAAAGGGTTTGAAAACTTGGAAGGCAAACGCGGGATACAAGATTTATCTTTTAATCTCTATTTCCAATGTGAGGATGATAATTAGCCGAGAAGAGGGGAGTCAACGTTGACAGTGACGGGGGTGAGGCGTGGCGCAGTAGCAGCGCGTGCCTAGACGTGGCGCAGTGCGTAATCAGTGGCGTAGCGTGTTCCAAAAAATTAAAGCGCCAAATTGGCTTCTCCGAAAACGTGCTCGCGCTGGCGCGACCACAATTGCAGCCGTTACTGTCGTTACCAAAAAGTGAGCTGCAATTTTGAACATGTGCTCGCACGCGTGCAGAAGAGAGCCAGTGCACAAAAGCTGGTTTTGTCCCCCCACATTACGTAATCACCCCTCCCCATGTGGAACAAAACATTCGTAATACGACCGTAAGAGCTTACTTCAGCAACAGCGACTACTGCTATTTGTTAAGTTGACACATTCTCTTCACTGAAGGTATTATAAAAGCAAGCCAATTGTGTTGTCAGTCGTGCCGGCTACCCCAGCAGATCGCTGATGCTCATCTTGTGTTTGATGTCGGCATCGCGCACTGCCGAGGCCTCGGCTGCACGCACGTCTGCGCCCCCAAGCCCAGAGGCCACGATGCCCTGGTACGCAGGGATCGCGGGAGGCGGCCAGCGATACTGCAAGTTGAGATTCACGGGGGGAGAAAGCAGAGTGGAGGGGGAGGGCATGGAATGCGAAGCAGAGGCGGATACAGAGGCGGAGGCGGAGGCGGAGGCGGAGGAGACATGGCCGTACGATACAGGCGAGTACGGTGACGAGAGCGCCACGTCTTGAGCAGAAGTCGAATAGAGTGACGACGAAGCGGATGAAGTGCTGGAGGTGGTGCTGGAGGATCCCGGGCGGTCGAGGTTCTGTGCAGCCTTCAGAACGGATAGCAGGCCATCGAACTTGGGGTGGCTGACACAGGGCGCACCAGCCACAACATTAGGTCCCCCAGCTGAGCCGCTGAGGCCTATTCCTGCAGCAGGAATCATTCCTCCCGCACTTCCCACGCTGCCATAAGATCCCCCGGACTCTCCGAAAGACGACCGCGTGTACGAGTAATCCCCGACGCCCACGGGGGAAGCCACGGAGAATTGTGGCGACGGAGATGCGCCTGTGTACGCGCGCGAATGCGCAGAGTGTGTGGAGTGTGGGTAGCGGGTGATAATTGTGGGCGAGAGCGGCGGAAGAAGTTTGTAGGAGGGGGCAAGTGCGGCGGACGTTGAGCCCCCAGGGACCGCGCCGCGGGTGCTTGCAAGCTGTCCAGTCTGCAGTGACGGTGCCACGACATGCCCCTGCCCCTGTCCCTGTCCCTGCTCGTGTGCCTGCCCGTGAATCTGCCCTTGTGCCTGTGAGTGCCCCTGCGCCAGAGCATGCGCCACACCCTGGCTAGAAGTCTCCGGGACGCTCTTGCGTCTCTTTCGGTTACGCTTCTTCTTGAGATCATCCTCATTGACCTTCAGCCTGAGCATGCCAAAGCCTTTTTCGTAAGGTTTGAGACACTCGTGAACAAACTCCTGTCCGAATATGGGGATGAGAGCGTATCTGATGGCAAAGCAAAACTTGCTGGCTAATGTTCTGGCGATGTCGTAAGGAATCCAAGTGCCTTGAATCTTGAGAAAACCACCTCTGACTCTTTTCAAAGCTGGCTCCAACTCTGGAGACGACTCGATCAGCTTCACTATGTCTGCTTTGGAATTGCCTATAGCTTTCCATAGTCCGGTAAGATGCACTAATCCCGAGCTGTAGTCCCATATAATCCAACTCTCGTTGATCTTGTATTCGAAGACTGTCAGATAATTACGCGGATCGATGGAAGTGGAGTATTTGCGTTTGGAGATCGATTCTGTATCTGGAACTATAGCCAGTTGTTCTTGAGAAGCTTGGGCGATCAGCTCTCTGGGCACGGGTCTCACCGGGTAGTTCACCATGTCTCTTGCTGAGTCTCTAGACGAGTCCTTTGACTGCTTGGCGCCATTCTGTCTGAAGACCCCGTTGTGTGACTCCATTTTGGATCGTTGATTTACCTTGTCTTTGTGGCCCCTCAATTTCTGTCAAATGATGGCGCGGGGCCCGTATATAAGGAAACGGGAAATCCAAACCAGAAATCCGCGACTCGCTCAATCGCACACTCGCTATCTCTGCCTGTCTCAAATGGCAGTACAGATAACGAAAAAATTCCTCGCTGGATTCGCAAATCGCATATTGCATGCAGTGACGGGGTATTCACGGGGCGCAAATTTCGGTAAAAGAAATGACGGGGCAGGTCACTCTCAAAGGCGAATGATCCATCGAGTCTACGTCTACGTATACTGATGGGTTTGCTGTAACTTGCCACCATCGCCTGATTATTCGTCCCTTCAACTCCTACGACCCAACCGTACAGTATGTATGACGTTCACGCTCCTCGGTGTCGCAATCACCACATGTTATCTCTGCGGCAGTTGCTTCTTATCTTGCCTTTTATCGCGCCCGGGGACAGTAATCTCGAGGATGCAGCAGGGAATTTTTGCGCAGCCTGCGCCGCACCGCGAAGTTTTCCCCGTGGCAAAACGACCCCCTCCCTCCCTTGGAACGAGCGGTTTTCGCGAGCCCTTGCGGTTTTGCGTGGCCCGTTCACGGGATTTGTCAATGCCCGCATTTAGCCGTGTGTGGTGCTGTAGCCGATCGAGGACGATCGCAACTCAGGGGAAACAGCAACACCACGGAAACTCCTTGTGGGTCTCGGAATGTGTTTTGACTTCGTATTTGTGTCCGTAGCCTTTCTCGAGATTCCTGCAACGGCATCCTCATACTGCTACTTCGATGACTTCCGAGACACTCATAAAACCTACGTCTACTAATACTCTCATGCATGTGTGAGCCACACTTACTCGGATACACATAACAGTCTTGAAACCCGTTCTGTGGTGCCCGCCGTGCCATCCGGGACCTGTTTTGGTCGCAGAGCATTCATCAAAGCCCCGACTTGTTACACTAAACAAAGGTGCCACCTTCCGAGACAAGATTAGTTCGTACATCGGAATCGCGGATTCATACCGCACGCAGCTCTCGAGATAGCAGATAACGCACGCTTAACACCAGAAAAGGAAAAACACCGAGCCTCGAAAAACGAAAACCGAATCGGGGTGCTCAGTGGGGGGCTGGCAAAGAATGTGGCGGTGTAGCGGCGCGCGGCGGCTTGGGACACCGGTGTAAGGATGTTTGTTAATTTGGGGCCCCGAGCCCCGAAGCCCCGAGCCCCAAGGCCCTGCGTGCAAAACCGAATACATGTTAATCTCTAATATTCCACAACGGGAAAACTGTCATTTCTATACACTTGAATCTCTTATCAATGACTCACTCGACAGTTTTATCCACAGGCTCAGTCTCCGCTTTTTCTTTATCCCGTGACCGGGTTAGCCGTTTGCTAAAAAAGCTTGACACAGAGGCTAAAGTTTGGTTGAATGGCTCACTTAATGCCGTTCCTGCTCCTGTTCCACTCCCACCAGTACCTGCTACCGACTTTTCGATTCCCGAAGAAATTGGAGACACTGGAGACGTCTCGAGAGAATCCGCGTCAACCTTTTCGATTTCGGTCCCAGTTTCGCTTTCCTTGACCGCGCCACGACCTAGTGCCGGCACTGCTAATTTGCCCAGCCATGATTTGAATGCACTGCCACCGCCAACTTGACCCTCACAAACGTGCTTGGGATCAAAAAAGTTGAACAGTTCGTCTTCCGTGCTATCGTCGAAAATTTGGTACGTCTTTGTTTGTTTGAATTGCTCGATGAAGCGGCCTCCATAGTGATCCACGTTGTTTGGAAACGTATTAAGATTCAAGTAGCTCAAATCCTCTAGTCTCGAGGTCTTCAAGAAATTGTCATACTTGATGGATGATAGCAACCCAATCAAATAGTCCTCAAAATTGTACCTTATGAAGTCGTCTCCGCCTTTGTACACTTGCGAATCCATAGAAAGATTGTAATTGAGTGTTTTTGACACCATCACAATCTCCTGCTGGCCTTCTTGGTTTTCTTGTTCTGCTAGCAATTGCTCGTTTTTGGTCACTTCTGCCGTGATCGAATCAATGAACTTGCGATCTTGGCTGGTCAAACCCAACTTGTCCTTCAATGAAGAGTTCAAAAGTTCCAGTGTTACGCTGTCAGGATTATTCTCGTCTCCCAGAACTATCAGTAAATCCGCCAATTGCTGTTTGTGATCCAAAATAATGTCATTCGAGCACCCAACCAAGTACCAATGGGTATTTGTGTTGCTAAGGTCGTCCAATTGCTGCAGAGTCAGGTATGGTTGGAAGAAGCCACCAGCAGAAAAGATTTGTAAAGGAAGACCAATGAACTTGAGCAACGAATTACGATCGCTGGATTTCAATGATGTTGGTTTCTGTAACTGCAGAGACAGCTTATGCAATAATGGCGAGCCAGCGTCGTCTAAATTGAGCAAGAGATTGGGAACGAGCGACAAGAGCGAGTACTGGAAATTTGAAAGTTTGTTCAAATCTTTGGAAAACACAATGATCCGTTTTTCTAGCAAGAGCAACTTGAAAATCACCAAGAGGTTTCTTTTCAGAGACAAAACCAACTCTTTCAAATTCAAGCCAGTATAAAAGTCGCTTTCTCTGATCACTTTGCGATTACCGTTATTGGATGGAAGCTCGTAAAGGTCGTCATCTTCCACTTTGAAACCGTTTGAGTTGTACACAATGGAGACATTGTCGTATAGAGCCTGGAGTATCGACTTGTCTTCAAAATCTAGTTGATTGAAGTAACTAGTTGTGATAATGCTCAATTTCTCCTTCAATTGGATTGGAATCGGATAACGGGTGATCAAAACCACAGATTTTTGCACGATTGACCTTTTGAGCTCTTTTCTGTCCTCTTTTTTCTTCAGTTGGTCGCTTTGTAGTTGCCTTATGCATGCACAGCCAAATAGTGTCTCCACGTTGGTAAATGTATCATTGTTATTATCGGCCGGCAAAACCGGACCTTTTTCGGTGTTTTGGTCATAAACAAGCGTGAAATTCGTGAACGTCTCGTCAAACATGTGAGCGCCGTCTGGAAGACCTTGGAATGGCAATTGTGGCCAAACTTGCGAGTATTTGGCTATTTGGGCAGCCTGGTTGCCCTCTGTTGTCTCGTCATCAATCCAGTACTCGATTTCAGGGCCTCGAATGTGATTGAAATCGACGACGCATAAGCCAAAGATGAACCCACGTGGCCTTGATTCAGCTTCTGGAGGCTCACTCTCGTCTTTGACCTTTGTCTCTTTCATGCTAGTCTCACGATCATCTTCAACTTTCTCTTCGTGTTCGTTCTCCTCCTCTCTAGGTGGCAAGTCTTCTTCCCATGGATTCTCAATAACCTCCGCAGACATCAACAAAACTAAATTTTCAAATCAGTGGTCCGCGATGCTACTCGGTGTTGCCCTAACAGTCTGATTATATTCTTCCTGACACACTCTTTTCCATTTACATTCTGATCTTTAAATCCTCTGAATTTTCTGGTTTCAAAAATCTCTCGCTTACCTAATCATTGAAAAATCAAAATCTCAAATTAAACTCTGCTTTTTACGACCTAACGGACTTAACATATAACAAATGCTTCAACTTAGCTGCCTCATAACTTGGCAAGAAGCTTAGACGCAGTGGACACGTTCACTTCGCCACCATCTTCGATTGCAGCATAGTCGACGATTCCGCTTCTGTTGACAATCAATGCCAGTCTTCCAGAGCGCGTGCCCAAACCGATCTCGCTTAGATCAATAGTGGATCCGAGTTTCTTGGTGAGAGCCAGTTGTGGGTCACTCACAAACACCAACTTGTCCGAACTGGCGCCCAGTTTTTCTTTCCAGGCGTTCAACACCAAAGGGTCATTTTGGGTCAAAATGATTATGTAATCAACACCTTTTGATGCAAATTCTTGAACTTTTTTGACATAATCTGGCAAGTGCTGGTTTGTGCAGGGTGGCGTGAAAGCACCTGGGACGCTCACAAACACGTACTTTTTGGACTTTGTGAACGACTTGAAATCAAAAGGTTTTGGGTCGCCCCCGCTGGAAGGAATGTAGTACAGTCCACTGACCCCAGTGGGGAATGTGTCTCCTCTTTTAATCACAGCCATTTTGCTTTGATGATAGTTCGATGATCTATGTAAAACGATAATACCTGATTGAGTTGTTTCTTTGACCTACTTATATACTATTGGGCTCCTTCTATGGGCTTTGCTACCAACTCTAGACCCTTTAAATTGATTGGACCATGACAAGTTTTTCCAAAATAGCCTATCTGGAGCCCCTCCCTTTATCCCTATTTTTGTGTGGATTACGCGAGAGCAAAATGGAAATTAATATCGGCGTCGCATCCTTGCACCGTCGACGAAAATTCATTTCACGTCGATGCTTATTTCATCTTACATAAGCTCGTTCAGATTGATTGAGCTACCATGATCAAATACACTATGTCTATTCCAATTACACACAAAATACCTTGGACCTTCCTCATTCAAACCATCTTGAGATCGTCGTTCATGTAGCGGACGATCGGCCCCTCCCCGACTGCGTCAATCACCTTGTCGAACCATCCTAGCAGCACACCTCCAGACTTCTGGCCCTCTTTCAAGCTCATAAGCGAGTAGATGAACTTGACAAGAACGTCCACTTGATCCAGATCGAGGTTCTTGACCAGATTGGAGATATCTGATTGCTTCACGCTGTTCAAGACGTTCAAGAAAGCGAGTAGATAGCTGCTCTTGGTTTTCGCGTCCGATCCATACGGAGGATCTTGTAATCCGATCTTGATGGCCTCCAAAGAATCGCCCCTCGAGAGACTGCTTCTCATCTGAGACAGTATTGGCTCGAGGTCCTGAACGGTGAGGGCCGGCAGATTGAGCTCATCCGGTGTGTATTGGGCCTCAGGATCGTACTGATCGATGTCAATTCTTCTCCAGTCTTCCATCGTGATGATTTTTTGATGCTGAACTGTGTAATTCAAGTTCAATTGGAGTTGCTTTCGTTAAGGCACTGCAACACTTACACTACATTGAAATGGACATTTTGTTCTTTTTCTGTCCCGGGCCGCAAGGATGTCGTGTTCGCATACAATTTTCTCCGACGCGTCGATAGCGTCGACCAAAGTTTTTTCTACAAAATAATATTGCCAAAAGTACTACTACACATTATCCCTACTCCTCAGTGTAGTTGTATAATACGCTCCCGTTCTTCCACACCTTCCGATGTCTTTACAGGACTATCTCTCGCAGAAATACGCCAGCTCAGGCTCCAAAAAGAAGAAACAAAGCAAAAAAACCTCACAACTTTCGGGCCCTACCACTAAAATCACCGTTGACGGTGAGCCTCAAGATCTTCAGTCAAATGAGAAACCCACAGAGCCTGCTCAAGTGCCATCAGATTCCGAGGATGGGCCTATTGTGGTACACCGAACCCTCCAATCAAAAGGCTGGAAAAGCATCGAGACGAATGAGGAGGTGAAGGTGGAGCCTGTGGTGATGCAAGACGGCTCTCTGGCTGGGTTACAGACTAAAGAGCAATTACAGCGAGCCAAACAGGCCAAAGAGGAGAAATTGGCCAAAGAAATGGCAGAAGTCAGCTCCCGGCCTGCCGAAACGGTGTACAGAGACGAGACTGGACGCAAGATCGATGTTCCGCTTGCGGCTTCCGCCATGAAAGAGGAGCAAAAAAGGCTAAAAGAGCTGGAAATAAAAAAGCTTAACGAGAGCGAATTCGAGGCTGTGCAAAGACAGAAAGAAGCTGAACGATTACGACAATTCGAACAGACAAAGCTGAACGTCTACGAGAACGACAACAAACTGGACTCGGAACAACGAGAGACGGTCAATGAGGATGATCCGGCGCTGCTTTTCGACTCCAAACTCCAGCGGAAACTGAAATCGAGCCGCACGAATGTGAGCTCGACAGGACGCAAGTTGTATCCGAGCAACAACTTCCCTGAAAACCGTTTTGGAATCCGTCCTGGCTGGCGATGGGACGGCGTGGATAGGACAAACGGGTTTGAGCAGCGCTGGTTCGAGAAACAAGGCCAACTGAAAGAGGCAGAGGTTTTGAAGTACACTTTGGAAGAGGATATTTAAGAAAAATTGTAATATAGAGAAAATAGAGTGAAACTAATCATAAGGAAGGAGTGGCGCTGGCCAAGGTGGGTTTCCCTTTCGGTCCCCCCTTCTTTCCCTTTGGAGCCGGCTTGCCGTTCTTTTTGGATCCGTTACCCTGTTTTTTGGTGCTGGGGTTGGAGTCGGGGTTAGCACTCTGCGGAGTAGTCTTGGGGTTACTTCCACCGTTTAGCATTCCCATGAGCTCCTGGGACCCGTTGGAGTTGACTGGAAAGGGCTGGAAAACCGGGGCGTACTGGGAAGGCGGAAGGAACCCAGGGGCGGCAAAGGCCGGTGGAGAGGGCTGGATAACGTTGCCGAGGATCGTGTTGTACACGCTCTTGGCAATTTTGTTACTTTGAGGTAGCTCAACTCCATTTGGAGCAGAGTCCACCTTGGCCTCCTTGATCTGCTCCTTCTCTCCCTTGATCAACGTCAACAGCTCCTTCTGTTTCTTGGAAGCCATTTCTTTCTCCTGCTTTTTCTTGAGCAGCTGCTGCTTCTTGTGGTCTGGGAGCTCGCCCTTGGACGTCTTGGCAGACGCTTTCGAATGGTAAATAAACTGCTTGTTCGACAGGTTGAGCAGCACAGATGACTCCAAAGTCATGCCTCTTTGGGTGGTCAGACGGCCCCCGAAAGTGTTACCGGTCAACAGAGGCTGGTCAAAGAGAACTTGCAGCTCCACTTTAGACTCCAATGACCTGATTCCGACGACCGTACCCTTGGAGAACAGCGGAACCGTTCCAGAGTCCAGAACGTACACGACACGGTCTCCCAGGTCAAAGTGCTGTCTCTTGAGGAGCTGGAACGATTGCGAGGGAACCAAGACGGCGTTCCTTGGGATTCCCTTGATTCCTTTGGTGTCGAGCTTCTGAGGCTTCGTCGAGTAGTTGATAATCTGCTGCTCGATCTCCCTGATTCCCAGCTTCGTCAGAGCGTCAGAGTCCAGGCTGACGGTGACAAAGGTGGATTTTTTCTCCTTCAAAAACGCCTGGACAGCGTCCACTTTCTTTTTGAGCTCGCTGGGCTCGGCGATCTTGAACAGCTCTCTGGCGCTCGGAATCGAGCTCGACTTGTGCTCCATCAGACTTTTGAACAGCTGCGGGAACTTGGCGACGTACTCCTGCATCAGAGCAATCGCCAGGTCGCTGTACTCCCAGAAACGGTCGTTTCTCTTGGTGTAGCCAAGAACCTTTAATCTCCTTCCTTCAAACTTCAATTGGAGCCCAAAATCGAGTCTCCTGCCTCCAGGACCTTCAACGGCGTAAGTCGAGGTGATTTTTGACAAAAAGAGTGGCGAAAAACGCAAGATCTTGGCCACCACGTTCGACGGATGGTACCGAATAGCAGACCGCTCGTGCTGGGCGCGCAGAGTACCGAAGTTCGGCTCGGCTTTGCTCAGGATTTTTGACACTTTGAGCGTCAGCTTGTTGTTGGCGTGGTCAATCACCTTGGCCGGGGTTCCATAGGCAAAGGCGCCAAGGAAGACGACATCGGAGTTCACTGGGAACTCGTCCTCGAGCGGAACCGGTGGTCTAGCCTCAAATCTGGCGTCCTTGTTGATCACCTCGTCCACAATCATCTGGATCGGATAGACCTCTAGCTCATTAGAGTAGGTCTTGACAAAAGCACCTTGCTCGTTCCGAATCAGGCCAGTCACAGCTCTCACGTAGACCAGCCCTTCAATCGGATTGTCGTTCTTCTTCCTCTTCTCGCCCTCTTTGGTCTCGAAACGGACACCCTGGTTGGTCTGCAGCCTGTGGTAGACCTGTCTTCTCGTCTTGTCGAAATCGTCCATCTCAAACGACTCCAACGGCGACGAGACAACCTTCCACACAGACCCAACTTTGGCCTTCTTGTAGCACATCATCCCGTCGGTCACGTGCATCACCTTGGCCTCTCTCAAAAACGGCCATTTCGTGTACACAATCTCACCAGCATACTCCTTGGCAAACTGCTCCACCGTCAGACTGCTGTGCAGATTCTCGAGCGTCAGCATCAGTGTCATGGCTCTCGAAGGCTGCTGGAACACCACAACGTTGGCGTACTCCAAGTTGTACTTCAAGGGGATGGTCTTCAGGGTTGGGAATCCCGCTAAAGCCTCTCTTCCAAACTTGGCACCTTTGCAGAGTCCCAAGTTGATTTTCAGGTTCTCCATCGAGGGAAGATAGAATGGACTTTCGGTACAATGGGAGTCAAAGTCCGAGAACGACAGCGGTAGCGGTGACTTGACGAGCGTTTTCACCTGAGGATTGAAAAAGAATTTCAAGTCTGTCCCGAAACTGTTTCTGGCCTTTTCCTCGGGACTCAGCTTCGACTCGTACGGCTTCATGGCCTCGATGAGTCGGTTCTCGTCCACAAAAGACAGCAAAACAACGGCCTCCCAAGACGCTTTTTTCCCGTTCATATCCACTTTACAGTCGTTGGGGTAGAAGTCAATGATCGGAGAACTTGGATCGGTCATCAAGGGCCTGAAAACTTCTGGCAAAAGTTCCTTCGATCTTGCCGGCAAGACTGCCATCAGTTGCTGGAAAGGCTTGAACGGCGTTCCTTTCTCGAAATTGATCTTGACTTGCAGACCTTTACTGACGTCGGAAATACGGGGAGCGTAGTGGTATCTGTAGTACCAAGGCCAGGAGCAGATACCCGTGTAATAGTAGTTCAAAACCCATTGCAATCCCTCCAGGTAGTTTTCGGCAATATCGACAATCTTCTCCTCCTCATCTAGAGTGAAGTTCAACTTTTGCTTGTAGTATTGGTTCTTCCATTTGACGAACCGCGAGTCGTAGATGTCTTTTTGAGACTCCAAAGTCTCCTCGTCATCCACAACAATCGCACTCTGGTACTTTTTCACCACCCTTCTGATGTCGTCCACCCGTTTCTTGAACTCCTCGTCGGTCTCGTGAGGATCAATACCATCAATGTCCAGCTTGGCGGTGTAGGTGTCTTGCGACTTGCTGTGGATGATGATCACTCCCAGATCAAACATGAACTTGGCCACAAACTCCCTGTTGAGCTCGCTGTCGAAGAAATCGCGGGGCAGCGCCAGCTCAGGAATCTTGGACTCGTCCTGCATCATCTCCTCCACAGAGAACTTGTGCGAGTACACGTTGTAGATCCATTCTCTCACAAGCCCAACCAGCTTCTTCTGCTGCTTGACAAGCAGCTCTTTGCCTTGTCTGAGCCGTTTCTTGACTCCTTGTCTGGAGATGTTGTCCAGTTGCTTGTTGAACCATTCGACATCCACTTCTCCTTGTTCGAAGTTCTCGAGCTCAAAAACACTGAGGTATTCCAGCCATTTTCCGAGCCTTGGGAAGTTGATCTTTCCTTGCTCATTAATATACCCATCAGAGTCGCGGATCGCCTGCTTGAACGTCTCGATCAACAGGGGGAAAGCACCTTTATTCAGGTGCAAATCAGGCAGATTTGGCAGGAAATCGTTACCAATCACGTACATAATCACAATGAAATCGTCCAATATTCTCTCGAAATCGTACTCAAACGACAATTGGTCCTGCAAATCCTGGAACTCGAGCTCCAGATACTCTCTCACAAGCGAAATGTGCAGCAAGAAGAATGTCTGTTTGGTCAAATCGTCAGTGGGGGTGTTGGCTCTTGGCCCAAAAGTGACTTCTTCTCTCAAGAGAGCGAAATGAGGCTCGTGAGCAACCAGTCCCAACATGATCAAATCGGCGTCCAAACCGTACACACAGTGTCTCGTGTTAGGATTGTAGCCCGGCTGGGCCTTTTTAGTTCTAATGAAGTCCATGATCTTGTGCTCTCCTTCTCCAGGAACCTCGTGACCAGACAAGATAATCTCCATATTTTGCCATCTTGAATCAGATGATACTTTCTGGTTGATGTAGAATTTGAGGTTCGTAGTAAGCTTGGCCATAAATTCTGTTCCTGGGGTGATCGAATTGGAGTCAAAGGGTGGCTCTTTGGGAATCTCTTTGCCCTCTTTGATGGCTTTTTCAAGATTTTGCTCGGCTTCCACTGCAGTTCTGAATCTTCTGGCTCTTTGCTGATTCATCTTGGCTCGTGGTGCAACTCCATCAATAGCCATATAAAACACCTTTTGTGGCTTTATGGTGTTGAAAAGGTGATCAATGTACGCGAAAATGGCTCCAAACATTTGATCGTCAGTCATTCTGTATATTGAACCGTCATTTGTGTGCGTACATGTGTGCAAAATCGAGTTCATGTCCAGATACAGGTTGTCAAACTCCGGAATTGGAGTCTGATCGTTGATCTCATTGGAAATAAGCGGCCATCTCTCGGAGATGAACCTGAAAAATTTGGGGATACCTAGGTTGTTGTTAGTCAATTGCCCACTTTCTAGATGAAATGATCAAAACTTACCCATTGTTGCAGTAGTTTGTTTCTTCCTTCTGTAGTCTCCCACTCCTCCTTCTGCGTTCTATCTGCTGAAGAGTTGAAAAAGTTAAATGTACAATTGAAAAGGTTACTGCACTAGCTAATGAGATAAGTAACTATTATCGCAGACAGTTGGTGATTCAACTTCGCAAGTATTAAAAATCGTTCACCGACATTGAAAAAAAAATCATACACGCATACTAAATATCCATTATGTCAGCAATTACGCTATTTTACCCGGACACATAAGCTAGGAACTTACACAAGCTGTGCTACAAGATGGTGGTAACTCTGTGTAAGGATGTGTTTCTGATTAATGAGATTCAGAAATCGGAGTTGGGATTAAGAGGGAGGAGCAATGAATTCAATTGCACAAATTCGCACCAGTCCACACCGATAATAGCTATTCTATCAGCCCCGAAAAGGGATCATTAAACCCAAACTTTACACGAAAGTGGTGTGAGATTGTCCTTGTCACCATCCCATAATTACGAACTGAATACTCTTAGCTCCTTGATGATTTCTCTTACCGAAGATCTGAGTGGGGAACTCATTGAATAAGGATATCGATTTAGTATTAAAAACATAGAACGAATTACACGCCATTGATTCTAGGTTTCAATTTTCGTTTCAAACCATTTGATCTGAACTCGGGTAGATATTACCTGCTGAAGGGACCCAAAGAACATTGATCATGTTGTACGTCTTACTCTGGAAACATATTGCAAACATCTCTACACCAGATGGGAAAATTTTACTTTTGTGTTCGCTGCATACATAACCTCAATAGAATCAATTCTGAAATATTTTTAGTGTTTTTTGTCAAAACAAATGAATCTTTCACCTCAACGCCCCTTCGGTACTACCTTTTACTCTCCTTTCATTGAGTTCCAATCACCTCAAAATGTTTGGAAACAGCAACACGGGAAATAGTTTCACGTTTGGTTCCACTGGGGCCTCGAATTCCGGCGGGGGGTTCTCATTTGGCGGTGCAAACAACTCCACACAAGCTTCTACAGGATCCAATGGCTTTTCCTTAGGAAATTCAAGCGGAGGAGGACTTTTTGGGGCCAAGCCAGCTGCACCAGGTGGTCCAGGAGCTTTTAATTCCCCGGCCGCCTCCACCTTTGGCAAACCAGGCGGATTCTCGCTTGGGCAATCGTCTACCACCACCCCTTCTGCGCCTTCAGCATCGTCAGGGTTCAGTTTCGGAGCCTCAAATAAGCCTGCCTCTTCTGGAGGGTTGTTCGGCTCGACACAACAAAACAACCAGCCTGCAAATGGAACTGCTGGTGCGTCTTCTGGAGGGTTTTCCTTCGGAGGATCAAACACGGCCACTGGAAATACCAGTTCGGGAGGCCTTTTTGGAGCCAAACCTGCGGGATCAACGATGTTCGGCAATGCCAACACCACCAGCAACACTTCTGGAGGGCTTTTTGGCAACACGAACAACAATACAAACAGCTCGGGGGGACTGTTTGGAAATGCAAATAATAACACTGGGGGTACCTCTGGAGGTCTTTTTGGAGGTAACAATAACACAAACAACACCACCGGAGGATTGTTTGGCAACAACGCCAACAAGGTCACCACTTCCGGAGGACTTTTTGGAAACAACAATCAAAACACTAATAACAACGGCTCCGGAGGGTTGTTTGGAAACAATGCTACTAGTAATACCACCTCTTTTGGTCTTGGAGGTCTCCAGCAGCAGCAGCAGCAGCAGCAGCAGCAGCAGCAGCCACAATTGACAGCCATGACAAAAGTCAGCGATCTGCCAGAAGCTTTCCAAAAAGAGCTGGAACAGCTGAACGAGTACATCCAAACACAAGTGGCAATCGCTGAGCAGCTAAAAAATGACGAAGAAGAGCACAAAGAGCTGGTTGACAGTATACCCAGAGACATCAACTATCTGGAGAAGAAGTACATCTCGACGAACCAAGCATTGAATAGCGATTTGAAGTTTGTCGAGAGTTTCAAGGCGAAGACTCTGGAATCTTTCAACGATTGGGTGGAGAAATTGATCAAAGTCTATTTGCAATTGACTAACCCGATGCTTATGGGAGTGAACTCGAACTCCACATCTGATCAAAGTCAAGGCTCGGGAAGTTCAGGCATAAAAGTCATCGGAGTCAACGGAACTCGACTCGCCGACTCCTCTTCGCAAGTGCAACAATCAAAGGAACAGCAGCAACAGCAGTTGGAAAAAGACTCGCATCTGAATGTTCCGCAGATTCTGAACAACTTCTTTGTCAGCAAAATAGAAGAATTTAGGGAAAATATCGACAGGTATCAGCTGATACTTCAAGAGGTTGAAAACGCTATCAACGATCTAGACAAAGTTTCTGTGAGCGGCGGTTTGTCGTTGAGTGGTGATTATGGGCTCGAGATGATTGTGAGCACTCTACAAGAGGAGTTCAAGCTGTACGTTGAGCTCGCCAATGAATATGCCGAGATCCACCATCACGTAAAAAGACTGGACGATGGAACCTTCTAAAGTGTATAATTATGAATGACCAACGAACAAAGCGGGGTGAGTAAAGTATGTGCAATCCATCTGTAATTCACAAGTGTACAACCATTTGACAGTTTGGTTAATGACGCTCGTATGATGTAATCAAACTACTCAACAAATATTCAACTTGACGATTGAACATCCTGTTCATGCTAATGATATTCTATTTACATAGGACTGCTAGTATACATTTTAAAAGCCATTTCTGTGAAGCTGAAGCTTCCGTTCCTTGGATTTGGATGAATTGATAAACCTGTTGGCTCTCTTGATTGATTGATATGGGGCCCCTAGTCGAGTTGCGTTCTTGCTCACCTTATCTGCTTTCGTTTCCTTTTTTCCTTGTCTTCCTGGTCGAGTGCTTCCCTCTTTCTCTTCTTATCTTTCTTTTCTTTCTTCTCCGATTTGACTTTCTTCTCTATTTCACCCTTACTCCTTCTTTTTTCCTTCTTATTCTCCTTCAATTTGGCTTCATTTTTCTCTTTCTTTGCCTTTTTCTTCTTCTTCTCCTTTTTGTCCTTGCTGTTCTTTTTCTCCTTCCTCTCTTTCTTCAACCTCTTTCTCTCACTTTTCTCCTCGTTGTCCGAGGAAACATCAAACAACATTAACTGGTCATCTTCCTGCTTGTTCTCCTCTACATGAGCCACCACCGTCTCTGAAACCAGCTTGTTGGGCTCTGTGACACCGACAGTTCCAGCCAATCCTTCTCCTCTCACAAACATCCGGTACAATGGAGACTGCGACTTCGAAACAGCACTTGCGGTCGATTCGTTCTGCGTAAACGTCATTCCACCCTTTGTGTTCGAAGCTTTGACGTCGAGGGCTTTTAGCTGGCCGTCAAAGACCCGCTCCCACCATGCTTCAGCCTGATCCTTGTCGTGTCCTATGCCCTTGACATCTTTCTTGTGTTTCACCAAAATCGGTTTTCGCAGTCCTCCTTGCTGCAGAGCTTCTCCCTCTTTCCAGCCGTAGCTTTGCAAGTATCCGCGCGCGTCCATTTGTGTGTGTGTGGTGAAATAGGAGGTGTTGAAGTTCAGAGTACTCAGTAGCTGTCAAGGAAGTGAAAAACCGACTAAAAAAAAAAATTTTTCAGATCTCTAAATTTTTCACCCTCAGATCGATCTTATCTGAATGTATCTGCGATTTGAAAATATGATGGGAGCCAGAATTCTGAGTCAGTAAATATTCAAAGTAGTATTTGATGTTGACGATGACGCATCCCGGATGGGACTGTAGCGATCACCAACCTGGACACGTGTGTTTGCCTACATGCATTTCTGGAACTTTGAAATCAAAATTCACAGAGATCAAGATATTCGTATATTTGAGTAGTAGTATTCCATGAAAAATTGCTTTTAGACACCAGCTATTCAGCTATTTTATAAATGCATCTCCATTTTTTTATCAATCAATTGCTTACTTCATCTACTACATAATAAAATATGGTGAATTTTGGCACCTTGATTCCAGCTGAACCTGAGAGGCGTGCCACTCCAAGACGCACTAATCCACTTTTGACCCAATTTGTTTCCCAGAAACCTCGATACCAGAAACTATTAGAGTGACCAGCTAATAAAATAGAATTCTCTAGCAATAGCAAATTTTGTCGGTGCTAAAGTGCCAAATCCACCCTTGGAGAACCCGTTAGGACAACATACCGCCTGATCATTTAATCAGCCAATCAACTCGAATTGCCACACACAACTCGTTGCGCTCTTTTTCTCTCACTCCTCCATGAAATAATCTTCATCACCCGCCAAATTTTCCTCTGGATACCCAAAATCCAAAATCTCAATACAAGTGTGATTGTTCTTCTGAACAGCAGCAACACACCTTCTGTAATCAAATTTGACCTGCCAAACGCTCCCGTCAACATCATCCAACAAGTCTCTCACAAATTGGCCGGTCTTGGTGTTCCACATCTTGAGCATTCCATTTGAACCAGAAATGATCAAGTTGTCATCATGCTGAACACACGTGATCGCCGCAGTGTGTCCCCGCAGAACGTGCCTGATGTCACCAGTATTCGGATCCCAGATCCGAACCGTTGAGTCTGCTGCTGCAGAAACAAGCGCATTCTCAGAGAGAGTGATCAATCCAACGAGCATTTGATGTCCTTCCAAAATAGTGACCGCCTCGCCGGTATTAAGGTCCCAAATCCGAACGGTGTTATCCAAAGAACCAGAAATACACCTATTTCTTTTGGAATCCAAAACACAAGTGTAAATGCGGTCGGTGTGCCCTGAAAGTAGCCACTTACATTCACCTGTCCTCAAATCCCATACTCTTGTGTTTGTGTCATAACCACTGCTCACCAAAATGTTAGCATTACCGGAAACGGCTCTCACAGATGCCGTGTGGCCTCTTAAAACTTTCACAAGATACTTGTTGCTCGACTCATCCAAATCGATAGGCTCATCGGGCAATTCGTCGTCTTCTTCCGTCATTGGAAGCTTCCAAACGTACAAAGTTGAGTCTCTCGAGCCGGTTACCACCAAAGGAACTTTTGGAAACATAATCGGCTTGCCTTCATCGTCCACCCCAATCTGCTTGGGTTCCAGAATCTCCATACACCTGACTGTCGAAGTGTGACCTCGGAAAATGTGAGTACATTTGCCTTGTTTCATGTTCCAAATGCGAACAGATCGGTCCGTAGAGCCCGAAACAAGCGTGTTCCCGTAATACTCCATAGCCCAAACTCCCCCGTTGTGTCCAGCAAGTACGGTTCGCAATTTTCCCGAGGCTGTGTCGTAGATTGTAATGCTGTGGTCGTCGGAACCAGCGACAATTTTGTCTTCGTCAAACTGCAAGCATGTGATCACGCTCGGCTTACCGGGAAGCGTGATTCTCCTTGGCTGGAAATTTGGGTCTTTCCATCTCCTCGAAATTGTCAGTCTTCTGCGGTACATGAGCTTGGTGATCTGACAGCTATTCAATGCTGGTGTGTGCGATCTGATCCAACTATATTCGTTTTCAAACTCAACTTTGCTCGTGATAAATTTGTCACGGAAAAGCAGGTCTTTCCAAAAGTCGTAGCTCTCCATCGAGATCTTGAGCCAGCTCTTACAGATTTCGGAAGTTCTTAGCAATGAGCGATAGTCCAAGTAGCCAAAGATCTTCATGGTCACTTCAGACGGTAGCAAGCTCACCACGTCTTTTCTGAGCGAGTTTTTGATCGTCTGTTGTAACGAGGAAAGCGTGGATCGATCGGTTCTCTGTAGAAGCGACCACAGAAGCCTGTTGGACTCATTAGAGCCCGGGGGAAGCATACCCGCAAGCTCATTGATGAGTTTCATGAGCTCCTTTCGTTTTGCTGGGGCTAGATTATATGAGAATTTCTGATCAGCATCAGCTGTATGCTCCCCATTCTCATTTCCGTCGCAATTTTCATCATGCAGTATGCCAGTTTGGATCGGCGAAGCGCTAGGAGACGGCAGGGGCAGCTGCGGGACATCATCCTCGCCAAAAGACAGTGAGTTTGTTATGTAATTGGTGTTGGAGGGCGTCGAAAGCTTGAGAAGATCGCTGGATCCAGCGGAGGAGGAGGAAGAAGAAGATGCAATTGGAGAGGTGTTCGCAGTGCATGTATTCTGCACATTTTGAATTTCGACCAGCCGTTTCTTGGAAGGCGGGCTCGATCCAGATTTGTTTGCCACGACGCTGCCGTCCACTTCGACGTCGGTCATTTCTGAATCGGAGCTCACGTGTATGAGGCCGCCATCATTGAGTCTTTTGCGAGAGCCTTTGGAAGGGGGAGCTGAAGAACCAGAAAGCCTATTTTCGCACACCTGCCCATCTTCCCCGATGTGATCAATTTGATTCTCTCCTGTCGACTCAGCTGACCCCGGAGAAGCAAAACCACTTTGATGAGTTGAATTCTGGTGTCCTATTTGAGAACCTATGGCCAGATCGGAGTCCTGAGAAACATCTGTATCTGCGGCGGCCCTTCGGGCTTCGCGAGCTTCTCTTGCCGCCTGCGGGAAAACCTCCATTATCTCAACTCCCGCCAAAGGGTACTTTTCGGACCCATGCTGGTGCGCCACCCACTCTGGGAACTCCATCATATCTTTATTGTACAACGCCATCACGGACAACTGTGCTCGCCAGGCCTCCCCGTGCGCGATATATTGGCTCTGTGTTGTTCAAGGACACCAAATGGTGGTCTTTGGGGCGTTTTGCAGAGTGAAACAGCTACACTAAGTCCGTAAGAGATGAAAGCAGCAAACAAAAGGGGCTCTTCAAAAAATATAAATCATCACTAAATTATTTCCGCCATTTCGAGAATGGAGAATTTGGTAAAATTGGAGAAATATTTTTTTAGATTTTTCCTCGCAGTTACAGAAATTATGGTGTCCGAGCTGAAACAGGGTAAATGAAGCATAAAATGGTGAAAGGAAATGCGATATGCAGATAAATTTGCGATTTTGTGGAAACTCTGAAGCGAAACGACAGGGGGAGGTCATTTGAAACAACCATGGGCTCAACGGCCGCTCTGCTTCCTCTTGCTCCGCTGAAGCATCTCTTGTTGGATCCGTTGGAACTCCTCGTCGTCCAGCTCCTCGTGGGTTCTCTTGCTACTTCTCGTTGAAGATTTGGTCATCTTCTTGGCGTCTTTGGTGGTCTTGGTGTCCCTATTCTCAACCGCTCTCCCTTTCCCCTTGCCCTTTCCCTTGCCCTTTTTATCCTCTGCCCCATACTTCTCGATCAACCGATCAAACGCCGTTCCCCGATCCTGCTGCCTCGATTGTATCAACTGTCTCAATGAGTCCTCGCTGCCGTCCAGTTTCACCTTACTGCGCTCGTTCAGCTCCCGCAACGCCTCGTCAGCCTCCCGCGACTCGTCCTTCTGTCGACGCAGCATCTTGCGTTTCTGCGACTCCCGGTTCCGCACGTACGCCTTCCACAGTCGTAGCTCATCCAGATCACCACTCTCGATCATCTTCTCCACTATAGCGTAAACTCTCATCTCTTCAGACTCTGTGAACTCCAGGTGTGGGATAGCTTCAAATAGTTTTAGAAAATCGCCTTTGTAGTACTCCATCGAGTCCAGAATGTCTTCGTACTCCTCAGTGGAGTTCTGGTAAGCTCTCTTGTCCTTCTCGATCAATTCAGGGGTAATCTTGGCGTCGGAGTCCCGCATCTCACTGAAAAAATCGCTCCAGTTGACGTCTCCATTCTCGTCCACCGACCGGTCTTCCAGCGACCCAGTGCGGTCATACCGCTCCCTTTTTCTCGCATCACTCAAGATCGAGTAACTGAACTGTATTCTTTCGAACCTGGTCTTGTGTAGGTCCTGTTCCGACTCTGATAGCTTATCTGGATGGTATTTGAGGCATAGCTTATAGTAGGCCTTCTTGATCGCAGGCGGAGCCTCCTTGCAATCCACGCCCAATTCCTCGTATGGATCAATGTCTGGAAACGGAACGCCCATTTCAGATGGAATACAGAACTTCCGTTGCTTGAATTCGTCTACTTCTTTCACGCCATCAATAGAGCTTCAAATCATCATTTTCGCGTTACATACATCAGCAGCTAGAAAATATCGTGAAAAATAGAAAAAATTCGTGGATTGCACAGCCGTGCACAGACGTTCATCCAAACCAAGCAACAATGAACATGACGAGGTCAATCAGGATTGAGAAGTTGAGGAATTGTCGCTTCTCCGAGGAAGTTGAATCGGCTTATGGAGATATAAATGGTGGCTTCAATTCCCTCTCTGTATTTCAGTATTCTTGGCTACATTTTCTGAGTTTTTTCTTGGAACCTCATCTGGCTTACTTGATCGCTCAAAGGTTCTGGTAGTTCTGATTCTCCTCTTTCAGCATATTCTTATGATCCGCGGGATTGGCGGCCGACTCGTACAAAGTCACCACTGGGTCTTTGTTCAAAGGTTTGTACTCGCCGCGCAACTCCACAGAGTACAATCGGAGATTTTCCTCGTCATCGCCGCTCCAGTTGTTCTCGTAGAAAACAGTCAACGAAGAGGTACCCGCAAAGAGATGTCTGGGCAAAAAATGCTCCACGAACGTATCGTCTGCTGCCATTTCCTGGGGCAGGCTTTCGTCGGGGAAGTCGACACCGACTTGCGGGTGTTCAACCTGATAGGTTGGCTTCACCGAATTGATCGTGTCAAAATCCAGATTGTCTCGGTTTTTGTAGAACTTGATGTTTTTGGGGCAGCTGTCTGGCGTCTTGGCGGTGCGAAGAATGATCGAGTACAGCTTCACAGACCCATCGAACGGAATTCTCAGGATAAACTGGTTGTCGGCATCGGATTTGAATACTGGTTGTAACTGGTATCTTTGGTCGTGTGATTTGAACAGTTTGGGTAGATCTTCAGCTGGATTGGCCAAGTTCAAGGCCACCAATTCGCTGGTATTGACGTGCTGGTTGAGCAGCTGGGACTCGTTTGTGGGGATTGGTGGCGCACCGTGCTGGTGGGTGTGAGGGTGACTATGATCGTGATCGTGCGAATTCGCCTCGTTGTGGCAGTGTCCTGACATTGTGCGGGAAAAAGAGGCTCAGCTTGAAGAAGATTAAATGCCAAAGAAGAGTGAATGATCTAGAAAATGGGGTTGAAATTATCAAGAAAAAACTATAGCGAAATTATTTGGCACAAGGCTGTGCACTGGGACACAAACAACAGAAAAGTCTGAAAGGAAGAAAGGGAGAAAGGGGAGAAGACTGATTGGAATTGAAGCGGATTCTACCTCATCAAAGTCTCAAACGCAACCGTCTTGCTAAAGATTTCTCCCCTATCTCTCTCCATTCAAAAATATCCAATCTCTTTCCAATTGTCTCCGAGTCTCTTTTGTCCTTGAAAACCAGATCGACGCGACGCAAAAAATTTTAAACCATCTAATCAAATCGTTAAGAAACGTACTAGATGATACTAAAAGATGAAAGTAAGTCATTGTTCGTGCGTAGTTCAAAACCTGAGCTCCCAGGTTTTCTATCATGTCTGAAGAGAGAGCACTCAAGAGGAGAAAAGTTGAGAACAGCCCGGCCAAGGCCGCCAAAACATCACGTGAGGACGTGGTTTCTGCACACTTGTCTGTGAGACAGGAGTTTGGTGACGAGACAGGACCACGAAACGTGCGCTGTTTGGTTGTGAGGAAGAATGACAGTATTCGTAAAGCGGTGGATCGTGCACTGAGACATCGCGAAAGTGTCACAGACCCAAAAGGGGCGCTGGGAATCCTGTTTGTGGGGCATAACGAGGGCACACAGAAGCTTCTGACAGTGGTGGAAATCGTCAAACAGAAGCTGAAGAAGGAGCTACAAGACAGGGAGTTTGAACAGTACAACTTCTTGGATTACAAAGAGAAGGAGGAGGAGGAATTACTCCAGAACGGCAAAGGGAAAGGGAACGGGAAACACAATGGCAAGGATAATGACGCTACAATAAACTCTAGGACGCCTCTCTTCACTCAGCAACAACTGCGAGAGTTACAAGTGAAAAGGAGTCGAAAAGAGCCGGTCCTGTACGTGTATCTTCATTTTTACCAAAAAGAGACGGACGAGGAAACAGCAGACTGGCTGCGACATCTGACCGAATCCGGCTGGTGTGCTCAAAAATGAATGTGATGTGACATGAAATTGAAGCCAATTATTGCATTTCTGACGATATAAAGTGTAAGTGTATATAATAATGACTCTGTCTATTTGGATTGTTCAAACTTCTCGACCGAAAGGTTACCTGGGAAAGTACCGTTGGCTCTTTGCTCGTCCCACTCTTCGACCCACGAGGTTGGACACAGGGACTGGTAGGTTTGCAAGAAGGTCTTGCATGGAGCAAATTCGTCACCCTTGAGTGCAACACACTTGTGGAAGTCGAGGTAAGACTGGTAGCAGTGCTTGGTCTGGTTCTGTTGTGGGAATCTGGCGTCGAAGCCTGGAGTCTGGAGCTTGTATGGGGAGTCGGACATGGTGGACGGTGGTTATTCTATGGGATAAAAATGCGATTTATGTCTAGCCGAACAGTTCAAGCTGAACATATCTTTAAAAAGTATGCTCATGTTTGACTTTAGCTCGAGAGGCTGACAGCCAATCAAAAAGAAATCGCACAGGCGGTGCGAGGTGTGGCTCTACGGGCCGTGGCCCGTTGGAAAAAAAATTCACCCGTGCGACTCGCCTGGCAAGATTTTTCGCGACGTTGATTGGTTGGGAAATGGTGGTGTAGGGATGCGTTTAGACGGGCGACGAACGCGGCCGCGAACGACGAGCGACGAGCGACGAGCGACGCGACGAAGCGAGGAAGAAGTGGGAATGGAGTTGAGCAAGGGGACCAGTTTCTGGCGCTTCAACTTAATATTTATCTCCCCAACCTGGAGGTGGGGTTGTGGGTGAGTTTTTCCACCTCTCGGATTACGTTACTGCTTACGTCATCATCAGAATGCCAAAGTAGCTTGCAGTTAAACAGTTCCGCTTACGTCATATGCTACGTCATCCGAAAATTTTAATTCCACCTCCTAGTTGAAAAAGTCCATCATCACAGACCCGATCGATTCACGGGCCCTGTGCGGTGCCTTTTTCCCCGCGACCACCATTTGCCACCATGACAGGTAGACGTAAGTGGCTTTTCTCCGTTTCCGCTACTTCTTTTATACTAACGATCCCACAGTGAGTGCTTTTGCTGCACTTAACAGTCTTGGATCATCCGATGGGTCAGAAGACGAAGATGGTCAAATCGGCTACGAAACCCACGATGGCGACAATCCTGCCGAGCTGGATGCGTCATTGGAGGCGGCGGCAGCCGCTGCTGCTGCTGCTGCCGTGTCTGTGCCTGTAACCCGCGCGCCAGCGCCCACTTTTGCCCCTGGAGTGGCTGTGATCTCAGGGTCCAGATTCAGACCAACCTCGGAAAACGTGGTTTATGGCGACCAGGACGTGACCCTGGGACTGAAGTTGGGCGAGTTTCTGATGGTCAAGGGCCAATACACGCTGTTTGTGTTGCGAGGGGCCATCCAGATCGACTCCATCACCTACCATTCTTCTCCGACGAGCGCCATTCACATCAATGCGTCGTCTCTGGTATCGCTGCCATTGATCTCGCCGACCCAGGTCACCGACCAGAGTCTCGCTCAGGACACGGTGACGCCGGAAAACGAGCATCTGTTCACCCCCGATTACAAGTCCGTGGTCCAGCTGTGCAACGTGCGCAACGGACTGGACCGAATCGGCACGCTGTATCCTCAGCTCAAGAACATCTATCCGAACTTGGAGGACCCCACAGAGACCCCGGAGTCGGATTTCGAGAGGTCTTTCTACCGATACTCGTTCAAGGTGATATTGTCCGATAGCAGTTGCACAGGGACCAACATCCTGAAGAACTGGAAGGCGCAGCTGAACGAACTGGTGCACGAGCTCGAAGAGACTCCCGATTACAGAGTGCTGATCATTGGGTCGAAGAACTCGGGCAAATCCACGCTGCTGCGGATCCTACTGAACAAGCTGTGCTCGAGACAGCACCCTGGCAAGGTCAACGTGCTGGACATCGATCCTGGCCAGCCCGAGTTCTCGTATCCGGACTGCATCTCTCTCACTGCGCATTCGAGCCCGATCTTCGGGCTCAACCTGCCCGTCGGCAACAGCAGCTACACCCACGTGAAGAACAGCTTCATCGGGTTCAACACGCCGCAACGAGAGCCTGTGAACTACATGAACCGGATCAAGGAGCTGGTGGAGCTGAACGGCGAGTCGGGCAGCATGCTGATCAACTCGCCCGGATGGATCAAGGGTTTTGGGATCGAGATTCTCAAGACTCTGACTGCCTTTGTGAGGCCCACGCATCTGATCTATCTCACGCACAACCTGGCGGACGACGACTGCGAGACTGGAGAGCTTCTGAGCAGTCTGCAGTACGACCGGCTGATCAAACTGCAAGGGTACTATGCCCAGAACGCGGCTCTTTCCAGGTACTCTCCGTCTCAGATTCGGAACTTCAAGCTCCTGTCCTACTTGCATTACAGGGCCGAGGAGAACAAGTTCGATTTCAGGCCCCTCTTGACCAGATCGCCTTACAGAGTGTCCTACGTAGACGATCTGGAGCTGTCCGGTATGCTCAAGTCGCAGGGGATTGCAGGGGTCTCGATTCTGGAGTCAAGCAACTTGAACCAACAGGACCTGGTGGAGTGTCTGGAGTGCCAGGTGGTGGCCCTTGTCGCTGTTGCGCTGGAGGAGTTTATGGTCTTGTTCAGCTCTCTTGTGGAAGAGGGCAAGATCTCGCGCTGCGAAGGACTGCCGAACCTGCTGCTGGACTCGGACCGGCTGAACAACGTGGCATCCGAGCTCCTGGGGCTGGGGCTCGTCCACTCGCTGAGCACCGAGCGCAAGCTGGTGAACCTGTACACTCCAGTCGACAGCGAGCTGCTGAGGAGCAAGTTTGCTGACAACGAGTACAAGCTTTTTCTTGTCAAGGGCCGGTCGGACGTTCCAGTAGAGGAGATTCTCCCGAGGTCGTTGACCGCCAGCGGAGTTTTGGCGGATCAGGACTTTCCGTATGTGACGTACAACAGAGGCCAGGGGAAGGGGAGTAAGGTTGTGAATGTTCGGCGGAATATTTTGAGGAGGAGATAGCAAACGACGAGCGACGAGCGAACGACGAGCGAAGCGAGAAGTGAAGCGAGGAGTGAGTTGACCGAAAATTGACTGAAAATTGACTGAAAATTGACTGAAAATTGACTGAGAAGTGAGTGAACCAGCCCAACCCGAGTAAAACCAACTAAACAACTCAACCAACCAAACCAACTAAACCCATCTAAACCACCCAACTCCAAGTAAACCGCCTCAAGTTCGGCTGACTGACTGTTGCCCCCATTTAATCCACCACCTGCCACCTCGACATCCCGTCCAGAACGTCACGTGATTGTTGAGCCGCACAGCCGCGGAGGTTTTTCGGAGATCTCGAAAGCGGCGCCCTGCCTGCTTGGCCCGAGGCTGGGCCTGTTTGTAAGGGCTGGCGCCTTCCCACACGTCTCCGGCCCACACTCAGAGTAGTCGGGCCATGGTAGGTTCGATCGCTCGACAGTTTCTGGGCCCATGTGACGGACATGCAGGGGCCGTTGTTGGAGTCTCCAGTGCAATTGGAAAGCTCAGCCTTGATCCATTGGCACCCCCCTCGTAAGCCGCGGAGTGTTCCCTAGGCAGGAACTCCCCAGAATCATCACCATGCCGCCGCTGGCCGAAGATGATCCATTCTACGGCCGGTTCTCGCCAGTTTGGAAAAACGTGTTCGTGGCCACGTGCTTTCTGTCGCCGGTCTTGAACTTTGCGTTCGGTCTGTCTCGCGAGTGACCAACATCTCCAACGCCGAGTACAACATCTTCATGGCGTTGTCGTCATGGTTCCCTGTGCCGTTGGCTACACTGAGCAACGAGCGAAGCGAGTTGCGAGAGCTCTAGTTGTGAGTTTACTGGTGTGTTGGTGGAGCGAGTTGCGGGAAGTCAGAGAGCTCAGTGCGAGATCTCAGATCTCAGATCTTATTTTTCGAGCCGCATGCGGCTCATGTTGTGGGGTAATTTTTTTGCAACGAGCAACGAGCAACGAGCAACGAGCAACGAGCAACGAGCAACGAGCAACGAGCGAAGCGAGTTGCGAGTGCTTGCGAGTTGCGAGTGCTTCCGAGTTGCGAGTGCTTCCGAGAGCTTGCGAGTGCATCTGCATGCGAGTTGCGAGTACCTCCGAGTTGCGAGTGCAACTGCAACTGCAACTGCAAGAGCTGAGAGAACGGAGCTTTGAAACTGACTCTCGCAACTCCTTCGCTCGTGCGAGTTCTCGCAAACTGAACTGCCAGAACTGAGAGAACGGAGTTTAGAAATTGACTCTCGCGTTCAGGAAGAACCGAAAGAACAGAGTTCAGGAGTTGATTCTCGCAACTCGCTTTGCTCGGTGCTTGCTTTTCAAGAACTGGTTCTAGCAACTCGCTTTGCTTGGTGCTTTTCCCGGTGCTTCCTTTCTCATTACTCATCATCTCGCTACGCTCGCTGATATGCTACGCTCGCTGATTTGCTCATCAACTCCCTCCGCTCATCAACTCGCTACGCTCGTTGATTTGCTCCATTGCACAGCCCGGTTTCGCGAACAATTTCCCACTCGCGAAAAAACAACCTCCAATTTTCAATTAATTAATCATCAAAATAACAAAGCAAATTAATCAACCTATTTGCCCTCGGCTCTTCTTAGCAGCAATACCCCCACTTCCCCCAGCCATGCCCGCCCACCAAGCTCAGTATCTGCCGGCGCTGCCGCCACAGACGTCGTCGATCCTCCAGGGAGGCTACAACAACCCCCTTTTGAGGGCGTGGCAGCACGAGAGACAGCTGCACAAAAACATGTTCATCTTCCCGCTCTTCATCAGCGACAACGACGACGAGGACACGCCGATCCCGTCGCTGCCCAAGATGCGGCGGTTCGGCGTGAACAAGCTGGTTCCGTACGTGGGTTCTCTGGTGAAAAAAGGCCTGAAGGCGGTGATTCTGTTTGGAGTGCCTCTCAAAGAGGGAGTCAAGGACGACGTCGGGACCGCGGCAGACGACCCGGACGGCCCGGTCATCCAGGGAATCCGCGCGCTCCGGAAGGCGTTCCCGGACCTGTACATCATGTGCGACGTGTGCCTGTGCGAGTACACGTCGCACGGCCACTGCGGGGTGCTGTTTGAGGACGGCAGCATCAACACCGAGCTCTCGGTCAGGAGGATCGCGGCCGTGGCCGTCAACTACGCCAAGGCCGGGGCCAACTCGGTGGCGCCGTCCGACATGATCGACGGGCGGATCCGGGCCATCAAGCACGGGCTCATCGACGCCGGTCTGGCGCACAAGACGTTTGTCATGTCGTACGCGGCCAAGTTCAGCGGCAACCTGTACGGCCCGTTCAGAGACGCGGCCTGCTCGAGCCCCGGCCAGGGCGACAGAAAGTGCTACCAGCTGCCGTCCGGAGGCAAGGGGCTGGCCAGAAGAGCCCTTGCGAGAGACGTGGGCGAGGGCACCGACGGAGTCATTGTCAAGCCGTCGTCGTTCTACCTGGACGTGGTGCGCGACGCTGCCGAGATCTGCAAGGACTACCCGATCTGCTGCTACCACGTCAGCGGCGAGTACGCCATGCTGCACGCGGCCGCCGAGAAGGGCGTGGTGGATCTGAAGTCGATCGCGTTCGAGTCGCACTACGGCTTCTTGAGAGCAGGCGCCCGCCTGATCATCTCGTACTTCACGCCGGACTTTTTGGACTGGCTGGATGAGGAGGTGTCAATGTGAAGCGAAGCGAAAGCGAAGCGAAAGCGAAGCGAGAGCGAAGCGAAAGCGAAGCGAAAGCGAAGTGAGAGCGAAGCGAAAGCGAAGCGAAAGCGAAGTGAGAGTGTCCTGAGTTTATGAGCGTTCTAACTTTTCTGACTGTATTGACCATTTGACTGTTCTGACTCGCTTCGCTCGCTGTGCCAACTTCTTGTATAGGTGAGAACAATCACAAACAGTAATGATATGAAACGAGTAGACGGCGGCGACAAAACCTCACGGCCCGGCTTAACCCAACTCCTGACCCCACCCTACTTCTTGCCACTAACCGATCCCACCCTGGCAGCTCCCAATAATCCAGTCCTTTGAAGCTCGCTTCCCGCAGACCCCCCTGTTTGTCTCCGAGGCTTCAACCTACTTGGGTCTCACTGCCTGTTTCAGTGAACAGCCACCCGCAATGGTACAACTACAGAAACGGTCCAACCACAAACGCTGTTTTCCGGTCTTTTCAAAACGGCCACAGAAATTATCGACATTGTACTCATTCCAGCTCGCCCGGAGCGGCCCTGTATCGCTATATACCGTCACTACCTTTGGAATTGCGCGGTGGCCAGTTGCCCGACAGCTGCAGCTTCTGCGAATGAGCCGGTTCCGGTTGACGGACTCAGAGAAGCTCAGTGGGTGCTTGGCTCAACAACATCATCCTTCCCGCTCTCGTTACCACTGCAACTCTCCCTCCCCGACCACTTCTTGCTGAGCGAGTGAACCCTAGGTTCGGTTCGGTTCGGTTTGGTTCGATTCGGTTCAATTGGGTTCGACTACTGGCCATTTGCTCCTGCTTCTCGATCAGGCCAGCATTGCGCTCTGTTGCTCGCGCTCCTCGCGCTCCTCGCGCTGCTCGTGCTGCTCGTCCACCGCAGTCGTCGGAGCCTCGGGGAGAACGGGCACCGCGGGCACCGCCGGGAGCTGCGCGTTCTCGGCCGCGCGGCGCGGCCCCTCCTGCCGCGCCAGCTCCTCGCTCTCGAGCCGCGCCAGCTCCAGGTCCACCTCGTCCTCCAGGCCCTGCGACATCAGCTCGCCCAGCCGCGCGCTCAGCTCCTCCTGGTACCGCACGCCCTCCTCGGACTCGTCCATGATGCGGTCCACCTTCTCGATGCTGAGCTCGCTGTTGAGCTGCCGGAGCACCTGGTTGCCCTGCTCGATGCCGTACACGAAGTCCTTTTCGATCAGCTTGAACTCGATGGTGTTGATCAGGCTCTCGAGCGTGTCGGCTTGCTGTCCGACTCGGTCGAGCAGGCTCTGCTGGTACTTCTTCTTGCGCAGGGCCAGCAGCGCCCTGTTGCGGTCGTTTTTGGCCAGACACCGCTTGGCGATCTCCTGCTCGCGGTTGATCACCGTCTGGATCTTGAGCGTGGCCTTGTGCAGCTTGTCTCGTTGCAGCTTGAGCTGCAGAACAGCCTTGTCTTGCGGCGTGATCTTCGGCGTCTTGGCCGCGGAAGAAGCCGTGTTTCCCATGTCTGCGGGGGCCGAGGCTGTCGGGTCGGGTCGTGTCGTGTCGGGTCGGGTCGGGTCAAAAGGGTCCAAAAGCCTTCACGTGCGCTCCGTGCAGTCTTATCGGGTTGGCAATTTGGCACGAAAAATAATTCCAAAAAATAATTTACAAAATCTCCAAAATCCAAAAATCAGCAAAAAATAATTTTGAAAAATAATTTTGAAAAATATTTTGAAAAATAAATTTTTTCAAAAAAATTTCAACTTCAACTTTACAATCTACACACACACAAACCACAGGAATCCTCCGCACAAACAACACAGCCCCCGCACCCGTTTCCGTCCGTCCCCCTCCCCTCCTCCTCCCCCCGATGGCAAAACCACGCGCGTCCAAGAAACAGGGCGGCTACCTCCAGCAGGAGATGGACGAGAAAGTGTACAGCCACATCATGGCTCTCCTGGAAGAACAGACCCAGCACATGAAGGCCAGCGGACACACCAACGGCCCGTTCACCATGGCGCTCGCCAAGGACCTCAGCAAGCTGCAGATCTTCGAGTACGTCAAGCTCAAGGACCGCTCGTTCGCCAGGGTCAAGGACGACATCCTGCGTTACTCTGTGGAGAGAACGTGGAGAACCGCTATTGCCGACGAGGAAGAAGAGATGAAGAGCATGGGCATCGACCCGGAAACCCTCCAGCCGGCGGGCGGAGAGCCCGAGCTGGCGTCCGGCGAGCCGGGCCCGGACATGATGCTCGTCAAGGACGAGAACCAGGCCAACAAGAGCGTGGTGAGTCTGTGGAACCTGGAGAGCGAGAAAGAAGGCAAGCCCGAGAAGAACGAGGGTGACACGGAGAACGCCGCCGACACGGAGAATGCCGAAGACGCCGCCGCCGCCGCCGCCGCCAAAAAGACCAAAAAAAGAGCCAAGGAGGCCGCCAGAGAGGCCGCCAAAGCCTCCAAGAGAGCCAAGACCGCCCACAAGGACCGGACGCCGCCCACAAACACCCTGCGCGAGCTCGGCGGGCTCGACGACGTTGTGTCCGAGCTGATGGAGGTGGTCGGCATGCCCATCCTGCACCCGGAGATCTACCTGGCCACCGGGATCCAGCCGCCGCGAGGCGTGCTGCTGCACGGGCCGCCCGGGTGCGGCAAGACGACGATCGCCAACGCGCTGGCCGGAGAGCTGCAGGTGCCGTTCATCTCGCTGAGCGCGCCGTCGGTCGTGAGCGGCATGTCCGGCGAGAGCGAGAAGAAGCTGCGGGAGATCTTTGACGAGGCCAAGCAGCTGGCGCCGTGTCTGGTGTTCTTCGACGAGATCGATGCCATCACGCCCAAGCGTGACGGCGGGGCCCAGCGGGAGATGGAGCGCCGGATCGTGGCGCAGCTGCTCACGTCCATGGACGAGCTGTCGCTCGACAAGACCGGCGGCAAGCCCGTCATCGTCATCGGCGCCACCAACAGACCGGACTCGCTCGACGCGGCGCTCAGAAGAGCAGGCCGCTTCGACAGGGAGATCTGCATCAACGTGCCGAACGAAACGTCGCGCTTCCACATCCTGCGGTCCATGACCAGCAAGCTCAAGATCAGCGGCGAGCTGGGCCTGATGCAGATCGCCAAGATGACGCCGGGTTTCGTCGGCGCAGACCTCAAGGCGCTCGTCACGGCCGCGGGCATCTCGGCCATCAAGCGGATCTTCAGCTCGTTGGACGAGCAGCAGCAGCAGAGCCTGCTTCTGGAGGGCGAGCAGCAGCAGCGCGAGCAGCGCGAGCACGCCGCCGAGCCGTGCGACGCCGAGGACGGCATGGAGCTGGACAGGCTGGACGATCCCGAGCCGGCCAGGCTGGACGAGCCCCAGTCGGCCCAGGACCTCCAGGCTCGAATGGACCTCCCGGATGTCGACTTCTCCCGGCTCTCCACCATCCAGAAGTTCCTCATCAAACACCCGACGGCACTCACGCCCGAGCAGCTCGAGCCGCTCTGCATCGAGCACGAGGACTTCATCACCGCGCTGCCTACGATCCAGCCCACCGCCAAGAGAGAGGGCTTCGCCACGGTTCCCGACGTGACGTGGTCGCACGTCGGCGCGCTGTCCAACGTCCGGGTCGAGCTCCACATGGCCATCGTCCAGCCCATCAAGAGGCCGGAGATCTACGAGAAGGTCGGCATTACCGCCCCCGCAGGCGTGCTCATGTGGGGCCCGCCGGGCTGCGGTAAGACGCTGCTGGCCAAAGCAGTGGCCAACGAGTCCAAGGCCAACTTCATCTCGGTCAAGGGCCCCGAGCTGCTCAACAAGTACGTGGGAGAGTCCGAGCGCGCCGTCAGGCAGGTGTTTGCCCGGGCCCGGGCCTCCGTGCCCTGCATCATCTTCTTCGACGAGCTCGACGCGCTCGTCCCCAGGAGAGAGTCGTCGCTCAGCGAGTCCAGCTCGCGTGTCGTCAACACGCTGCTCACAGAGCTGGACGGGCTCAACGAGAGAAAAGGCATCTTTGTCATCGGCGCCACAAACAGACCGGACATGATCGACCCCGCCATGCTCCGGCCAGGAAGACTCGACAAAACGCTCTACATCGAGCTCCCCTCGGCCGCAGAGAGACTCGAGATCATCAAGACGCTCATCCGGGCCAACGCAACCCCGCTGGACCCGTCCGTGGACCTGCAAAGTATCGCCCACGACGAGAGGTGCCGCAACTTCTCGGGAGCAGACCTGTCCTCGCTGGTCAGAGAAGCCGGTGTCATCTCCCTCAAGAGAAAGTTCTTCACCGGCATCGGCTTCGGCGACGAAACCGTCCAGGAAGCCCAGATCTCCGACGACATCGTCGTCACCGCCGCCGACTTCGAGGCCGCCCTCGACAACGTCAAGCCCTCGGTCAGCGACAGAGACAGGGCCAAGTATGAGAGGCTGAACCAGCGCATGGGCTGGAGCAGAACGGGCGTCCAGGCTCCCCAGGACGCCGCCGGCGAGGCCTGAGCAGTCCTAGAATGGTGGAACAACAGTGATGACCATATTCTGTTTCTCTTGATTCCTCTTTTCTCTTCTCATGATAGAATATAATCTTGTACTTGTTCTAATTTCTAAACGCCGGCCCTGGAATTTCAGTGTAATTCCGGTCGTACAGATCATCTCTTATTTGCAGGCCCTTGTACTTGAGAGACGTGATGTCAACCAGTTCTTCGTTCAGCTCCTCGATAGAAGACACTCCCAGCAGCTTCATGTCCCGGATCATCTCCGTCTTGAGCAACTGGATCGCCCTTTGCACCCCAGGCTCGCCGTACGTACCCATCGCATACAGAAATGGCCTCCCCAATCCTACACCCGAGGCCCCCAAACACAGCGCCTTGATCACATCCGACCCTCTTCTGATACCCCCGTCAACGAAAAGCTCAAACTTGTCATCCAGTTGGTTCTCTTTTAGGAGCTGCTTTGACTGAGCAAGAATCTCGATCGGCGGCATGGCGAAATCAAGCTGGCGGCCACCATGGTTCGACAAAACTGCTCCTGCAAACCCAAGCTGCGCAGCTTTCAAAACATCCTCTTTTCTCAGCACCCCCTTCAGCACTATAGGCAACTTGGTCATACTTTTGAGAGCCTCGAAGTCTTTCCAGGTCATATTGAAGTAGCGAGTCTTGCTGGAAACAAACACGTCCAGCCCACCCACATCCTCGGGATTCAGACTGGCCCTGATTTTGGAGTCTTTTTCACGGTTCCCAACAGTGGGCAGATCGACATTTATAAACAGTGCCTTCACGTGTGGCATTTCCTTCTCAACCTTCTTGAAAAACTCCGCAGCCTCATCAAACTGTTTCTGAGTGTAGAAGTGCACTTGGTAGAAGTTCTGTTGACCCGGCTTCAACCCAGAAGTGTACTTTTCCATCGGGAAAGAAAGCTGGTACGGAATCAGATGAATGATCTTCTCCTTTCCAGCAGCGTCTCTAAGCGTTTCCTCCGCATCCGGATGAGCTGCTGGAGCCCCTGCAAATGCAGTTATATAAAAAGGAGCAGCAATCTTGGTACCAAGCATCTCGGACTCGAGAGACACGTTTGTAACGTCAACAAGACATTTCGGTCTGAAAAAAATACGGCCATACGCATAATGGTTTTCTCTCAAAGAAATCTCATCGTCAGAACCCGTAGAAAAGTAGCCCCAAGTACCGTAAGGAAGCACCTTTTTGGCGACTGTCTCGAAATCAGTAAGACACAGGATACTCGAAAGAGGGGGTTTGTTCTTGATACCTTCCTGCCGTTCTCTTTCTCTCTTTTCCAGCTCGTCTTCGTCCTCATCATCCTCCTCTTCATCATCTTCTAAGATGACGATTCTTTGCTTAAGCTTCTTTTTTGCCTCGTTCAAAATGGAAGAATCTTGTTTGGCCACTAGCATCGTACTGAGACCCAACAAAACACCTGCACCACCCAACAGTGCTTCTCTGCCGCCATTGGTGCGTGCAACGAGCAGTCCAAGCCGATTGGACTGTCTGAACCTCAGGTGCCCTTGTAAACGTAAGAATTGCTTCCACATTGGTGAATCTTGCTGTGTCTGACCTCTTTTCGGTCTTCTAAGATCCCGTTCAGCTCTTCCAAGGTCAGCTTTATATAGTGTTATCTGAACAGTCAGATCTGAGCTCGAGGAGTTTTTCCAGTGAGAGTCCGCATAATCTGTGCGGTTATGTCCCGATCTGGAAATTTCGCGGTTTAGATCCAGAAAGCGATAGCGATCGAGTGGGTGGAAGTGGGATCAATAGGGCTTCGCGATATGATTGACGACGGAAGCATACGGGATCCAACATGGTGAACAATGAAGCACTCGCAAAAAGCCATTACTCTGCCGGCTTGGTCGTGTGTCGTAAGATGATTGGACAACGTCGTCGATTCCGCGTGTTTTTTTTCATTCTATGCTGACCGTGGCTCTTCAACTGCTCTTGAATTTGATGATCCAACCAATCGATACAGACTTGTTCTGGCTTTGGTGATGAACCAGCTGTTGAGCACAAAATGGTCCAGTCTATGTGCAGATTGTCAGTAATTGAGTTTTGTGTGATCGAACGAGCCAACACACTTACAAAAGAAACAGTAAAAGGATGATGTTAAACCAAAAGGTGCAAAGGAGCATCCAAATCGTGATCCTCACGCCTTGAATCACCCTCAAAATGTGAGGATCCGTGACGGAATCAATCTCGTGGGTCATGAACTGGTGAAGTCGGTGGATTGAGGAGAAAGATATATTTCTCTAAGCGGTTGGAATTGAACAAACAAGGAAACAAAAAGGAGTGAAAGGGAGTCAGCAAAAGGGGAACGTAAAAAAGAGGGAAAATAAATGGAACAAGGGAGAAAAAAAGGGCAACGAGGAAATGGGTAGCGCTGGTTCTTTGTATTTTCGATCGACGCCATATTTTTGATATCTGAATTTATTTTCTCTTTAGCGTCGATCGACCCCAAACGCGAACGCGAACCGTTTATACCGTAGAACATGTTTACGCCATAGTTCTAGCAAAGAGTCACGAATTGAAAGTGCCGCTGATCACACATTTTGCTAGGACTCCAAACCCCAAACACACAAATAGCAGCAGCTCCGGTGGGGTTGGAGGAACTAGGAGCTCAATTACGCGGATTAAATCCAAGCCTTTTTCCCATACTCAAAAACTACATGTTTACCATGACAGAGACGCGGATAGAAAAGGATGGCGAAGCCAGAGCGTCACAAGAAGTCCGAGCAGCAAGCGATTTGAGTGCTTTGTCGTCACCTGCGAGTCAGGAATCGTCGGGAACAAGTGCCACGACGCCTTTATCCGGCAAAGTGCCGATTTCAGAACAGACAACAGACACTTTGAGGCGTGAGTTGGCTACAATGACAGAAACAAAACCACAGCATGACGCTCCGAAGTCGTTTGGAACCGTCACAATCAAAACGAACGAGATTGAAGAAGTGGATAATGAGCTCAAGGCTTTTCTAGATACTCTGGAGAACGCAGAAGAGCAAGTAAAGGCCGCAAAAGCGAACCAAGAGTCGATCTTGGCGCTGCTACGAAAAGCAAGACAAGCCCTGCTACGCGTCAATCTCAGCAAAAATCTCGTCAAGTATCAGCTGAAAACAAACGAAGAAGATTACCAAATAGAACGCCAACTACTTCACAAGAACATGGCGAGTGTCGAGAAAAACTTGCAAATTCTGCGCAATGAGAACGAAATGATCAATATCAAGAACCTCAAGTTGATCAAAAACTATAAAGTCTTGAAGAACGAGCGGCTCAAAGTAGTCAAACAAGAGAATTCAATGCTTCGCAAGCAATTGAGGGAACTGGGGCAGGTCCCAGTGATCCTCAAACATTCATATGGGCACCAAGGAGCATTGGAAGGACCCAGCTTCAATTCGATACAAAACAGCGATGGTTTCCACTCCCCAGGTCACGCGAACGGGGTCAATATGCTCGACACTCTCGGCAGGCTGGCGTCGCACGTTTTAGAAGATGAGCAGTTTATAGGACCCAGCGAATCAAGCGGGCTAAGCGGATCCCATGGATTGACTAGCCACGCTGTGGGTTCAAAACCGGAGAATGGGTCGTCCAATTCCCGCTCATCGCCAGAAAAATAGACCTTCAGATTGCCGTGGCATTCGTTAAATAGCAGCTCTAATCTACGATCCGAGAGAAAATAAAAATGTAAATACGTGGCTGTGCAACTGAGTGCACAGCCCAGATTGCACAGCCATGAGTTCAAAAGTGGTTCTACTGCACGCAAGAAAAATAAATAGTGGAGACATAAATCCGTGACTGAGAAGTGGGTTAACTGACTAGCCTTTTGCTGCTGAGCACTATCCTCTACACATAGCAATTACAAGCACACAATGGAGAACGTGGTACTGATAGCTGTGGTGGTTATTCTGGCGACAGCGATCGTGAAGAACATGTTTTTTTCGTCCTTGCAGACCGTGGACATCGAGATCGATGCCGATGAAGGCTCCAACTCCAAAGACGAGCCTGTCGTTGAGCAAGTGTTCACCCCATCGACTCTGTACAAGTACAATGGGTACGACCTCGAGAAAATATACATAGCGGTCAAGGGAAACGTTTACGACGTTAGCAAGGCCCGGCAGTTCTACGGTCCTTCAGGGCCATACACCAATTTTGCAGGTCGTGATGCTTCCAGAGGGCTTGCGCTCAATTCATTTGAGCAAGGTAAGTGGGCTGTGCAAAGACACGCGGGATTAAAGTGTTACTAACAAGGCAGTAGACGTGATTCGTGATTTCCATGAGCCCATTGACGACCTTGAAGGGCTCAGTGAGCCGGAATTGAAGGCTCTGGACGACTGGGAGGGGATGTTCAAGTCCAAATACCCCAAGGTTGGAGTTTTGGTTGCCGAGGAAGACAAATGAGCAGGGCGAGCACGACTTTTTTTGTTGGAAGCGAAGAGATGGTGCACTTGAAAACCCTTCTCTTGGGGTTTGTGGTCATGCCGGCCACTTCTGGTTTGCTTTCTCCTTCCCCTATTTATCTCGATATGTATGAAATTTTATGGAGTTGCTGGCTGTGAGATCATGATTTTTGAAAGAGTACAAAAAGCAGAATTGGAAAAATAAAAAAAAAACTTCAACTTCGCACTCAAAGGACAGAGCGTATACTCATTTACGGCACTTTCAAGTCGCAACAATTCGAAGACACTCGAAACACCCCCACCATGGCATACACTGTTGCACTAGACGATCTCACAGTCAACAATCTCGGACTGTTCAACGTGATAACGAGCCCAAAAGAGTACCCCCAAGCGTACATCGAAGAGGCCCAGAAATCAGGGGAAGTGGCCCAGTACGCCTACTTCAACGAGGTGCCAGTCGGCGTGGTGGTGTCCAAACCGTTGCAGCCGATCAACTCCAAGTCGCCCGTGGGACTCGTGATAGAAGTGCTGTCGGTGCTCAAGAGCTACAGTGGCAAGTACAGCGTTGAGGAAAAATGCCTGGAGTACATCGAAAACCTGGCTGTGCAAAAAAGACATCTGAACAAAGTGTATCTTTTGATAGACGAGTCTGCCAACCAAGGGGTGGTGAAGGTGGCTCGCCAGAGAGGCTATGTGGACGAGGACATAAACGGGGAGCTTTACAAAGGCGTTGAGGTTCTGAATGGGCAGAGAGAGCTTCTTTTCTTGAAGAAAGAGCTAAAGGAGGAGTAAGTAGAAACTGACCAAATAAATGGCTTATACGGAGTGGTTTACGACCCATGTAGAGATGGTGTGTTGGGTGCGGTTGTTACGCTGCGCCACCTTTTCCGGTCTTTTGGTGCCTAGAAAGTCCATTGTTGCTACTATAGAGGTGTGTATGCGCGGGAGAAACGCGGTCCATCCAAGTGAAATTCCGGAAATCTGGGGTCGGAAATTTCTTTTCGAGACGGTGATTCCATTTGAAAGGAACGATTTCAGACCTGCTGAATTTCATTTTCCATGCCTCGCTATGTTTACCTGCTTCTTCCATCAACACGCACAAAATGGTTGACTACAAATCCTGGCTCAGAGACGTCAACGATGACACTGTCATCTCCAAACTAGCACTTCCTGGAACGCACAACTCTGCTGCATGCCACATGGCCTTGCCCTCGGTCCAGTGCCAGGGAGAGTCTGTCACCGAGCAGCTGAAACACGGAGTCAGATTCCTGGATATCAGGCTGTCAAGGAACTTTCTGACGACTCACGACGACGACGAGCACAAAAACGACCTCATTGTCATCCATGGAAAGTTCCCGGTCAAGCTGATCGGCTCGGAGAAGTTCTCCAGTGTTTTGGACGAGATCTACCAATTTTTGGACGAGAACAGCTCTGAATTCGTCATCATCTCTCTCAAGCAGGAAGGCACAGGCGAGTGGGACAACAACAACGACGAGTTCCCCAAGGTGATCCGGGACAGGTTCATCCAGAAGAACGAGAACAGGTGGTATCTGGACTCTGGGATCCCCAGATTGAGAGACTGCAGGGGCAAAGTTGTCTTGCTCAGACGGTTTGGAGTGCAGGACCAGAACAACCAGAACCGTTACGGCATTCCGGCGGCCACCTGGTCGTACAACACCACGGACGACGACAGAGGCCTGTTCCGGGTGCAGGACTTTTGCGAGATCGAGTCGGCGGACGACATTCCGAAAAAGGCTCAGTACGCCAAGCAGCTCATCAACAATGCCAAAGAGTACAACAGCACCAACTCCGACCCGAAGCTGTTCATCAACTTCTGCTCGGGGTCCAACTTCTTCGACCCCAGCTGCTGGCCCGAGAAGATCGCAGACGGGGTGGCTGGAGCCAAGCTGGACGAGGCCTACGGCAAGGGCTGCGGAATCGTCATTCTGGACTACTCGGAGAAGGACGACTGGAAGCTTGTGAAGCGGTTGGTTGACCAGAATTTCTAGCGAGTGTGTAGATGAATAGAGTGGATAAGAAATGAGAGCTGCGAGATCTCGCTAAACTGCTGCAAGATGGAAAAAATAAAAAAAAAGTCTGCACTGAAATAAAAAGTGCAAAAAAATTCGTCACAGACAGGATTCGAACCTGCGCATGCAGAGCACACCGCCTTAGCAGGGCGGCTCCTTAACCACTCGGACACTGGGACGAACGCTATGGAAGGGTGGCTGGAAGAATTGCCCTATATGGCCGCTGCGACAGAGGTTTTGTTGTGGGAGGGAGTGGAATTTGGCAAGCGGAGGGTGGTCAGCGTGGTCAGCGTGGTGAGCGATCGAGGGAAAGCTTTGCTCATGAAGCTCACCAAGCCAGGCGAGTTCGCTCGTTGACTCGTGCCGCGCCGTGACGAATTCCTTTCAGGTTGAGCACAGAATACTAAAAAGCAGAGGAAATAATTTATTTGAGGTACACTCAAAGTCGGATCTTGACAGTATATTTGGGAAAGCTATGTCGGGCACGTCTATCAAGGGACATTTCGAGACCGCCGGATACAGCCAACCAGCACAGGCTAGAATTATGGCTGGTATGAACCCTGGTTGGTGTGAATCCTGGCTGGTGTTATCTACTCTCCAGATTATAGCTACAGGTTGCCGAGCGAGGCAACCAGCCGATCGACTGGCGCTCGAGGGGTACAAAACTCGCGGCTGGTGAACCTCAGCAGAGACTGGCCGGGAGTGGACGCTCCTTCGAAGTTTACTTAGAAGATCTCGCTTACTTTACTGGCTTGGCTTGATTTACTGGCTTAGCTTACTTTACAGCTCTGCTCGCTCTGCTCGCTCTGCTCGCTCTGCTCGCTTCGCTTTGCTTGCTTCGCTCGCTTCGCTCGCTTCGCTTCGCTTGTGCGGCTTCAATAATTACAATCTCACCACTGGCCTTGCCACGATGTAATCGCACTCAAATTTAAGCCTGTTCGATGTAGCCCCATACAAAGACCGCGAGGGTCCCGTATCCAGCTCAAGACCCCACTATAGCAGAGTGGGGCCGAGCGAGGCAAGGGGCGTTCAAGAAAACTACCTTGCTACACCGTCGGAGCGGATGTCGTTCCGCATGTCACAGCTCTATTAAACTAGCCAATCAGCTATCCCAGATGCACGTCCTCGTTTCTGTAGTTGTCCAGCACGATTCTGTAGATGAAGTTCGGAGAAAATCCGCCGCTAGAAGGTTGTGTGTTAGTAGGGTGAAAAAAAAGCCGCAGTGCAAAAAAAAAATTGCTATACTCACATATTGGTGATGTAGATGTCGATGTGCTCCGGAACAACGTAGTCCAGCAGCGGGTTCGTCACCTCGCACTTCCCCACAAGATCGCTGTCCTCGTACGGCAGCACCTTGCCGGAGTTGCCCACCTCGATCAGCGAGTCCCGGTCGAACGGGTACGACGGAGAGATCTTGTAGAGCCCGGCAACGGCAAAGACCGGCGTCCTGTGCTCCTTGGCACACTCGCACACCGTGGCCACTCCGGCAGCAGTCACACAGCCCCCGTTGGCGAACACGGACCGGGCGCCGATCAGAACCTTGCCGACCCTCGACATGACGGCAAACACCGTCGAGTCCGGTATTATCACGGTCTCGATGTCGGCCTCGGCCAGCGTCTTGGCGAAGCTGTGGCACTGCTCGATGTCGTTGGGGTAGGACTCGGCAATCAGGACGGTGAACTTCCGCTTCAGACTGGCCTTGAGCAGGAAGTTCAGCACCGTCTGCGACCCGGGCGTCGGCGTGAGCAGGATCTCGTTCTCGTGGATCAGATCCACCGTCATCAGCTCGATGTTCTCGTGCACAGAGGCGATCTCGTCGATCAGCTCGCGGATCCCCTGGATCACCACCGACCGCAGATCCTGGTTGTGCGACTTTGTCGACGCCATGGCGGCCGGGCCCTTCGCCGTGCTGTTGGTCGAGAGCAGCTGGAACATCGACGTCGCGGCGCTCGCGCTCGCGCTGGCGCTCGCGCCGGCGCCGGCAGTGCTGCTGCCACTCGACGACTCGCTCACCTCGTCTCTGATGATGGCCAGCACTCTTCGCACAATGTTCCCCGCGGCAAACTCGCGCGGCTGCGCCTCGATCAGCTTGCTTCCCACGCCGCGGACCAGCCCGATGAACTCCTCGGGGCTCGACCACTTCGAGCTCGACGTCACTCTCATGAGCAGCTGGCATGTGGCCGTCGCCACCTGGTATGAGCCGGTTATCTGTCTTCTTTTGAGTTTGGAGATGAACGAGTCCACCAGAACCTCGTACTTCTGATTGGACGACATCGCGGGGGTTTTTGGGGTCTTTTGGGCGTCTTTCCGGGCGCTTGGCGGTCTCAGGTCGGTTGTGCTAGGAAGAGCAGACGGCGAAAAAGCTGGTGAAGATGAAGTTGAAGCTGATCAGATTTTTTTAGAGTGAAAAAAAAAAATGCGGGTTACCCGGACAGGGAAGTTTAGTACTCAACAAGCGGAGCCGGCTGCCAAACGTAGCAAACGTAGCGCAAGCGAGTGCAAGCGAGTGCAAGCGATTGCAAGCGATTGCAAACGTTTTGCTCACTGTGCCCGTTCCCTTGAACTGCCCACCAATGGCACTGGTCCGTGCGACAAGGCTCCCGTTGGCTTGACTTGGCCGTGCTGCCAGCTACTCAACGAGAAGTACCTTTGGAAGCACCCAGAAATCTACCAAACCGCCATGCCATCCGTTGACAGCCACTAGCGTTGTCTCTTTGCTCAGAAAAACCTGACTACCAAGAGACCCCGACTTACACTGGCTCAACGAAACCTCGGTTCGGTCACCCCGCTACAAATCGCCGGAGTTCACCCCGACTCTCGGGATAATTACACAGCCATCTCCTCCTCTCAGAAATGGCTCACTCGGCCTGACCGTGGCATTCAAATCCAGCCACCACCGGTCACAACAGGTCCATCGTCCCTATAATCAACCCAACTCCTGATACCACCGGATAGCGAAATATCTCCGTGAAAACTTCCTAATTAGGCAACTCGGGTTTTTTTAGACAAGCATATTTTTCTACTCTCTTGCTACCAAAAAACCGCTACGTCTGGCCCGCCCTTAGACAACTTCGAGTACCCAAAACTCATCAACGGCTCCACAATGGCGTTCAGAGTCGGCATCCTGGTCATCTCGGAAACTTGCTATGCAGACAGATCGCAAGACAGAACTACAGAAGCCGTCGAACAGCTGTTCGAGCAGCACTCTGACCAGTACCAAGTGGTGAAAAAGGACATCACTCGGGATGACGTCTATCATATCCAGTCAATTCTGCGCAAATGGATTGCCAAGGAGAGCCTGAGGCTTATTGTGACCTGCGGAGGCACCGGATTCACTATCAACGATGTGACCCCCGAGGCAGTGAAACCGCTGCTGCGGAAAGAGGCGCCAGGAATCGTGCACGCAATGATCGCTTCGTCGCTACAAAAGACCCCGTTCGCCATAATGTCGCGGCCTGTGGCTGGCGTGGTGGAGAAGACGCTTGTGGTGACTCTTCCAGGCTCTCCCAGAGGAGCCACCGAGAACTTGGGTGCGATTCTGCAGACGTTGCCGCATGCCTTGATCCAGATCGAGAACAAGGACGCAAGGGCGCTGCACATGAAAAAAGAGAGAACACTGAAGGACGTGAAACCAAATGAGGGGGGTGAGTTGCAAGAGCAGACCAAAACATCCTTACACAGCGCCGCCCACCACCACCACCACAGTCACACCACACCGTCACACCAAACACCTCGCACCAACACCTGCGGGCTGGCAAGACATGAGCTCGTCTCCAACGACCTGTCGGCGCCAGTGACCCAGAGGGCCCGGAAGTCGCCGTACGAGGCTGTCGAGGAGACCACGGCCTACGAGCTGATCAAAGAACACACTCCGGAAGCGTGTTTTGTCGACGATATGAGCATTTCCGACCCCAAACTTGCTGGATCGGTGGTTGCCGAGGACGTTTATGCTCCTGTGGACGTTCCGAACTTCCGCGCAAGCATTGTGGACGGCTATGCAGTGGTCAGCAGCGACGGGCCGGGGACATATCCTGTTGTGTCGATTTCGCATGCGTCGAAGTCGAGCGAAAGACGGATTTTGAGGCCTGGCGAAGTGTCTCGAGTGACGACAGGGGCCCCTGTTCCAGAAGGGGCGGACGCGGTTGTGATGGTGGAGGAGACGCGGTTTGTGGAGGCCACTTCGGACGGCCAGGAGGAAAAAACCGTGGAGATTTTGGCGAAAAACGTGAAAAGGGACGAGAATGTAAGGCAGGTTGGGTCTGACTTGCGTAAGGGGACGCTTGTGCTGGCACGGGGACACCGCATCTCGGCCAACGGGGGCGAGGTTGGTGTCCTGGCAAGCATTGGGCTAGCCCGTGTAAGGGTGTTCCGCAAGCCTGTGGTTGGGCTGCTGTCTACGGGAGACGAGCTGAGGGACGTTTTTGACGGGCAGAACAGGGACAAAGAGCTGCGATACGGCGAGATATTCGACAGCAACAGACCGACCTTGCAAAGCTGTATGGTCAGCTCCGGGTATCGCACTGTCGACCTGGGAATAGCAAGCGACAAGGCCGAGAGCTTGGAGTCTCAACTGGTGCGCGCATTTGAGGAAGACGGGGTGGATTTTTTGGTGACCACTGGCGGGGTTTCCATGGGCGAGAAGGATCTTCTGAAGCCTGTGATTGAGCGGAGGCTCGGCGGGAAGATCCATTTTGGCCGGGTTCAGATCAAGCCCGGAAAGCCGACGACATTTGCTACGTTGGCGGTGAAGGGCCGCACAAGAGTGATTTTCGCTCTTCCTGGAAACCCAGCTTCGTCAAGTGTTTGCTTTTACATGTTTGTGCTACCCAGCTTGCTGAGATGGCAGGGGGCTGCCCCGAGAGAGGGCGAGGTTTTGGCGGGTTTGCCGCGGGTGAGGCTGGTTCTGGGCGAGGAGACGAGGCTGGACAGGGAGCGGACCGAGTTCCAGAGGATGAGGGTTGTCCAGAGAGAGGACGGGGTGTTGGTGGGACGGAGCACGGGATTCCAGAGGAGCAGCAACATTGGCTCGTTCAAGGGGGCCAATGTGCTGGTGAAGTTGGAGTCGAAGAGGGTGCGCGGGGTCGAGAGCTTGGCGGAGGGAGAGGCCGTTTGGGGGTACCTGCTGGGAGAGTGAGGTGCCCGGCAGCGAGCGAGGCGTTCATCTTGGTCGGTGGGGGGTTTGCTGGTCTGGGTAGCCAGGCTCTTACGGTAGCATAGTTTTCTGTGGCTTGCGCTGACTTTTGAGGTTTTGTTTTATTCGTCCGTAGGCACCGAACGGAGTGTCTAAACAGAGAATATCTAATGAGAGAACATTACCGTAAAGGTTAGTCAGTTTTGAAAATACGTAGTGCCAATGTAGCGAAAGGGCGCATATGGAGTAGCCTGGACGCACCAATAAAACAGGAAGACGAAGCTGTCAAAGAAGAAGCCTGTCGATAGCGAGAGATGAACCAGCTCGTGAGCGTTGAAAAGTACAGTGAAGCAATGAGAGGGACCGGAGCAAGTAGCGGTTGTATTGAACATGACAATCTCGAAAAGACGTAAGTCAAACCCTACATCAAGACACAGTGTATGCTCTGTGAAGCTTCACAGGCCCGCTCATTTCCCGCTGTCCCTGAGCAGATCCCTGGAAATGGCCCCCACCACGAAAAGGCAGAGTGGTTGAGGATGAGAGACGCGCGGGAGCAAAACAACCCGTAGCAAAATATTTGGTAGGAGCTTTTTAGTGCATTTGGTAGCAGAATTTTAGTGCATTTGGTAGCAGAATTTTTGGTACATTTGGTAGCAGAATTTTTGGTACATTTGGTAGCAGAATTTTGTAATAAAGAAGAGAAGGGGGTGTGCGGAGTCGGGAGAAGCACACAATTGCAAATAAGGACAAAGAACGGCTCGGTTCTCTTTAAGTTTGTGATTTCCCTTTTGGTTAGAATGCAGACCTCTGGAAGACCGTACAGAGTTTCATCGACAGCGAAGGGATTGAGAATGAGAACTTTTTTTCTCTTCTGGTGACAATGACAGGGAACCCCCGAAGGAGGGATTTCACTGAGCTGAGGATGGTTCTGCTCCACTCGACAGACCCTGCGCAGATCCACGCGCTCGAAATGAGCCGTTCAAAATGACGATGGGCGCATCTTTCTCTTCCTGGATTGAGATGGCATGAGTAGCGCAAGATCCAAGGAGGTTGAAGTGCAGACAGTCTCCAAAAGAAATCAACCAGAAAATTGCACCTAATTGACTCTCCAGACAGAAATGCGAGACCGACAGGAAGACAACAGGCAGCACGAGCGATTTCCAACGTTTGGTCGGTTCATTTGCAGATCGCAAGCTGGGCATTCAAGAATTTGGCTGTCCTGTGCCGAGTGTAATCCAGCCCAGTTTTGCATGCGGCAAGACTTTCACCTTGCTTTTCTTGGCTGGCTCACGCCAGCGAGAGTGCTGGAGGCAATTGGGGATGGGCAAGACCGAAGGTGTAGGAATGAGCGAAGCGGATAGAGAAAGTTTGAGTCATTCAACAGAGGTCTGCGGATACCGGAGCATAGCGTTCCACGGCTCTGGAGATTCACAGGGCACCCGTGGGGGAAACGTGTCGCAGCGTGGCGGCGTCCAGCGAATACAGCTTGCAGCGTCGAGGCGAAATCAGATGAAGTTGCACCGCCAAGCTGACTCAGCATCCACGTAATCAGAAATAAGAAAGCCTACTCGAAGCTGTGCCATCTGAGTGAGGAGCAGCCTCAACGCTGTGGGTAAAGCATGCCACCGTCAAGCAGGCAGTCATGCACCTCTCACTTCTCACTTCTCTCCTCGCTTTGCTTATCGTTCGCCTGTACTTTACATCCCTACACCAGCAGTCGCGTATTACGTAATTCTCCCGACGATTTGCTTCGCTCGTCGCTCGTCTAAAAAAATTACATTTCACCACCAACAATCTCAAGATGTCCTTCTATACCCACGCAACCACTCGGAAACGCGCTCCGAAACCAGAAAAACGGGCCTGTGTTTGTGCCAGAAACTTAATAACGCAGGTCTGGGCGAGAAAATGAGTCGATCTGGCGGGCTTGAGCCCATGTCGGATACGATGTATGAAGTAAGTTATTCTGTGCCCCACAAGTATAAAGCAACATACTGACGATTCAACCAGGAAACCCTGCGAACTTTGCACTCATTGAGAGTCCAAGAGCTGAAATCGGTCAGTAAAGCCATTGGACTGTCTGTTTCTGGCCGCAAAAGCGAGCTGGCCGACCGCATAGAGAATTTCCTAGCCAATGGCAGATACGGACTGGACGATGCTCGAATGCACGCCGTTAGCACCTTGGTGCTCAAGGCAAGAAACTTTCAAGAGCTTCCCAGCTACTCAACGTTGTACGCGGCGTTACAAACGGGTGCCTATAGAGCCGCCGGTGCCACCCAGTACAGTGGGTATAATACTACCCTCCCAAACGCACAAACATCCTTACACCAGAACAATCGAAACGCACCCTCATCCACTTCCACACCTCGCACCCACCTGCCTTGGATATACTTCAAAAGAAGCGAGTTTTTCACCTTGAAACGACTCGTTCATGCGGGTGGAAACAACCCAATGCACGCTCCGCGCAAGAAAGCCGAACGAGGCACTTGTCGTTTGGCTTTCAAGTTCACTGCACCGGAATTACAGCTGCTCGAGTCCAGTCCCAAAATGCGCTTATACCTACTTTCCGGGGTTTACGATCCAAAGACGACGACAGAGGAACAACACATTGAGTTCCCGCAGCCAAACGAAGTCTCGATGAACGGAGTCAAGCTAAAACAGACCGGAAAGGGAATCAAAGGCCGGGTCGGTTCGGCGAAGCCGATCGACCTCACAAGTCACGTGACCCGAGATACAGATTCTACAAACCGTCTTGAAGTGGTTTACGCCTATACAGAGGCGGAATTTCTTCTATTTGTTTACATCACAGAGCAAGTTCCTGTTGGTGAGTTGCTGAACTTAGTTGACTCTCATCCTCACATACCAAAAGAGGAAACCGTCGCGACGATCCGACGTATGCGTCAGGACGACGAAGACGAGGACGATCTCATTCAAACTGAGCGAGAGGTTGTTTCTTTGGGTTGTCCATGTTCGTTTGTTAGGATGCACACGCCGTGTCGATCGACGAAGTGCTCGCATATCCAATGTTTCGACGCGCAGTCGTTTTTGCAATTGCAAGAACAGGCACCAACCTGGCTGTGTCCGGTTTGTTCGCAAAGAATCAACCTCAATGATTTGGCTATCGACGACTACTTTTCGGAAGTGATTCAGCAGACAAGTGACGATGTCGAGGCGATTGAGATAGATGGAGACGGCGGATGGGTCAGCGTGGTGGAGAAAGACGATGAAGATGTCGGAGGAGGCGGGGGAGAAGAAAGAGGGGCGGCCAAGGTCGGAGTGAAGCAAGAGGAGAGAGCTGTCAGTGAGGCGGTGGAGGTGATTGACTTGAGCAGCGAAGAAGAAGAGGAAGCGGAGGAAGAGGAAGAAGATGAGAACGAGCCTGAACAGGCCGAAAAAGAAAGTGGGGCTGTGGAAAATGGGGCTGACGAGGAAGAAAATGGGGCTGAGGAACCTACGAATGACGAAAACTCGGACATCTCAGGCAACATTGAACTCGAGCTACAGAAAGCAATGAATGACAAGGACGATGAAGATGTTCACACTGAGGCGGAATCTCGAGATGAAACGTCTTCAAAGGGAGACTCCCAGTATGACCCACCGCAACCCCAAACTGAAGACCCGATTTCCGAGCTTCAGACACCTCAGAAAGATGATAAGGGTGGCGATCATGAACCCGAGTCAGAGAGCGACACTGTAGGGTTGAAGAAGCAGGAAGAGCCGCCAAAGCCCGAAGCTGACGTGCCCCAACAGCTCCAAGATGAAAGGCCCCAACAGCCCCAGTATGAGTCTCCTGCGACGAAAACGACAATGACGAACGCTGGCGTGGAGGTGATTGTTCTGGATTCGGATAGTGAGGACGAGGAGAATGAAAAGCTGGAGCAGCAGCCGCAACAACAGCCGCAACAACAGCCGCAACAACAGCCGCAACAACCGCCGCAACAACCGCCGCAACAACAGCAACAGCAACCTGAAATTTCAACTACACCCCCAAAAGATT